>JAZEWU010000020.1:7624399-7636487 GCA_036362915.1 Geotria australis | reverse complement strand
CCACCATCCCTGCAAACGTCACTATCCCTGCAAGCTCCGCCATCCCTCCCTCCCATTCGTTCCACCCCAACTTCTGCCCATCCCTCTCGCTCCCCTCCCACTCGGTTCATCCCATCCCGCTCCCATCCCGCGGGCCCCAGGCTCGTGAGCGAGCAGGACGCGATGCTGGACTCGGCATCCCTGGGGGGCACGGAGGAGGAGGAGGAGGAGGGGGGCGCCTTCCCGAGGGAGAATCCCGAATCGGCGGAGTTGGGTTTCATCCTGGAGCAGCTGTCCACGCAGCAGCTCATGCGGCTGCTGCAGAACGGCGGAGGGCCCTGCGAGCCCACGTGAGTGCCCCCCAAACACCCACCTCCCCCAACTCGACACATTCTTAGTATTGACAAGACCTGTGGAGCTAATGCGGCCTCGTCTTGTTGACGCTGCGCTACTCGTCAACGTGAACGAGACCCAGCGATCTCACGGGGCTCACGCGACATTCTACACGTCTGTGTGTGACCCGGTGCTGGTCCTCCCCCGAGGTCGAGCCGGCCTCAAATGAGTACCCAGTGCGGTGTGTAAAACATCGCCTCAAGGGAGATATAGGCGGCCAGGCGGTGCTAGCCACCCACCTCGTGTGCCGTGCTGGCCTCCATAGGTGCTACTCGCTAACGGCACTTGACCCTACAGTCTGTTAAGGCTACACGGGGGACCTTTGCCCTCGTGTTTCTGTGTTCACTGGTCTGTCGCTCAGCGTGTAACTCCGTGTCTGCCTCTCGGTGTCGAGCTCCGAGTCTTTGTGTAAAAACAAAAGCATCGATAATCACAACAGACGGAAGGGTGCCAGACCTCGTCTCATCGCCGAAGCTAAGCGGGGTTCAGCCTGGATAGCGCGTGCAGAACGCGACGCCCGCGAGTAAAACAAGCGTCGCTTTGCTGCGTGGCTACACGGAGGGCCGCGCAGAGAAAACTATAGTTGTAATGATCCGGCGACTGTACTCCGCGTGGTGAAGTGTGGTCAGATAAGCCCCCCCACGGCCCACACGGCGTGGAGAGGCCCTCATCCAGCAGTGGAGCAACGCAAAGACTGTGCAGGCATCGACCCGTCTTGTCGCGGGCCGGCGGTAATGATCTGCCTGTTTGTTGTTCATCCGCAGGAGTCGCGGCGCTTTCGCAGACTGACTCGGCCCCGGCACCGTAACGTCCCAAGTTGCTCCGTTCCCCACGCTTCAACTGTACCCCTACCACCAACTGGGACTCCCCCCCAAACCTCGAGATCACTCGCCGATGCCGCCGACACACAGCTCACTCGCTCACTGCCACTCCGAATTAATCTCGATTAATTACATTCTTATGGCAACATGAAATAAAAGGCGTGAAACTGCCTTTGTCTAAATCTAGCATCATCGCGACTCGTTCTTGGAGTGCTCTGTCTACATCGCACCCACGCCCGGCCGCCTTTGTCTCCCCAATGCTGATGTTTACACACACATGCATCAATCGCTACGAGCAATTATTTAAGGCTGCGTTGATCTAGGGAGGCGCGGGACGTGGTCGGGAAACGAACTTTGGTCGCTGGGTTTGTAGCGCAATGGCGCTAACCGCTGCGCCTCCGCTCCCCACTCACACCTGTAACGCGTGGCTAGCAGGTGTGGTACTCACGATGCTAATAAAGTATTTTTAAATTATGGCTCGCGTCTACCTGAGTACTTGTGTGTAGATTTGTCAAGGTCGCGACGTAGCATTAATTGCTAAACACATACAGCAATTAGCCTACGTGGAGACGGAGCGATGAAACGCGTAGCAATCATGGGATGGTGAAGGCCTGAGTTCGAGTCCAGCAGTGGATAGATCATAGCCGGTGATGATGAGGAGAGCATCAAGATTTAGTGGCTGAACTAAGATGGGAATTCACGCTCCATCACCACCGCCATGTTCTATCAACGACTCCACCACCCTCACCCGATAAACCATCGGACATACTGTACTGATGTAGGGTTTGTCACGGTTCGATGCATGATAGCTGCTTTTCAAAGCTGTTCTTTCGGGATAGCCGTGTCGAGCGCGAAGGAGAGAGGGGGAGCGCTCGACACGGCTATCCCGAAAGAACAAATTTGAAAAGCAACTGTCTCATCTCCTTACCAGAAACCCCTTAATCCTGACCAGGGTCGCGGTGAGCCGGAGCCTATCCCGTCAGACACAGAGCGCAAGGCAGGGCTAAACCCAGGATGGGACGCCAGTCCATCACAGGGCACTGGGGGCAGGCCAATTAACCTAGTGCCTGGCGAAAACCCATGCGAACACGGGGAGAACATGCAAACTCCACACAGAAAGGCACCCGAGCCCGGATTCGAACTGGGGTCCTTCTTGCTGTGAGGCGGCAGCGCTACTCACCATGCCACCGTGCCGCCCAAAAGCAACTATCGATCGGACATACTGCCACTCGCCGGTGAAGTATGGCTTAACCCAAGAGCGTCTCGTCTCACAGCGCCACCCCTCACGACCTGCTCTCCCACTACCTACCAAGCCCCCACAACTTCTCCCTCCCCTCGTGTCCCCTACACCTAACCCGGTCATTGCGCCTCGGCTTAATGATGCTTCCCAGTTTTGACGGATCGCGATTTGACAGCCGAGGTGGCGCGACCCTCCCTGGTCTCCCTGGCCCCTGCCACCAGGTGCCGTGCGTAATGAGTCCCGGCTCGGGACTCGAACCAGGACCCGTCACACTCCCGTTGCGCCCTCTGCCAGAAACGCGCGCGGGCAGCTGCACCGTGGCGATGACGCAATCAATTAGACTGATAATCAACTGTAAATAATTATTTCATCCATCTTATCCATCCATTGTCAGAAACCGCTTAATCCTGTACAGGGTTGCGGTGAGCCAGAGCCTAACCCGGCAGACACAGGGCATAAGGCAGGGCTTTACCCGAGGATGGGACGCCAGTCCATCACAGGGCACCGGCGGGAATTTTAGTACGCAGACCAATTAGCCAAGCAGCAGCGTGTCTTTGGACTGTGGGAGGAAACCGGAGTGCCCGGCGAACATCCACGCGGACACGGTGAGAAACATGCAAACTCTACACAGAAAGGCAACTTAAATTACAACCCCCCGCCCCGTGGCGTCAACTGGAACTTATTGACAGATCCCCGGATGAAGGCAGAGACGAGCCGTTTCGTCACGTTGCCCTCATTAAAAAACACAAACGCGTGACGTCATTCGTCGGGGTCGGTTGATCGCAGAGACGCTATGGAGAATGCCAACACAGCGTTTTCGATAGCAAGAGGTGGGTTCGTGAACCCGTCTGTGTGGATTGTTGAGTGTCATCCCCTCATTTCCGCCCACGAGAAGCAAAACACTGACGCGTATAAATAGACAAGACTGAACCGATGCTTCTAAATAAAGCCTCGAGACTCAGCGAGGCTTCCGAGGCCAATAATTGTCGTATAATAATAATAACAGTAGTTGGCAATTATTGTGAATTGTGCGGAACAACCGCTTAAATTGGAGGCAGCTGAGTGGGCATCGCCTTTACATGCGGCTGGGTCATCGCATGACTGGCTTATTGGCCATGTAAATAAATCAGGGTCACGGATTCGACACCTCGGGTGGTACACGTATGTACGTCCTGTCGCCGTGAACGAACAGCACTCGGACACTAATGACGCCGGCTGCCAGTCTCCAACTCGTGTGGTTCCATCGGGACGGAACGTCTCGCGGGGAGGAGCGGCGGTTGGCGCATTGTGCTACAAACTCGGCGACCCGAGCGGCGGACCGCGGCCGGGTATGGAGAGCCACACGGGCGGCTGCACGGGTGGCACTGAGAAGCCGTGCGCATGGCGGGTCGCGGGGGGAGGGTCACAAGCGGTGGTCACACGGCGTGGTCATGCCGCCGCTTGTTTTGACTTTTAGACATCCGTGGGAGGCTCCCTAGAGTACCCAACGTCCGGCTACGATAACACGGACACGTGCCGCTCCGGCTTCCGCACATTTCTCTCCTTAAGTTCATGCAACAGGTCCTGAATTATAGCTGCGTCTCCGTCGACCTGCGCTTGAAATTCCAGGCAGCCAGTTTGGCCACCCCTCGCAATAACTATAATATGACAATATAGGTAAGTATTGAGTGTTTATGTAACGGCGTCATTTCAGCAACTCCGTCTCGCAACTATGCGCAGGCAGCAACACGCGGAGGTGCGTAGAGGAATTTATTTTCACCCAATTAACGATGAGTGTTTATACACGTTGGAGGAAACCAAAGCACCCGCTTAAATACATTTTTACAAATTACAACACCGAGATTGAATATGGAATGGAGACACCGATCACGGGATGGAGACCACGAGAGGGACTCAGCGGGGGTCGCCGGAGTTTGTTATCGAGCGAACCGGTTAAGAGCGTTTGACGTTCATTGCATCAGTGTTCTTTTTATCAAATACAATGACTATCGATTAAGGTATTGGGTTTTATCCAGAACTGAGTTATAGTGTTTATAGAATTACCCATAAATGCTGTGACTAAAATTTAAGTGGATTTTATTTTTGATTTTTCGACCACAAATCTGAAGCTTTGTTTCTCTCGCTCTCTCCTTAAAATCACCGTCATAAAATGTACGACCGGGTAAAATCACTCTGCTCGAGACACGTGTCTGTTCGTGAAGAGCAATCACTCGCGACACAAACGGACACGCGATTAAAAAGAAACCCGTCCGAAATGCTAACATGAAAGCAATAAGAGTGTTCTGTTTAGAGGGCAGCAGCGAGCGGATTGCGACTCGGGTTCCGTCTGGGCCACGCGTATCCAGGAACGAGGCTTAGCAACGACCAACCGCCCCTCCGCGGTCAACACGGAGGCAGCGGCGCGGGGGCGAAACCGGGGCAAACACTTCCACGGACAATCCCCAGGTGACGAATGGCCGGATGAGACGCGCCACTGGCCCATTGTCCCTGAATTAATCCAAAACAGGACGCGAGGCACCGCGAAGCGGGACAATGACCCTGCACAGCGCTGAACCCACAGCGCCTGCCCGCCGACCCACCTGCCCCGCCTGCCCACCTGCACACCTGCCCCAACATTACAAACAAAAACACTCAACACGTGTCGATAGCGCTAGCCTTGAGGGCATACGTCGGGTGACGATTTGGGCAAAGGCCGTTCTACACAGCAGGCACAAACTGTATTTGGTCAGACGGAGGGGACTTGTGTTGCGAGGCTCACGGGAGACACCTGCGCCTCCTCCTTGCAAAACTCAAGGCAGAAAGGCAGGAGATAGACACTGAGGGATGTTGTGGTGTGATGATGACTGAAAAAGTGAATCATTCATTGTCCAACCCTTCGTCGGAAGATGATAAAGACAAACTCATTAAATGTGGCTTCCGAAGTGTTCCAAATGAAGCTAGTGTGGACTCCCGAACAAACATTACATATTTGTCACGATTTGCCAGAAAACATCTCCATTCTTCATTGGTCATAGCTCATAAACTCTGAAGGAAAACAATAATGAAGCAGCCGTGCTTGCCACCGACAACAATATCACACGGCAACAAGCAAACAAAAACAATACAAACTTACAAATGAACAGCTCTATCTGCCATTAAGCACGTGCTTGTGCCCGGGAAACGTTCTCAGTTCACGGGAATCACCAAACTATTCCAGCCGTGTGCGTCACCGCCACGCGTTCCACCATCTCGAGGCACAGCACGGGACCGAGGCGCCGTGTTTCAAACAACCCGTGGTGTGAATCCAGAAACATGGGCAACACAGTGAATATCCAGACTTGCTGTGAGATGCAAGCACACACCGCTGTTCAGAGGTGCGTTTGTGAACACTTACTCTGGGGAGGCCTTCATCCAGCAGTGGAGTGGCTTTGCGCTGCCTGTGTGTGTGAGGCCACCACTCTTGTCATCAGTAGCCCCGACACTGAACAAGAACATGTCTGAGCTCCCCGATCCCAGATTCCGTCCCCCCCCCCACGCCGCGACATCTCATTTGCTAAACGGGTACAGGCTGCGGGACAAACCTGCTTTTCGAGAACAACTGGAAATGTCGGAACGCTGGGAGCGCGCGGGGGTGCGAGTGTGCGGGGGAAGGGGGGGATGCGCGCGGTGGGGATACAATTGCACGTTACTCCGACACGCCGAGACCACCGTGGCGCCGCCGCCGCCGCCGCCACCCGTGCACCTCCACGTGGCAGGTTCACTTCTCATTTGGGCAGAAACGAGGCTTCGGGTCAAGATTGCGGGTGTGCCGGTGGGGGAATGTAAAATCAAATAAATTATGCCAATTTGTTTTTCAGTCCGATGTGTTGATGTCGCCTCGTCATGACTGAATGCGTGGTGAGAGTTGCCCACGAGAGCAGCTCTATCCCGAAAGAGCAGCGTTCGAACGCTGGACTTTTCTATCGCGAAAGAGCGGCTCTCGAGAGCAAGTCTCATTGTTTTCTCCAGAAGATAAATAATTCACCCTGTTTTAAAAACCAAAATGAATGCCGTGTGGTTTCAGAGTCACGCTGTGCGACTGATGTTGAGCGATGACATGGTGTTGGCATTGTGGTGGTTCTTGTCAACCTCCCACTGCTGGGCAAAGGCCTCCTCCCATCATCCCCCATTCCTTCCGTTCCCTACTTGCTCTCGTCAAGCAGCGGCCTCCGAATTCTGTTATTTCAATCGATGGAACGTTACAGTGTAAACATTTTCTTTTAAATTATATAGAGCTCTGACCAGTGAAACGATCTGACGGAAAACCTGGACGTGATTTTAAAATCTCTTTTCTCACATATGTATGGCTTCAAACTCAAGTTGGCTAGCTTGGAACGGCTTCTCGACGTTGTGTTATTGTACGCGTCGACGAGAGCTGCTTGCGCTTGGTACTGCGTCTTCGTTTTTACTGCCCTTGTGCTCTGAAGGACCTATACCAGAAACGTCGCTCATCAGTTATGTTGACTTTTCAGGCCACAGCGTTATTGACGGACGTGTTGAGTTTCTTAAAAATAAATTCCTGCATTTATACCGTATACTCTTAAACTAGCCCAAGTCGGCACACTCCGTGCAGGAAACCTGACAACTCTGGCATGGATCTCTCAAGGTTTTCAGTCCAGAATCCAGCGCTGGCAGCAGTCGTGTTGGGCGGCTGTGCAGCGGCTGGTCCTGGATCCACGCCGAGTCGACCTTCCTTAGTCCATAGGCTGTTTCGCGATGGAGCAGAACGCACGCCAAACACGATCGTCAGCATCACAACAACGCGAGACAAAGATCTCCCTTATAGCTTACGGACTGTGGGTCCAAGTGCTGTTAGTGAGCACCTTATGAAGGCCGGCACAGAATATAAGGGAGTGGGTGGCCAGCACCGCACCTGGCGATGTCTACACACCGCATCAGGTACTTATTTAAAGGCTGAGTCGACCTCGGGGATGCCCATGACCGCTTCAGAAAATGATCACCGGTGTTGGCCCAGAGCAGGGACCGAACCCGGGTCACCAGGTTCCTCATCCGGTGCGCCAACCACTGCGCCACCACTCCCCTCCTAATACAACCACAAAGGTTTCTCTGCGCGGCGTTAACAGAGTGTCGCAGCTGGTCCCGTTAACGAGTGTGACCTACGAAGGCCGGCACGGTGCAAGAGCGGACAGGTGGCCAGCGCCACACCACGCCCGGCCGCCTTCGTCTCCCCATTACCGGACAAGCGCGCACACCCTCGCGGCGCTCACCAAGTATCTTCCCGAGGAGAACAATTCCGACTTGGAGGCGCGGCTCGGCTTGGGGTTGTCGATGCTGAACGTGTTGCGACGGCGCGACCTGCGGTAGAGGAGGTATCCCAGCAGGCCCAGCACGATGACCGCGAGAGACAGGCCCACGGGGATGCCGACCACCTTGCCCAGGTAGCTGTCTGCGGGTCGGAAACGCCGCCGACGAGACCTCGTCCGTCACCCTCGTCTACAGCAGCGGTTCTCAAACTTTTGCACCTCGAGGCCCACTTGGCCCACTTGGGAATGGCCTCCACGGACCACTAGGTGGAGCTCGCGGCCCACTGGTGTGTCGCGACCCACCGGTTGAAAATGGCGGCTCTACATTATCTTTATTTTTTTTAATTCACACGGTTTTGTGATTAGATTTTTGTGCTGTTTATCAGCGTGTGCCACTGTTGTTTTGATGGGATTTTTTTTTTTACTTTTAGCCTTGTACAGTCCCCTGCGACCGTTAGACGAAAGCCGCTCAAGAAATGTCAATTACTATTATCATCACCATCGCCATCGTCAACGTCGCGGTAAATCATCAAAAGGTAAAAGTGCAACCCTGCGATTGCCGGCTCGCACCACTACCGGCGGAAGGTACCTCCACAAGACGGAGCTCTAGAGGGTACTTGATCCGACTCGTGCACGCTGACCAGACGTTTCGGAAGAGGTGGCAGTACCCACCATTTACCCCACCACGACCACCCGCGACTTGCCGATCGTCTGCTCGTGCCGGACCCATTTATACTCCTCGGCGGACAGGGCCGGAGTGATTATAAAAAAAAAAGACCCCGTCCCATCGTTTGCACCGCCGCACGGGGTGATGGAATCGAGCCCGTGACGGGTCCGGCAAACCCGCGGTGAAGAATAACACCGCGCGGCACGACCCGACCGCGCAGCGGGGACAGGATCCCGCGAGTCGGGAGCGAGGAGCGCGCGTCACGGCGTCGTACCTTCGGTCTCACACTTGACTCCGCTGTATCCGCTCGTGCAGCTGTAACGAGACGGCGCGCCCGTGAGTTACGATCCCGCGGGACGGCGACACACGTTTGCTTCTGGGCAGCGGCGGGCCGCCGGGTTAACGCAACCGGGGCGCGTACCAGCCGTGCGTTTCGACGCGTCGTCCGACGCGTCGTCCGACTCACGGCCGGACGTTAAAGATCCGCCGTCGTCATTCGAAAAAGGAGCAGGCCATCGTGTGCCGGTGAGGTTTGTCAAAAGTAAATCACGGTTATCCGTCTCGTTTTCTGGAAACCGGCGGCCGGCCCGGAGCAATCCTGGAGCCGCGCTCCGCCTGGCGCTCACCTGCACTTGGGCGTGTTGTTGTTGACCTCGCACTTGCCCGCGTGCTCGCAATAGCCCGCAGCACACATATCTGCGGGTCGACACACAGCGTGTGACGGGTCAACATGGTGAGCCCGGTGAGTGAGCGAGCGAGATTGTGAGATCGTGAGTTAACGGGCGAGCGAGTGAGATCGCGAGCGAGCGAGTGGGTGAAAATCGCGATGAGCCCAAATCAAACATTCCGGGAAATCCGACGCAAGACCGCGATAGCCGTCACGTCGCGAGCATCGACGCCGTATCGCGGCGTGCCTGCCAACGCGCGATGCCGGCGTGCGCGGCGCTGGCGCCACCCTCACCGCTGCACTGCTGCCCAGGTGAGCTGAGATTCTTGTCGATGTACGACGCGGGGCAACTACAGGAGTAGCTCCCCTGCGTGTTCAGGCACACGGCGACGACGTTGCAGTAGCTGCTCTTCTGCTGACACTCGTCCACGTCTGTTTGTTTTGAGGGGTGGGGGGCGGCGAGGGGGGTGGGGGTCAGGCAGCGTTCCCGTTACGATGTTCAATTCAACGCCGATGCTGCGGCTCGCTCAGACAATCCCCACGAGCGACACGGCACGCAGAGGCCGAGGTCTCACAGTGGCTCGACGACTGGGCCGCAAAGCTATCCTTGTCACTTGGTGTCATGGTCTTCCCATTGGTGGTCACGCGGTGATCTCAGTGATAACGTTTAACATTTAATTTATATACTGCATTTCACCCACAGGCCCCAGAGCACTGCAGGAAAGAGAGGTGGGGGGGAAGGCAGTCATGCTGACGCCAGTGCCAACCCACCAGACGCTTCGTCCTGGACATTATGATGGGATGGGCGAATTAATTAAAGAGTTTTTTTTTTTTTACGTGGGAGGAAACCAGAGTGGCCGGCGAAAACCCACGGGGACACGAAGAACGTGCATACTCCACACAGAAAGGCCCCCGACCCGGGAATCGATCCCGGGACCTTCTCGCTGTGAGGCGGCAGCCCTACTCACCGCTGCGCCACCGTGCAACGAGCGGCAAACACGTCACGGCGAGCCCACGTCACCTGTCACGTTGACAGTGAGGACGGAGATGTTCTTGAACTGCTGGGCGGATTTGTTCAGAGCTTCCATCACGTCCGTCGGGTTCGGGGGGCTCCCCGGGGTCAGCAGGATCCTGAGGTTCGCGTTGATGCTCCCGTTCCAGAAACTCTCCACGACGACCCCCACGTAGGCCGTTAGATATATAAACATCTCTCTGTTCAGCTGCAACGGCAACGGGAGATTAATCAACGGACGCTCACACGTGTGCGAGGAATACCGGAGCACCTGGCAACAAAAAAAAAACCCACGTGTGCGAGAGGGAAACACCCTGAAATAAAAATGAAAATAATGTTATTATTGCTATTTCTTATTAGTTACGCCTTTTGTTTTTGTAAGACCAAAAACTGAGCCGACGTTTGTTTCACCAGTATCTGTTTGGCGAACCCAGGGCCCCTCGGGCTGGTCGGGGCCCTAGGTTTTCGTTTGCTTGGGGCCCCGGCGGGCGCGATGAGGTGCGATGAGGCGTTACCTCATTCTTCAGATCCCCGGCGAGTTTCAGAAACGCTGGGGACGTCAGAGACCCGAGATCGCTCGTGAAGTCGCCTTTGATCTTCAGCGTGGCTTGATACCGGTTGAAATCTGCGAGGAAAGCGCCATCACCGCGAGAATAGTGCACACCCTTAATAACAATGAAAATGTAATCCACCCTGTGGAAACATTTTTATAGGACATTGATTTTTTTCTGGGTTTTAATTCAGGGGCCTCGCTGTCATCAGTCACCGAGCGCTGTGATTACGGATCGTTGCTTAAATTAGTGACCGCGGTGAGCATTTCGCATTCACCCGAATTTCACACCTGGGACGTTATATTGCAGGTAGCTATCTATAGTTCTAGATAAAATATGGAAAACAATTATAATCGTTTTACTGATGTTGGTTTTCACGGCTCGATGCGTGATGGTTTCTCCTCAAAGATGTTCTTTCAGGATAGTCGTGTCAAGCACTCTCCCTCTCTCCCTCGCGACGTTTCGCCTCCCACGTTGGAAGCATTCTCAGCCATTCCAACGTGGGAGGTAAACGCACTCTCACCCGCAACCACCAGGATCAATCATTGTACTGATGTAGGCTTTCACAGCTCGATGCATGATAGGTGCTTTTCAAAACTGTTCTTTCGGGACATGACATGTCCAAATAAAAGACCGCTCGATGTCCGTGCGTTTAACTACCCACACGTTAAAACGTACGAAACCGTGGAACCGTTCTCCCGGTAAACGCTTCTGTCGGGAGGCTGCGTTAGCGGCGACCGCGGTGACCCGCTTCGGTTTGTGACGCGTGTGCGGCGCGACACGGACTCACGACGCCTCACCTTTGCAACCCGCATCGGCCGCTAATCCGTCGGAACGACAGCTCTCTGTTGATGGAAGAGAAACACGGAGAATGACGCGATGAGCCAGACGTTTGTTCGTATCCGTCGCGTCACAGGCAGGTCGATGAAACACCAAAAACGCGGACGATCGGGCGACCCTAAAGGTCAGGGAGTTGAGCCGCCACTGCTCGGAGTCTTGGGCTAGAGTCCGGGCAGTGGTTAAATTCGGAGTGGCTCGCGAGACGCCAGTTTAGTTTTCCACCGCAGAACCCGAGACGGCACGGTCGTGAGCTGAGTCGTAACGACGGACGTTACACGCCGTGACTGCGTCACTGTAACCGCCCCTGGCCCTGCTTGGCCCCAAGCTAGATTCAGATGTCTTCCTGTGAGGCCGGCATATCACGGAGCGCTCGTATCTCGGCAAACAGCCGGTGGTCACCACGCGTACTGCCAGGCCCCGCGCCGGCTCGGCTCGGATACACGGCGGTGGAAACGGTGTCTCTACTCGCTCGTCCACTCACTCCATACTGGTGTAATGACCTGTGTATGGTCAAGGGGTGGTGGACGAAAATGGTGGATGAAGTGGATAGGAGCCGAGCAGGTTTCAACTGGTTCCCCGTTGGCGCCATTAAGGCGAGGATGAGGGGAAGGAGTCGGGCGGGTTTGGACTTGCCCC
>JAZEWU010000020.1:7587922-7598232 GCA_036362915.1 Geotria australis | reverse complement strand
GGGGGGGACGGTATCACCCATAAGACGACTCCAATAGAAACTAAACGTTATTGTAGGGATGAGCTGCTAATAGCGGCTTCCCATAGACTCCTTGAGACAAGTGGACACATTGATGGTAAGGTCACGTTTTATGTTTTCATCCGATTATATTTATAGGCATGAGAATCGCTCTCCATAGCCGTACTTTCGGCATGCGCGGTGTATCGTCATCGTCGTGTCATCGAGCCATCATCGTACCCGTGTAGGTTGTCACGGCTTGATGCATGATCGTTGCTTTTCACAGCCGTTCGTTCGGGACAGCCGTGTCACTGAGCGCTCCCTTTCTCTCCTTCGCGACTGTTTCGCCCCCCCACTCTGGAGGCATCATCAGGCGTTCTGAATGCCCGGCATCGTGTTTCCTATGACGCCCACCATAGGAACGTGGGATTCTCACCACCGGCACAGGCCTGGGTGTCTCACGCGCGCCGGCTGTCACTTTGTGATGTGAGTGGTTACCGAGTGGGGTGTCTGCACGTGGATCACCGCCCGTGTGTCTGCCTGCGTGTGTGCGCGCGCGCGCAGGCAGACACGGTAGCTCGGTGGTTATCGCGCTGGGCTACAAACCAGAGTTCGATTCCTCCTCACGGCCCAACACCACTGACGATTTTCTGAACCGGTCCTGGGCTGCTCCCTAGATTGACCGAGCCTCAAATGAGTACCTAATGCGGCGTGTAAACCTCGTCACTCGGGGAGACAAAGGCAGCCGGGCGCGGTGCTGGCCACCCACCCCCTCGTGTGCCGTGTCGGCCTTTAATAAGCGCTCGCTTACAGCACTTGACCCTACATTCTGTTAAGTCTGTACGGCGGGGGGGGGGGTGTCTCTGTGTTTGTGTGTGAGCACAGATGCGCGGGTCACGGTGGAGGTCAGCAACGACTGCCCGACCCTGACCGGGGCGCAAACCAGCTTCAGCGCGCGCCTCCGCGTGCCTCGGGAGCTGGAGGCGGCGTGGAGAGGCGCCGAGCCGGGCCGCGCTGGTAGTACAACGCACCCGCACGCACGGACCACTCCACAGAGCCAGGCATTCCACTGCGGCCTTGAAGATAGATAGATGTAGGTTTGTCACGACTCCATTCACGATGGTTGCTCTTCAGAGCCGTTCTTTCGGGATAGCCGTGTCGCTGAGCGATCTCCTTGACGATGCTTCCAACGTGGGAGGCGAGACGTCGCGATGGAGCGAGGGAGAACGCTCGACACGGCTATCCCGAAAGAACAGCCCTGAAAAGCAACCGGATAGATGTTTATTATTACAGCAGAAGATACCCAGTGAGCGTGCAAGCTCTGAAAGCGGGATTCCTGTCATACAACAAACGTACGAACTAACCAACATAAACAATATTTAAAAACAGAAGGTAATACAACGGATTTACAACATTAAATTATATGGATATGGCTATATATACAGGAGGAGGAGGGGGCGACACGGTGCCGCAGTGAGCAGCGCTGCCGCCTCACAGCAAAAAAATCCCGCTTTCGATTCCCGGCTCGGGTACCTTTCTGTGTGGAGTTTCCATTGTTCTCCCCGTGTCCACGTGGCTTTCCGTTGGGTGTTCATTGTTTCCTCCCACAGCCCCAAAACACGCTGCTGCTGCTGCCTAGGTTAATTTGCCTGCTCACTAAATTGTCCTCGGTGCCCTGTGACAGAATTGTGTCGCATCCTGGGTATAGCCCTCACTTGTGCCCTGTGTCTGCCAGGTTAAGCTCCGGCTCACAACGACCCCATTCAAACTTAAACAGGGACTGATAATGAATGAATGAATACAGGAGGACTGGAAAACCGGTTTGGCAAATCGGAAAACCGGTTCGGGGACAAATCCAATAACGGGACTGACGCGGTCGGTGAGGTTCTCCTGTAACATGAGACGTTTCGGGTGACGATCCTGCTTCAGAGCGGATAAGAGAGTCCAGAGCGATAGAGTGGATGATAGGAGTTGGAGACCGCGCTTTACGCACCATGAAACCTCGTGATAACTACATTTGAAGTGATGAATAGATTTTAAATTTGCTCAACAGCTTTGAGCTGGCGAATAGAGTTCAAACATATTGTCACTGTCTCGTGTGTGTGCGTTGTGTGTCCGTTTCGTGTGTAAAGCGTGTCGTCTCGATCTGAAGCGTGCTTACCATCGGCGCGAACATAACAAGCACAAGGAGAGCTCTATTGCCAATCCACTGCTGGATGAGGGCGTGTCCACGCTGTTGCGGGTCGTAGCGGTGATTTGACCATACTTCACGCTTGTCAGTGCGGGAACGTATAGGTTCCTGGCAGGCATGTGCGTCACCTGCACAAGCAAATGTCCAGGTTCCGGAGATGTGAGCAGATGTGACCAGATCGGACGCATTCCGAGTGATTTAGTCAAAAGGCCACAGCTAAAAACAACTCACACAACGTGACTGGCGATTGGACAAATATCCCAATGCTGACAAATAACCTGACATGGCAGCACCATCGCCCATAGCTCAACACTTCCTTCCAGCTTCAAGTTCTGTGACTATCGATCCCCTCGGGGTCTTTAACCCCCCCCCCCAACCGTGTCCCCTGGCCCACAGACAGACATCCAGACTGCGGCTCGGGGAGACATCCCGGAGCCTACGGGGGAGGCAGAGGGGACCCCCCCAGAGGGGACCTCCCCAGAGGGGACTCGGGGAGGAAGGGGCCACGCTTCGTCTACGTGTGGAGCGGCCTGGGTGCGGACCCCCTCAGCCTCACGTGGTGCACGCTGTGATTGCAGACAGATCTTTCTTGGGTGCACTTTGCAAACGTGCTCCGCGGGAGTGGCCGTGCGAAACTTAAGCGTATTTCCTGGGAAGCTCAACCGGGACACACGGTTAGCTTCATGATGGGTGCACTTTGTAAAAATACCACATATGCATGGCTGTAACGACTTGCTATTGGATGCACCTTGCTCGGCGTAGTGGATCAGCAACTTTTCTTTCTGGGTGCACATTGTAAAGACGCACGTCGGGCACGATCGTGACCTGTGTGTTTTGTGGGCGCGCCTTGTGGAAGTGCACGCTGCCCGGATAGTACAGTATATACCCGAGCCAATGAGTGCACCTTGTAAAAGCGCGGCCGCATGCTTGTTCGTCCGCCGCAGGTCGCTCGTGGCAGGTGTCCGGTAACGCGACCTCGGGGCTGGTGCTGGAGTCGCGGGGGGTCCCGCTGGGCTCGCACCCCATGGGCCTCGTGGTCTACCGCCGCGGGGGGGACCGCCAGTTCGTGCCCGTGGCCCGCGCCACCTCGCAGTTCACCGTCACGGGTTCGACTCCCGCTCCACGTCTTCATCTAATCATTAATTAATTCATTCATTCATTGATCAATACAGCTTAATTCTATACAGGGTTGTGGTGAGCCGTAGCCTATCCCGGCAGAAACGCGGCACAAGGCAGGGCTATAACCAGGATGAAACGCCAGTCCATCACAGGGCACCGGGGGCAATTTTAGTCAACGTGGCCGCCTGCCACGTTGGAGACATCACCAGTGTTCTCATAAACATCAGTCCGCGAAAACCTTCACAGATACAAAGTCATCCCACTTTCCCCAAACACCACTCAGACCTGCTACGATCGCTCCCCCTATAGATGCCCGTCTCACACCAGCGTTCCCTTGCTCCGTGCCTCAGACCAGGTCCCCTTCTCGGTGGAGCTCAGCCAGTCCGGCGAAGCGGCGGCGGATTCGGGAGAAGACGTAGAAGCAGCGGAGGAGAGGGACGGGGGGATGGAGGTGGACGGGTCGCCGCCGGGGCCCCCGGGGCAGCGTTTCGTAGCGGGGCCCAACGTGCGCTTCGAGGCGCGGCTGCACGACCCGAGCGGGTACCTGCGCGGGGCCGACGTCTCCTACTCGTGGGACTTCGGGGACGGCTCGGGGCTCCTCATCTCGCGCCTCGCCTACGCTCTGCACTCGTTCGCGGGGCCCGGCGCCTACGCGGCGCGCCTCGCCGTGCAGGCCACCGTGCCCGCGCCCTGCGCCACCACCTCCGCCGCCGGCGTCACCACCACCACTACCGCCGTCACCACCGCCGCCGCTGTCGTCAGCGCCACTACCACGACAACCGCCACCACAACCGCCGCCGCCGCTACGACGACGACCGCCGCCGCCGTAAAGACGACGGCGACAACGACAACGACAACAACCGCCGCCTTGGGCAATATCAGCGCAACAACAAGAGGCGCCAACGTCAGCACCACGGAGAGCGCCTCCGCCGCGGGGCCCGAGCGACGCGGCGACACCACGGCGCGCGCAGGTGGGACGACGCCTCGGACGGGCGCATCGGTGGCGCGGATGCCGAGTGCGCAGGCGGTGCAACCGCACCGGGCACCACGGGCCGCAGGGGCCCAGCGGCCGGGGCTTTGCGCCGGCATCGAGGTTAAGGTTCGGTTTAGTGCCAGGGTTAGCGCCAGGGGTTAGCAGCGAGTGGGCCAAGTGGGGCCTTGTGGTGCACACGGTTGAGAACCGGCTTTGTGTGTGTGCGATGTCTCCTCTCCCTGCGTGGCTGGGGGTCTCACAGCCACCGAACCGTACGGGACCACCGTGAGCTGGGACCTCTGGGGAGGGGACCCCACCGCGGGCTCCGCGAACGGGACCTCGTCCGGCCCGTCCCGAGCCCCCGATGCCGCCGGATCGTCCCAGGAGAACCCGGCTCTGAGCCTCCTCCTGCTGAGCCGAGCCGTGTCCGGGCAGGAGCGCCCCACAGACTGCCCCATCTACCGCTACGGGACCTACAGCACCACGGTGGAGGTCGTGGGTGAGGCCAGCGTGAAGCCACTGGGCACGGGCCCTGCATACCCGCATACCTGCCAACCGGCCTTACCTGTCGCATGCCTGCATACCTGGATACCTCTCTGCCCTGGAGGCTCGCCTGCCCACTAACCCGTGTCGCCGCACAGATGGAATCGCGGCGGCGCAGGTGCGGAGAGCCGTGTCGGTGCCGAACGGAGGAGCGCTCTTCTCGGCGCCGCGCGCCCTCCTCGACTTCGAGGTGGAGACCCGGGGCGGGTGAGAGCTCCCCCCTCTCCCTACCCTCTCCCCCCTCTCTCTCTCATATCTCCTCTATCCTGTCTCGCCTCTATGTCCGCCTATCCTCATTTCCTCCTATCTCTCCTCCTCACCTCCTCTCTCATCTCCTCTCCTCTCTCTTCCCTCTCATCGGCTCGATTCATGATGGTTAACTGTGGCAATGTGTGGCGATGTCATGATGTCAGTTTTACCTTCTCGCTGCGAGGCGGCAGCGCTACTCGCCGCGGCATCGTGCCGTGAGCAGCAGCCGCACTGACGTTGGCGCGTTTGCCCCCCTGGCTTCCGCCGGCAGCTCCCCCTCGCGGGTATGCAGCGAGCTGCTCTCCGCCGACTGCGGGGACGCGCTCGGGGAGCCTGCGTGCGAGGCGGTGCCGCCTGGCCGCTGCGGGGACGGGGGCCCAGTTTGCTCCCTGGTCCTGCGCCGGGAGTTCCGCGCGACAGGGAGCTACTGCGTGCGCGTGACCGTGACGGACGCGCGCAGCAGCGCCTCGGCTACCGCGCGCCTCAGCCTGCACAACGGTAAGGAGCAGCTCCCCTCGAAAACTCGGTCACTTGCTCAGCCACCCACTCACTCGTCTACTCACTCACTCACCCAATCACTCAAACTCACCCGCTCACTCGCCTAATCACTCGCCTACTCGTCCACTTACCCACCCACTCAGCTCGCTCACCCATCACTCACTTATTTACCTACCGACTCACACACCCACTCATTCACTGACCACCACACGTGGTTGTGAAGGATGTGGTTATACAGAGAATGTCGGTGGTGCGGGTGGTGTTGGTGAAGGAAGAGCCGTGCGAGTGATAATGACGATGAAGGTGATCGTGATCCTTGCCGTGCCACATCGTCTCCCCGTTTATCCCCGTGTCTTCCTGTACCCCCCTGTGTCTCCCCGTGCCACCTCCGTGTTCCTCAGTCTCTGAGTCAGCCTCACTTGAAGCAGCTATCATCATCGGAGCCTTAGCGGTGGTGGTGGTCATTGGCCTGGCGGTTTTCATGCACAGGTGTGTACACGGTTCGCGCATGTGTGACACCGCGCGGCGATACATCTGTGTGCATAAGTATACACACAGAACCAGTAGTTATACTATAACCGGTAAGCCGATAACCGGTTCAGAAACGCTTACCAGTCCTAGAAGTTATGAACCGTGGGATGGATTCCAGGGAAACCCGACGCCAAATCGGAGATAGCGGGCGTTCCCAATCTCTGCTCACAAGCCTCCTCGCCTCGGAGGGAATAAAACTCGTGTGCGCGCCCACGTGGCGCCGCCACCGCGTGCAGGCGCCCCAGGAGGGACCTGTCGGCGTCGCGGGGAGGGGGCGCCTGCTCGGGGTCCCGCGCGCCGCGATGGTGGTGTCGGTGCAGAGGCTTCGGCGCCACCGTGCGTGACCTCCTGGTCACCCAGGATGACCCCAAGCACGTCCTGCTCATCAACGCCTGACGCGAGCCGGGAGCCGCGGTTCGACCTGGGCTCCGGCCCCGCGGCTGACGGTGGAAGCGGCCGCATGGCTGCGTTAGATAGACCACGTGATGATTCGCCCCGCCAGCCCCCGTGATTGGATTCTCACGATTCGGGGTCATGACCCGATCCGTGATGGTGATTGTGTCTGGTTGTCTGTGCGCACGCGTCTTGTCTCGTTCCTGCCGCTTCATTGGCATCGTCTCTCTCGTCTGTCCTGTCTGGTTCGTATTGCGCGTCCTGTTTGTGCTCTCTCGTTTGAGTTGTTTGCACTGGTTAGTGCTGTGTATACTGTTTGAATTGTCCCTATCGTTCCGTCTCACTTTAGTGGTGGTGCCTTATGCCGATAAGCGCTCTTCTAAGCCAGCCTTCCGAAAAAAATCGAGTGGGAATTTAACCCGTCCAATCTTCTAAGTAACAATCTACTAGATAACAATAATCTACTAACCACTCGATTCGCTCCAGCTGTGGATGCACGGGTCGGCCTGGGCGAGTCCGCGTGCCTCACCTGCGATGCTCGCGCGCAGCAAACAGCACTGTCTCCCCCTACAGCCGCCACGCCACGGACGTTTGGACCCATAGGTTTTCAGTCCAGCTCGGGGTTAGTTACGAGCCGGGTGATAGGTGTGTTGCTCTGTGTATGTGAGTGAAGCGCACGCGCGTGTCTAATCGGAAATACAGACATAGTCACTGAGACCCGCTCGCGTCACGGAGTCTGTGTCGGGCGAACATCACCCTCCCCAGCAGAGGTCTCTGTCGCAACAAGGAGTCGGCGCGACACCCTGACCGACCGGGGAGGGTCGCCGACGCCACGTCGATGCGCAACCCTCGCTCTCAACAACGCATCGATCGACCACGTCTTTCAATAACCAACGGCGTAACTGTCTAGTGTGCAGACGGTGCAACTGCGCCGAGGGAGGGCGCCCAGGTACAGAGAGAGAGAGACATTGCGACACGGTTAGGGGCCTGTTCCATTGCGCGCACCAGGGCCCATGCCCAGTCCCACTTGGCTGACTCTGCACGGCGACGCGGCATGCCACGCATCGCGCTAATGCTACTGATGATGCCGCTCGGAGGAGACGAGACCCGCGCCGCCGCCGCTGCCGCCGCTGTAAAGAATAGCGGGCATTGTCCTGCCTCTCTCCGGTCGCTCCAATGTGGCAACGACGCGGCGCGGGCCGGCGACGCGGGGATGTCGCAACGAGGCGCGACATGAGGACCCCATTAACTCATCACGGTGCCCCGGGGTGAGACACGGATCGGGTCCCTGGGGCGAGAGAGCGGGATTCATTCACTCATTAAGCGCCACCACCCCTTGCTGGCGTGTGGGTTGAATTGCACAGTTGTCAGAGCTGCGGGTCCTCGCGGTGGCAAGGTCGAGAGGTTAAGTCCCGAGCGGGAGACGAACTCAGTTGATCATCGGCCGTGCTCAGTCGGTGGCACGGCACGGTGGCATAGCGGTGAGGGGCGCTGCTGCTTCACAGCAAGAAGGCCCCGGGTTCGAGTCCCAGCTCGGGTGCCTTTCTGTGTGAGGAGGAAACCGGAGTACCCGGCGAAAACCCACGCGGACACGCCGAGAACATGCAAACCCCACACGGACAACCACCCAAGCCAGGAATCGAACCGTCCTGGATGGTCTCTCGAACTCTGGTCACCGGGTTCGTAGCGCAGTGCGCTCACCACTACACCCCAGCCTATCCCCATGACGCACACACTTAGTCACGGTCACGCGTACAAATGGGTTCTCTGTGTTACACATATACAACAATCACCCGTATAGCCTTAATAGACTGTAAGGTCAAGTGCTGTTTGCGAGCACCTATCAAGGCCTGCACGGCACACGAGGGAGGCGGGAGGGGGTGGGTGGCCAGCACCACGCCCGGCCGCGCGCCTTTGTCTCCCTAATGGCGGTGTTCACACACCGCACCAGTTATCATTTGTGGCTGAATCGACCTGGGAAGAGTCCATAAGCAGGTTCGGAAAACCGTCACTGGTGTTGGCCGTGAGCGGGAATCAAGTTCGGGTCGCCGGGTTCGCAGCACCGCGCGCTAACCACTGCGCCACCGCTCCTCACACACACTTAGTCACGGTCACGCATACACACGGTCTCCCCGTTACACACACACATACACACACCCGGCTGCCATGACGACCCGTGCCTTATCGCCCCTTCCTCCCGACACGCGGCCGGGAGCGAGCGGGCGCGCCCGGGAGATAGGAACCCCGGCACCGGGGTTCGGGGACTTGGAGATAGGAGGCCTGGAACTGGGGACTCCGCGGGGCCCACGGGGCAGGTCCCGTTGGGGGTTCTGCGTCTGTGTCGGAGATAATGACGACCTCCCACCCACCCACACACCCACCCACCCACCCACTATCGCCTCCTCCTCCCCACATAATCACCTCGCCTCCCCCCCTCCGTATAGGGATAAATAGGGATAAAGCAGCCAGAGTTGGGAACCCACGGGCACTATACCCAGGGGAGCAGTCATGATAAAATAGCACTGCAAGCTGACAAGCCAGTCCCTAGAGGGAGCCTCGATCCTCGTGGGCAATCGGCAGCAGGAGACGGGCGTTGGGAAGAGCGGCGCACACACCGATTTGTATAGAACGCACCAGGGGTTCGCAAGCTTTTGCACCTCAAGGCCCTCTTGGGTCTGGGCTCCACGGATCACTAGGTGGCGCTCGCACCCCACTGATGGGTCACGACCCACTGATTGAGAATGGCGGGTCTAGAATAATAACATAGAGACCTATACATTTATACTGAGAGCCACCCAAAGAATTACTCTGCACAAGAATAAGAATTTACTTGTTTATCCAGGAAAGCCTCGCCGAGCCGTAGTGCCATTTTTCTGGAAGCTCCTGATGCAACATGGGGTTTGTATTTCAAAATGTTTTCAGCCAATTAATGACGACTGTTTATGACGCCTTGCGCGAGGGGGCAACAACGCTCAATCCTCCGTACAGATGGAAACAGGTGGAGATTTGTCCGCTTGCTGCATTGTCTTCTGGCGAAACAGGTGCATGACACATCTGTAACCCCTACCGGCGGGAAGGGAGTGCACCACCATCTCCGCGTGATCCACCAACCCTCGCTGCTGCCGCCAGCGCTGGGCCCCAAGCAAACGCGGGAAGAACGTCAGAAATGTCAAATATTCTCCGAAAATAGTGTTTCCCAGGACTTGCACGTGAACGGGGGAGCGTGGGTGTGGAGGAGGGGTGCGAGTCTGCGAGGGGGTCTGTGGCGGGGTGCGGACCCCGGTAAAGGCCCCCGTCTCGGTGTCACCGGCCTCCCCATGGATCAGCGAGCCGAGGCGAGCTCGCATTTTAAGATGCGATGCGGTGGCTGAGACCGCGGCTTCCATCGCCTCGCCGTGTTTACCCTCGCCACCCCGTGTCTCCTCTCGCCTCTCCGTGTGGTGCTGACAGCGCCACCGAGTAGTGAATCACGCAGAAGAGAGGAGGAACGCTCGACACGGCTATCCCGAAAGAGCAGCTGTTGAGAGCAATTCTCATACATCGAGCCGTGAAAACTCACGTCGATCACAGTGTGATAATTATACCGTATTCCCCATATCGCAAGACGTATTCCCCCCATCGACGTGAACACACGTATCTGGGTAGCATCGCACAACCTGGAGAATACGGTAATGATGAGCGCGCCTGTCTAGTGCCGGCAGGTGGTGCCCGGTGCCGGGTGAGAACCCAGGGGTCGCTCGGTCCGAGGTGTAGCAAGCCTCGCCCCGCGTGTTTCACATCCCTCAGTAAACAGGGAACAGGTGCGTGGGGGATTAA
>JAZEWU010000020.1:7540516-7570764 GCA_036362915.1 Geotria australis | reverse complement strand
GTCGCGTCGAGGCTGACGGAGCGACCGAGGCTGGCAGCACGAGACGTCGCGTCCACCTGTCTACGACATTTAAAATTGATCGATTAAGTCAATGAGGGACGTGTATATTGATTCACGAGTTGTCTCTCGACTGTGGCGTCGCGCTATGAAATCCCAATAAACACGTGTTCATGCGAGGCTTCTGTACGCGACTCGTTCACGCGGGGGGGGGGTCACGTGGTGCGCACAGGTGTGTGTGTGTGGGTGAACCAGGTGAACACACCCCCCTCCCTCCCTCACCGCGGAGGCAGCCCCGCCCCTCTCTCACTCCACGGCCCTAATTGGTTGGCTCATTAAGCGCCGAGTCACAGAAAGTGAGGGGGGGGGGGGGGGGGTGTGCAGGAAGGTGGGGGGAATCAGGTTTCCAGGAGACGGAGACACGGAGAACAGAGGAAAATAAACACACGCAGACACAGAGAGGCACTGAGTCACGGGGAGACTGAGACCCACAGGGAGATAAACACAGAGAGACACACTGAGATCAGCCGTGAAGGACGCGAGATGACATAAAATGGAGGTCGATGCGTAACAGAGGACGTGAGATTACAGGAGATGCGGTGGACGGAGTAGACGAGGCGTCGCAATGTAAGCTCGGGGATGCAGGAGACGATGTGATCAATGAGATGGGACGACGTGGACGAGATGCGGCGAGGAGGTGATGCGGCGGTGAGGTGGAAGAGGTGAGAGTCACGTGCGTGGCCTCGGGAGCTCGGCTTCAAAAATAACCTGTGAGTTGGCGGCGTGAGCGCGCCGCGGTGGTGGTATCTGTCCCTCGCCTCCACCACGCGCCATGACGCCACGGGCAGCTTGGGGGTGAGCGGAGAGAAGGGTAGGCTGTGGTGAGCGGAGAGGGGGAGGCTCGGGTGAGCGTGGAGGTGAGGGGCGCAGCCTGGGGGGTGAACGGAGAGATGAGAGGGTGAGGCTGTGGTGAGTGTGCAGGAAGGGGGAGCGTTAAGGCATAATCAAACCAAGAAAAAGCTCAGGGCGCCACGTAACTCAAGGGCCCCCAGATCCATAATCAATTATATAAACCCCAAGCGTCAGCTCAAATTCAAATCCTGATGAATGCATCAAGCTAAGCATGACACAATCCCAATCACTCTGCCTCCCATCTATAACTGGAATCCCGGGTTCCCAAGCCTCGCGACTTGACGGCCGCAATACTTTGGATTCTGCGCGTAATTTGGCGACATTCCCGCTCCGAGAAGTAAAAATATCGGTGTCATTGTCACGCGTGCAGCATTACTCCGCAACAGAGCATTGCTCTCTCCGGCAGAGCAGGTGCAGTGAGCTGTCCCCCACGTGTGTCGACCAGGGGTCATCATCACCACTATCAGCCACGATTAGTTCCCGGCTGGATCAAGGCCACCCCAAGTACTCGCCATCTATCATTGTCCTACCTATCGCACGGCAGTTTACGTTCGACGCTAAACAGTTATGTGCAAGTTGCTGATCCACTTGATGGCTTCTGGGATGAGATTATGTCTGAAGTCTGATCGGTTGCCTTTTAATGTTCATGTCTGGAAGTCTGCAGTGACGGTGTTTTTCTTCGGAGTAGCCGGCCAAAACCCACGCGGACACGGCGACAACACGCGAACTCCGCACGGAAAGATGTCAGACGTTTAGATTATGCTCGTTGTCACAGCAGAAAATACCCAGCGAGCTTGCAAGCTGCGGACGCGATATTCCTGCGATAGAACGTAGAACGTTGGCACGGTGGCGCAGTGGTAACATCCGAGCCTCACAGACAGAATGGTCTTGCCCGAGGCGGTTCGATTCCCGCCTTGGGCGCCTTTCTGTGTGGAATGTGTGTGGTTCTCCCCCTGTTCTGCGTGGGTTTCCTCCGGGTTCTCCGGTTTCCTTCCACAACTTAAAAAAAACACTCATTAATTAGTTGGCCGGTAACATCATAACATATATGAAGCAGTGTGTGGCAATATGTTGGCGCCGGCAAACCGCCTGGCTGCCTCCTCCGCCTCTCTGCACTTTCCTCGCCACGCCTCTGAGTCGTTCTCTCTTCGAACGAATACCTTCGACATCGAATGAATATGTGCCACGCAGCAGCGTTATACATTTAAATTATCATCATTATTATTATTACCCGAGCCAGCCGGGAATCGGACCGACGGGCCCTCGCCGCTGTGAGGCGCACAGCGCTACCCGCTGCCAGCTCGCCGGGTCTAATTGTAGCGGAGCGAGATGCGCCTCTCGGAGCCCTGAGCCCGGCTGTGGGCCAACACAGGCCGCGCGTCTATGAATAACGGTGGGTGCCGCCGCCGCCGCCGCCACCGTGCCGAGCCCTGTCATCCGACACGAGGTCCAACTCGTCCCGTCCGCGGGGGAAGTTCGACGCACGTGGCTTGAGGCCCGGCGTCAGGTGTAACCCTCCCGAACATAGCGATCACAGTGGGCAGGCGGTTAGTGATGATGATGATAGTACGTCACTATTAATAGTACGTTATTAATTATAGTAATTACAGTACCGTGATATGTATACTGCAGCGCTGTAATTTTGGCATTTATGTTTTCACAGTTGTGGATCTCCTGGCGCGGCAGTTAAACCGATAAACCCCCCACTCCCACCCCCGCCCATTGGTTCTGTCCGCGCAGCAGTAGAAATGGGTACAAGAATAATGAGTCCATTGGCAGGTCACGTGTCGTGACTGGGTAACTGGTGGGATAAAATGTTGGTACCCCTACCTCTTCCAAGACGTCTGGCAAGCGTGGAAGTGTTCTTACCCTCAAGAGCCACCCACCGTTCTCAACAACTGCGCCTTACAGAAAGAATGGTTTTGCCCGAGGCGGTTCGATTGCCTCCTTGGGCGCCTTTCTGTGTGGAATGTGTGTGTTCTCTCCCCCTGTTCTGCGTGGGTTTCCTCCGGGTTCTCCGGTTTCGTCCCGCAACTCAAAAGAACACCCGTTAATTAATTGGCCGCTAAGTTCCTAACATAAAGGCCGCTGTGTTTGGAAAATGTTGGCGCCAGCCTTCTCCACGCCTCTCTGCGGTTTCGTCGCGCCTCTGAATCGTTGTCTCTTCGAATACCGTCGACATTGAAGGAATATGCACGGTGGCGCATTATAGTTTGTATTCCTCATTATTATTATTACACTATAATTATGGACTCGACGTGGTGTCGCCCACGCGAGTGAAGCGCGCCGTGGCGCTGGCTCCGCAACAGTGGCGCGAGCAGCGGACGCCAGCCAGGGATTCTAACCGAGCACTGCCAGCAGTTTGTTGTCCAGCAATGGGGTCACAGGCCATTCCCTACCGCAGCCAAATGTGCCAGAGCACGTGGCAGCGTCTGCCGCCACTGAAAGCCCAACTTTAGCTCAAGGTGAAGGTTTACGATCAGTCACGTTCAAACGCCCGCGGTGCGGTCGTCCAATATGGCATTAGCGCAGCCAGCCAACGTCACAGCCTCCCAGAGCCGGTGTAAGTGGATATTGGTTCAGTGGAATACCTGCTCACGATGGGAAGGAACACGCAGTGAATGTTTGTGAAGATTAAGGTCAAGCTGTCATCGTTGCCAAAGCTGTGGATGCCACCACGCCTCGCCAGCGCGTCCTACCTTCTGTCAGATCAGAGGGTAGGATGCGGCGCTTGTGCCCCCATGGAAATTAAGATTTGGTCCTACCAACTAAAATGTTAGGGTTAAGGTTGGTGGGGTTTAGGGATTTTTAGTAAAGTTAGAATAGTTAGGGTTAGTGACCGTTCAGGAAAGGTAAACAAGCATTGAACAAAGTTAGGACCAAACAGAGAGAGTGCTAAAGTATAGCTATGATAGAGGTGAAATTCCAATTGGAGAACTATACGCAGAGTATAAGAGGAACGTCTCCACTATTGATTGAAACACAGGAAGGTTCCTCTGCAGTGGAGACAGTCAGAGGAAGGGAACTTTTAGAAGGATAGGAGCAGCTGGGGAGAAGGAACGACATCCCACGAGCAAACTCGACTTGGGGTTCCAACGGAAGGACTTGGTTGCCGGAGTGCGTGACGAGGTAGGAGAGTGCTTGGAGGGGAGTCGAGTGAGGTGACAGGTAGGCAGGACCGTGTATGTGGGCATCCTTAAATATAGAACGTGTATCTAAAGGAGCCAGTGGAAAAGATGTGAGAATTGGGGCAAAGCGGTCTCGTTTATAGGTGAGGTTGACAAACAACAACGCGTGCCACTTGCAGCGCTGCTGCCCCAATTGTACATTACATTGTTGTGGAAATGTATCGGCAGCCATGGCAACCGCCCAGAGTATTGTCATAGGTGGCCAGGTGACTCTCGAGGTTGTATGTTGTGAATATATGACGTAAACATATTGTCTGTATGTATGTGAAGAGAAATCTGCTGGACACTTTTACAATCATTATTATCATCGTTTGCTCGTCTCGCCGAGCCAGGTGACAGCCGCTTCATCAGCAGCGTGGAGATAGGGCCCTGAGGCCTCAGTCGAGGCCAGCGTGCGGTGACACGGTCTGTCGCTACCTCTCAGGTGACCTGCTCAGGTGTGCCCCCCCGGCTTCCAATTCCTCCGCTGCAGCTACCGCAGCATCGATGGCTAACCCAGGACCTCCCGCGGCCGTGCGAGAATTGGACGCTCCATTTCCCCTGTGGGCCCGGTTATTTGTGCGAATGCTATCGGCGTGCTTGGCGAAAGTGAGACGGTGGGGCGCGAGAGCCTCGTTTAGAAATGTAGTCACACTATACGGTGTGGCTACTGCCAAGGGGGTGCAGATCACCATGGAGAACCTGGCCCCTTCCCTAAGCCCGGCCCGTACATCCAGTGGTGGTGCCGGCCCACTGGGGGCCCTAGGCAGAAATTATTTTTGGGAGCGCCTCATGACTACAAACATTTTAGGATTGACTAGCTGCATACCTTGGTTATATCACAGTTGTGTGTGGGTCACAGCTGATGTTTGATGTTCATGGACGTTTTCCTGTTTCTTAGATGAATACAACATTTCTGAAAATTGGGACGAAATCTGAAACTTCGGGTGATTGGATAAAAGTGTTGTTTTGGATTCGTCCGGAAAATATTCCGTCACCGGAAGTGAGGCCACTTTTATAGCATCACTTCCACAACATTGCCAACGAAAGTTGTGGTATGCGGGATTTGTGTATGACTTTTGTTAGCACCGCCACATTTAATTGAGCACATAATGGAAACATCCGAGAATGTGGACAAGATCTGAAATTGTACTTATGTAATAATAATAATAGCATTTATATAGCGCCTGTCACCCGAGGCTCGATTCATGATGGTTGCTTTACAAAATGTTTCTTTCGGGATAGAGAGGGAGAGCGCTCGACAACCATTATGATCTGAAATTTTCTTTAAAAATCTAAAGTCCGATTTTTTTAAATCTGAAACAAACCCTTGTAGGGCACTCAAATAAATCCGATGTCCCTTGAACAACTTAGGGCCCTCAGCTTTTGCCTGGTTTGCTTCTGCCCGGCACCACCAATGCCCACTTTCCTGCCACCATCCTACCCTGCCACCCGCTATCCAGCCCCGAACGGCGGCCGCATTTAGCCGCGGTTTTGGCGGCTCGTAAAATACGATGCTGCTCGCTGATGAGATAACAGGACGAAGGTGGCACCTTGGTACAGACCAGTGGTGTGGCATGGGAGATATGAACCCTGGCGCAAGGCACGAAATGGGGCCCCCTCCTGTCCGATTCGGTGTTCATTCACGAAATCATTCACGGGGATATTCGTCAACAATGGTGATGCATGAGAATTGCTTTCCAAAGCTGTTCTTTCGGGATAGCCGTGTCTAGCCGTGTAGCTGGAGTTGTGTAGCTCCACACGGCTATCCCGAAAGAATAGCTTTGCAAAGCAATTCTCATGCATCGAGCCGTGAAAACTGACATCGGTACAATGTTGAAGCGTGCAAGAATTTTTCGAATTTTGGGAAAACTAAAAACGGTCGGATGATTCTGTAAAGAATGAGCAATTAATGTGCACGTGTAAGTAAAAGACAGCTAAAGATCGTTTCTCGTGTATGTTTGTCACTCATCGTTAATCAGGTTTGTGTATAAAATGTGAATTGTAAGCGCGACATCAAGAAGCCTTTTAAACGAAAGGATACAATTGTGCCACCTTGTGGTGAAATATGTTAGTGGCAGTCAATGCGCACTGCAGCGCAGTCACGTTCGCGAAGATTTAAGTGCGCAATAATATATAAAACAAAAGTACAAATGTGTTCTCAAAACATAACCTTCCCACTTTAGTGCTTTTAGAAATGTACGTTTTTCAATTATAAAAAAATTCTCTCGTCATGGACAGGATTCGAACCTGTGCGGGGAGACCCCATTGGATTTCGAGTCCAACGCCTTAACCACTCGGCCACCATGACGCGGTTAAAGAAATAGAGGTACATAGCCATAGTTATACTTTGGGTAATATATCGATGTTAACATCGATCTTTTGTGTGTATATAATTGGGTATTCATATTCAGTGTGTTTCTTACTTATACTCTGTACACGTATACAACCCGTAATAAAGGCGTTTCCAAACGATAATCGCACGCAAACGCAGCCGAATGGACCATTCCATTAATTCACCCTTCTCAGCCGACTTCCTAATTGCAGTGATTACAGAGAACCAAACATATCGTATTTAAAAGGTGTATTTAAGCGCTTACGTTGGTTTGTGAAATTGAAGAACACTGCGATATAATAAAATCACGTGTTGTTATTGTATCTCGCTTCGGTGGACTCGCCCAAACACGTAGTTCCGGCAGACTGGTTTTGGCGGGAAGTGGTGCATGTGTATCTGAGTCTCGCTTCCATCGCAGACTCGATCGGATATCAGGTAAAAATTATCATTTGAAAGATGAAAGTTTCCTCGTTATTCAGTCATCTGCTTTGTTTGTCGTCGTCGTTGAGCGTCTTACGCGATCTTTTTTAATGCCGTAAACGCCGCTCTTCAGAAGCGCAGTGTTTTATACCGGATTATAAGACGCACTCCCACTATTAAACAAACTATGTTGGGCCAACGCTGGTATGTGATGTGAACCATTTGACCAATGTTCCGTCCTTACCCTCTACAGTACTGTATTTTAACGCGACAGTTAGAAATACGTCTTATGGTCTGGTAGGTGCGTGTATGCATGACAAGACTTGTACAACGTCATTGACCCTAATAATCGACCACAATAAATAGTATTTTTAAATATCGAGGTTCTGTTTGTGAGTTTAGGTCATGTGAAGTATTTTTACAGCTTGTCATTGAGCAATCGCCTCATCCTCCCAAACCTTTCGGTCTTTGTTCAAGCTTGAAGGAACATTTGAGCTATGTAGATATTTTTAATAGTTGTCCAGCGGGGAAGGGTATGCAAGTGACAGAAGATAGATGTTAACAGCAGAAAATACCCAGTGAGCTTGCAAGCTCTAGAAGCGGGATTCCTGCGATACAACAAACGTGCGAATTAACAAACAAACACTATAAAATAGAATCAGAAGGTGATACAACGAACGTAACACATTTACAGCATTACATTGTGCGGAGATAAATTTTACAAAGTTACAAGCTACACATCCAATAGTGGCAGCTCTACCAGAATTACTTGGAGCTAAATGCACGCGTTATGGTTCGCGCCGGGCTGTAACACGGACACGTGTGTTTGTTGTGTCCCGTCCAGTGTCCCAGTGTTGCAGTCCGCCGCCTTTGCCTCTTCCCACTGAACCCGGCCACGGGCCACGCGGGCTCCTGCGGGGATGGCCGCCATGAACTGTGAGCTGCTGGCCACATGCAGCGCCTTGGGGTTCCTGGAAGGGGACGCCTACTACAAGGAGCCGGACTGCTTGGGTCAGTCGGGGGTCGTTTGCATTAGTCCAGTAAACATGCCATGCTGCGTCAGTGTGGTTGGAACCGATGGACCAGCGACTCAGCGTTCCATGTTTGGTGGCTGGTCGTTCCGTGATGTCACGTGTTGCTTGATGTCACGTATTGCTTTAAAACAGTATTTGACATAGATAGCCTTGTCTGTTTACATTTTATTGTCAGCTATTATGACCTTTGACCTGCAATGATGTCTGGGGTAGACGGATTTTGTTGTTCCGATTTTGTGTAATTATTTTACATCTTTACCTCGAGTTGTTCCGTGTCAACGCACGCGGCGTTGCTGTAGCACCTCTGAATCTCCGTGTAAAATGAAATCGCATCTGACACGGTCCCCCGTCGTCCTGTAGAGACCGTCAAGGACCTGATCCGATTCTTGCGCCGTGAGGATGACAGCAAGGACATACGTCAACAGCTGGGAGACGCCATGATCCTCCAGAATGACCTGGTGCCTCTCCTGCTATACCACCACAGCGACCAGGCCCTCTTCCAAGCGATCATCAGGTGACTGTGACAGACGTCTGTCAGCCCCTTTTGAGGCATGTCCACACCCGAGTGATCTTTTTGCATAACCATAACACGAAATAATGGTGTGCGTGATTGTAGAGAATATTAGCAACAAATTAGATAAGCAGTAAAGAAATCCATATATCTGTCTCCACAAATATACACGTGATGAACTGCATCACTACAAATCACTGAGCAATTCGCTTGAAAATCGAGGCTGTCTGAATCCAAAAACCTGTTGTGCAACTGAAAACAGACATCTGCACGTAAGAAACTCAGTTGCATGCAACCACATTGCACAACAGATCACTGAGGCCTGCACACACCTCTACAACATACGTGCGTACTAACATCGTCGGTGTGAGCGTGTACAGTGGCACTGCGTGTTCCTGTGTCCGTGTGCTTGCGGTGGTTGAACGTGCGTGTTTCTGTTTCAGGTTGTTGGTGAACCTGACTCAGCCGGCGATCGTACTGTTTGGAAAGGTCCCTACCGACCCCACCACTCGCCATCACTACCTGGCAGTTACCTGCCACCTGCAGGCATACAAGCAGGTGAGAAGGGAGCATTATAGTTACTGCCCAAGAGCTCTATCACATTTGAGTTACTTCACAACAACGGACCAATAATAGGCGGCGAGTTTTTCAGGTACCTCATGCGAACATCAAAATGCTGTAGTTGTGGAACCATCGTGTCTGACGTTATCTCTTTGTTTTTGTTAAGACGTCAATCTGACTGCCTTACGTGCCCGCTTTGCATAGGCATTTGCCAACGAGAAAGTGTTCACCGTTCTCAGCGAGACCCTCTACAACTTACTTCAGCTGGTGAGTCCAGATGAACTACTCTCGCTCACGCAAACACTTTAAAGGCGTAACGTAGCCTGCGTAACTAAACACACGCCATATACTGATCACTGGGTGTGGAGGCATCCGTCCACTCACCACTATGTTGGCTGTGCACAGGATTGGGAGCAGAGGCAAGAGGAAGACACCATGCTGATTGAACGCATCCTCCTCCTTGTCCGAAACGTCATGCACGTCCCTCCAGATCCTGCGCTGGAAAAGGTACGTACGTCCCGGAATAGTTTTTTTTTTCACAATTACGATTGGATGAATTGTCATCATTCATAGTTGTAAATGATAAAACCGTAACCTGAACCGTTACGATACAGCACTTTGGGTTGTGGGCTCCCTGACAACGTTTGGACTGCGCGTGTGCCCCAGAACGTGGATGACGATGCGAGCGTGCACGACCGCATACTGTGGGCGCTGCACATGAGCGGCATGGACGACCTGCTGCGCTTCCTGTGCAGCGCGCCCAGCGAGCGCCAGTGGTGCATGCACGTGCTGGAGATTGTCTCCCTCATGTTCCGCATGCAGGTGCTGCCACACATGCACTCACCTATCTTTACACAACATGTATACAAACTTTTACAATAACCGTGGTTTTATTAAGAAGCGATATATCCGCGGGCACCCTGGCCCTCTATGTCAGCCCCGTTTTTAAGCACACACCGTTTTTACTTTTGAACATTACGAAAATATGTTAACCCATCTTAAAGTACAATAACGCATCTTGACAGATAATTTATCCGAGATATAACGATTTCGGTGTTCGCCTTGTGAGCAATCTTGTAGACCAGGGTTGTTGTGCATTAGCTCAACATTCAACGCCGGACATCGCACGTGGGGGTTTTCCCACCTTCCAGACCGCATCTCAGCTCGTAAGCACGGGTGGAGCGCGGCCGGAACGGGAGAAGGAGGCCGACGCCACGGAGCTGGAGCTGCTGCGGCAGAGAGAGCTCGCCGAGAAGCGCAACCGCATGTGTCAACGGAGCTCCAGGTACGGCAAGCTCCCAGCACATGGCGTGAAACATCGGACAGCTTCTGGAACGACACGTGGTACAACCTGAAAACGCTAAAGAGGGCCATGCGGCGCAACCAGAAAACATTAGCAGGAGTGCTGCCCAGTTACTGCACACAGTATGAAATGTGGGCGTTTGTCTTGTAGCTATGTGTCGATCAATTAACTAACATTAATCGGGTTGTACTGCTGTGTGAGATTTGCGCATGGGTTTTGTTGTCTTGGGACATAATGTCCAATGGTACAAACTGGATACAATATGTACCAGTAAACAGCCAATACTTTAAACATTATCTAGCACATCCAACTTTACTTCCTCCAGCAATATCAGCGTTGGTTTTATAGTGTCTAGTTGTTGGTCCAGGTGGTATCTTCTACATTGGTGTTTGCTAATCACCCATGCCCATCTCTCGATTCAGCTGGCAAGTTGGGCATGTTTGTGTTTGCAGGCACTCTCGATTTGTGGGCACGTATGTAGTCGAGGGACACAAATCCATCAGCGAGAACGACCTCGTGTTTCACCTGGGCGTTCAAAAGGTGAGATATCCCTATGCCACGACCTGACTCGTAAACGTCGCATTCCACCAAGGGTTTGCGCACTATATTGACAAAGATTTTGATTGTTGGTTTAAAGTCACTTAAGAAACAAGCTGGATAAAACTTGTAATAGACTGTTTGCAATGACTGTGAAAATTAGATTATCAATCCACCATGTAGGAGGAAGATTGTGGCTTTTGCACGATGGGACTGAGGTGGGCAGAAATTATTTTCAGTAGTAAATTTAACCAGGGGGGCATTTAGCCAATGTTTTAGCAAAAATGGTTGAGCAGGATTTAGTTTGAATACCCCGTCTTTGCTCGTTGCAAACTGGCCGTTTTTCTACAGCTGGCGGGATACAGCCATGACATTGGCAAGGCGCCCCAGCGGAGACCCAAACGGCGCCTGCTGGCCCCCGAGGCTGAAGAACGACGGCGCTCGGCCGTGAACGTGCGACTCTTCCTGCGTTCATTCTGCGTCGATTTCCTGGACGCGTGCTACAACCGCCTCATGTACAACGTGAAGGTGCGGCCGTCAATAGTTTTTTCACGGCCACCGATGTTTTTCAACAGCCCAAAATAGCGGAGAGTGAGGTGCTTTTCGGCACTTTGGCACAGTGGCGTTGTAAATGTTGCCACGAATGACACCGTGCCAAATGGCGCGATGTTATCAATTACAACTGTGACCGATAGAAAACGGCCTCTTAAAGATTATTTCACAGAACTACCTCTGAGGTGCCTTTGGTTGTCACTTAGCCACACTTGAGGTGCTGCATATGGCTACCCTCGGAGGCGTTACATGCACGGCAATCAAACCGAATCAATACTTCGTCGATAAGTGGTAATGTATGCACAACCCTTTTATATAACCACTGCTGGGTGAGGGTCTCCCCACATTGTGGGTAGTAGGGGCTATTTGACCATACCTTAAGTTGCTAGGTGCGGGTTGGTGAAGTGGGCCCTCAGGAAGATTCAGATATCACTTGGCACTTACATTGGCTTTGGCCGGTAATCAAACTTCTGTCGCCGGGTTCAAAACGAAAGTCTACCTACCAGTGCTCTAGAGTAAATGTGGTGATTTATATAAAGTGGGCCATGTGGATGAAAGCCGGATAACTACAACCGTACCCCCGCTGTCCTGCTGTGGATGACAGGACACGCTGCTCCAAGAGGCGGGACAGCAAAACGACGAGAGCTACTACTTGTGGGCGCTCGCTTTCTTCATGGAGTTCAATCGGCTGCGAGGGTTCCGCCCCGAGCTGGTGTGCGAGACCGTGGGCGTGCGCACGTTCCACTTTATCGAAAAGAACCTCACCAACTGCTACGAGATGATGCTCATGGAGAAAAAGGACTCGCTTCCGTGGTCACGCAGGTGTGTGTTCCTTACACGCGTGTAACGGTCATGTCTTCATTCTGCGTATTACTGGTAGAATAACCAGTCTTATATCGACAGCAGGGAGGTTCAAAGTCGAGCAGCGTGAGGATGTAAGTAGAAAGAGTTCATCGCTGAACACAGGACGGGTTAGACAAAATAGTACAGTAGACCGAGTCTTTACCATGGCTCGAGGAAATCAATGAGTGGAGGAACCGTACCCATCCCTGTAGTGATATAGTGACTGACCGCCAATGAGCAAGTGACTGCAGTGAATCGGTGAGTGCTGGATCATCAATAACTTTGCACGGAGAGGTAATTATCAGAGCTCACACGGTGCGTGCAGTGCCATGAGGGTGCAGCTGTGTTGGGATTGTGTGTGTGCGCGTGTGTGGCAGGATGCACCTGGCCCTGAAAGCCTACCAGGAGCTCATCATGACACTGGAGGAGATGGACCGGTCCAAGGATGAGAGCGTGCGGGAGAGCGCCAATGTCATTAAGAGTGAGCCTCTCGGGACAGGCAGCCAGTGCGTTTGTGAAAGGATGGCTCAAAAAACTAGCTTGTGAGATCAGGGGTGGGGAACTTTTTTTGTACTGAGGGCTAAATAGGACTCTAAAATGCTATTGGTGGGCAACCACATATTAACGCACACCTCATTCCCTTCTGACACATGCCGATGCCCTTGCAGTAATGAAAGTGATCGAGTTCAGAAATCAGACATTAAAGTTGAGGTAAAGCGTTATACGACTAACCTTATTACTCAATCAACAGAACAGTACCATCTGGTGATTCAGTGATTATTTTAAGGCACACCTGCAGACACATTTATTTAATAAGGCTTTTACTAACAATACATTTATCTACAATTCTTAGCATGTATGTTCCTCGGTCTTACCTCGTATTTGCCTTGTGTTGTAGTTACTGTGCATCGCGGTTGGACTGTTTAGCCCTTTGTGAGGCGTTTGTCCCCAAAAGGCGACGGTCCGTGCTGACGCAACGCTCGTCGATGTCTGTGCCATGCAGGCAACCTGTTCTACGTGATGGAGTACCGCGAGCTGTTCGTGACGCTCTTCCGCAAGTTCGACGAGACGAAGCAGCCACGCTCGTTCCTCCGCGATCTCGTGGAGACAACGCACACCTTCCTGCGCCTCCTGCAGCGCTTCTGCCGTGGCCGCAAAGCCGTGGTCGTGCAGGCACGTGGGCCCGTGTGCGCTTGTGTGTGCGCGTGTGTGTACGCGTTTGGTCGTGACATGACGACGAAATTATTTCTACATTGAAAAAATAATTGTGATTGTTATAAACAATGATAATATGCTCGTCACTGATGTTTGCCATGGCCAGAAGTCAAAATCCATTCACCGGATTTATAATGCATTGCACTACTGCTCCATCTCATTTTGAAAATTTCCCACGTGTAAGTTCAAATTCACATGTCCCGTTACCTAGCAATCGTAAGATAATAGTAATGTAATTTATTTTCCGGGTAAGCCTTACAGAGTTTCAAGGCTCCATTCATGGAGGTGATGTTTCTCAAAGTTCCTTTATAGGAGGCGTTTGCAGGTTTGGGTGTTTTTCAAATGGATGCGATCCACCAACCCTTTCTTTTGGAGTGTTGGCTCACAGGCGTACAACACAAAAACTGCTTATGGGTTGTATGCAAAAACACTGGACGTAGCACCTTTGACCTGACGCCTAATGACGTGGGGCCATTTCATCCTCTCCCTCGGTGGCTGGGTGCTGCTGTCTCCGTGGGATCTGCTTGCTTTGTAGAAGAAGCGAGTGAAGCGCAAAAAGAAGGGCAAGGCGCAAGCGCAGCCACCCAGCGGTGAGAGGAGTCCTGAGGAGCGCGAGGCCCAGTGGCAGCAGCTGTCCCAACAGCTCATTGCCTTCACACAGGTGAGCTCTCGCACCCCAACACACACACAGGAGGGGTTTTGCATCAAACCATCACGTTTTTTTCATTCGGCACGTTGTTTGCAGTGGAATAAACCGTATACCCCTACGTCTGTCGAGTAGGCCAAAAACCCTCTAGAGCAGGGGTTCTCAACAGTTTGCACCTCACGGTCCACTTTGCCTAATTGGGTATGGTCTCTGCGGACTAATAGGTTCTGCTCGTGGCCCAATGATGGGTTGTGACGCACCAATCGGCGGCTCTCGAGGAGCTGTCTAGTCTTCCCATTAATAGAGGCCTTTCCTGTAGGGGTGAGCAAGCTGCGGGGCCGCACCTTTATATTTCCCTCCATAATCCATACACAATTAAGATTGATATGTACCCTTTGCATTAAACCCGGTAGTGAGAAGTGAGAAATTCTTGATTGATAAGGACATTCCCTGGGTCCCAATTAGCGGAATTAAAATCTGCAACAACAGCTGGCTTGGGTGGCAGCTCGCAATGGATAACTGGTCTGCTCGATTTGCATAACAAATCAACGTATAACCTTCAGGTTGAAAATAAACAACAAAAAACTTTTGTTAACAATCGGCCAGTGCTGTGGTAACCATATTTAAATCCCAATTGGAATGTAAAGTATTAACACCTGGGCTTGTGATAAATGTAATGACGCTTTGTGGGAAGTCTACAGGTTCTCCTCAATGGATGATGAGAGGTAGGAGAGTGAGCGGAAGCGAGTAGTAGAGCCCATGGAGGATCTTGAAGACAGATCCTGTAGCTGATGCTCTTACTGTGAAGGTGGCCCATTGCCCGAAACTTTGCCCATTATACATTTTCTGTCTCCCCGTTGTTGTTGTGCCGTTTTCTCTTCACGAAAAAAAAAAACCCAAAAAAAAATTGGTTGCTGATTTTCCCTGCTCTGTCGTTGTCGACATGTCGTTCTCTCTGCAGCTTTGTGCAGCGCTTTGTGACCCTCGGGTGAAAGGCGCTATATAAATGCTATTATTATTATTATTAATTAATTTGAGGCAACGTTATTGACAATTGCGTTCAGTTTTTTTGTAGCTACTGGTGCTGCTGGTGACATTTTAGATTCGAGGTGACGTGGCCTCGTTTACCAGCACGATCGAGACACAGTAACAACAAGTGATGTCTGAACGGTCGATTCCTCTACTGTGCACGTAACAGTTGCGGAAATCTCCAAGCGACTAGAGAGTAATCGCCGAGGTTACGAGAGGGTGAAATTGCGCAGGGTGCGGAGGCGGTGCCGGACAGCGCGGTGCCGTTTGATGCGGCGTCGGAGGTGCCGGTGGAGGAGCAGCGTGGCCAAGCGACAGCTCGTATCCAGGCGGCGCTGCTTGCCGGGGAAGCCGGGGGCGCGGTCGCCCTGCTGCGCTCCGCGAGGTGCGTACATCGCCACCGCCGTCGGTCGACTTACCCCAGCCATCCTGTTTAGCAGGCGATACCGCTCAAAGACGAAATGTCCCCAAACAATAGCTCTCATTTGGTTGATATTGACCTAGTAGGCATGTAACCGAGCATCAATGCATCATATTACGTGTATTCTTGCGCTCATGATATGCACACATCGAATCGTGCGTATAAATATGTACAAATTAGATGGTAAATAAGACGAAAACACGAGAATTAATTTGAATAAAAGGTGACAGTTACTTTGAATTGTTATCTGTGTGTCCCAGGACACTCATTAATGAGAATAAAAGGACCTTAGAGTCTGTATTTGGCTCTCATGACTTCTCTGCGTTATCAATTGGACTTTACTTCAGGGATGTTACTAAACCTCTGGACCGTAACTACAGTCATTGTTTCTCATTTAAGAAGCTTCAGATTCCTCTCTAGACAGCCCAGGACTACAAAATAAAATGTATTTATATATATTTTTTTCTCTTCTTTCTATACGAAGTTACAAATATTACATTGACGGTTTCAATTAAAGTTGCAAATCGAATCAACATATATTACAGTAATTAGAGCAGCGTTTCTCGACTTCAGTCCTGACAATCCCCCACGGTAAAGCTTTCTGTGATTACCAACCATCAGGTGCATGCACTGTCCACCGGCATAATTTGCTTATGAATAGAAAGCATTGGTAACGATGGTTGCTCTTCAAAGCTGTTCTTTCGGGATAGCCACGGTGATGCTTCCAACATGGGAGCACTTGACACAGCTGTCTCGAAAGAACAGCTTTTACGTGCAACCATCATGAATCGTGCCGTGAAAACCTGCATCAGTACAGTATTGGTAATCACACAAGGCAGACCGTAATGGTCACTGACTGGAGTTGAGAAACGCTGATGCGGAACCCAGCAGGTGGCTTCTGTATGTGTGATATGAGATCGGCATTGTGTGGTGTCGCCTGTAGGGAGGTCTGGCCGGAGGGCGGCGTGTTTGGGGTGGTGGGGATAACCCCTGAGAATGAGCTGGATCTCCTGCGACAGATCCACGCCGCAAACCTACCCTGTACGTACACACACAAACGTACACGTGTGCTCGCGCGCGCACGCACACACGGGATACACTCGTATGCAGACGTATACGCATATACGAGTTTGCAAGAGCTACATCGTAATTAAGAACTCGAATGGACATCACTGCAGCATTTTTTCATATTTATAGGTCAACACTACTTGACCAAGATTTCTAGCTGGCCCGAATTCCTAACATCAGAACTTGGATCAAGTGGAAATAGGTCACCAAATACATTTTGTAGGGAGCCGCTTGGCATTGTGGGTTTTTGGGCCTGTGTTCAGCAACTGTGCATGGCTTTGTTGGTTTGCAGCCACCCTCTCGGCATCTGTGGTTGAAGACGTACCGGTGGAGGATGAGGTTGTGCCGGAGGAGATGGATGAGGAGGAGAATGAGGAGGTGGAGGCCATGTCCGTCAGCGAAAAGGAGTTCAACTTCACCGAATACATCAAGCGGTGCGCGTTCAATTTCATAAACCTCCATTGAACGTAACGGGGAGGAGGAGAAATTTTAACTCGCATCTATAAGAGGATAACAATTTTCCCAATTGCAACGTCCTTGTGACTTATGAAGTGAAATTATCTCATTGCGCTTTAGTGGTACATGTCGCTGCATGCCCCCTCGCAGACACGAAAGGTCACGTGACGGTCCTTTCACCACTTCCGCATCGGTTTTTGTCACGCAAACTCCAGCTGTGCGCCAAAATTGTTCTGTTTATCCTGCAACATTAAGTGTCAAGGTCACGGGTTCATAGTTTCTTGAGCAGAAAAACATGGGAGCAATAGCACAGAAGATGATTTGCATATTTTGGTTATTCAGTAATTGTTAGTGGCTTTAAATTAAAACAAAATTCTTGTAAAAAACGTCACTGGGTGTTTACATATTCTTCTGGGTTCCGTTGTTTTTTGGACATTGAGCAATAGTGATAACGTGGCCAGGCCGTCATGTATGTATAGGTACACTTCATGTCCCACATGCGATCATATAGGGCATGAAGTTAAATTCTGAAAACACTATCATCTGGTTCTCTCTCGATAAATAAATAAATACCACATGGTTTATAAAATTACTTGAATGTGTATTTAAGGAAATGTATGTTATGGCAGTTCAATCATACCGCACATTCATCACATTGTCATGTTGGCAATGTTATTAAAATGACTTTGGCAGCCACCTGTGGCCACAGATTTATTTTTCTTAAGATAGATGACCTACATAACCGGGTAAAAGGCTTTTGGGAAGATTTGTAATGCAGTGGTTATCGGGCTGTGCTACAAACCCAGCGACCTGAGTTAGGTTCCTGACCACGGCTAGCATCAACGGCAATCGATATCTGAACCAGCCCCTTTCGCTAACTCACACTGTCGGTAAACTCTCACGGCTGACACGGCACGAGTAGGCCTTCGTCCAGCAGATGATTTGACAAAAACGCTGCGGTAAATAAAACTCCTCGGAGTATCTTGATCGCAGGTGTGCGGTGTGACCCGTGATGGCGAGCGACGGTCTGGCATGTTGCAGGTTTGCGAGCGCTCCCGTGATGAAGGCGTGCGTGTTTCTACTGCGGGGATACCGTGAGAACAGCACGCACACCAACCACTGCATCGTCGTGATGCTGCACCGTGTCACCGTGGGGCTGCACATGGAGGGGCTCCTCTTCCAGCTGTCCGCGTTCCACGTCTTCCAGGCCATACTGGCGGACCCCGCTGCTCACGTCTACCAGGTAACAGGTGCATCACATTTCAAGCGCCCAGCAGCGAATTTATGAATTGTCACACTTTTGGGGGGTCACGATCCGATTCACAAAGTTAATATTTTTCGGCTGCGTTTCGCGACCGGATTCGTGGGAACAACGGAGAGGAGAGAGCAACACGGCGACACAGCCTGGTATTAGGTCGAGCACCAACATGGAGTGGAGCTCCAGAGACAGCCGGGCAGGCCAGCCCAGCACCAACGAGTCACAAGACATCCTCAGGGGGACTTTTACTGAGGGGTCCCAGGGCATTAAACACGAACATATGGGCAGTGCATGAGCTACAGTATCATCGGAGGGAAAAAAAGTGTTTTTTATTGCTTGCAGGAGCTGTCCAAGTTTGCGCGCCACATCGTCCGTAAGTTTTTTGAGGTCGCGGCGCGGAACAACAAGAGCTTTCTGGAGCTGCTCTTCTGGAAGTCGCCAGGCAACGTGCACGAGATGACCGAGGGCTACGGATCGGCTCATGACGCAGGGTAAGATGCACTCGTCAAACTTAAGTATCTGCCAAAAATCCGACGAATATTTACCCACTTTCATCAAGGTAAAAATTATACCGTCTAATGTCTGTACGCGTGCTCCTATTGGTGCTGGTGCGTGTTTGCAGTGGCTTGAGCAGAAAGGGCCCGCACTGGAAAGAGGAAGAGCAGGCAGAGCTTGAAAAGCTGTTCTCAGAGTTCCAGGACCATATTGGAGGTAGGCTGTGTGATGTGTTAACAATTCATCAGGCCGCATCTGCTGTGATAATATAATTAATAAATATTCGTTTGAATACTTCATCATTTTTTATTTTGTTTTTAATATCTTGATGCGTTGTGTCCTATTCTGGAGAGACAGGCGGCCAGACATGCTGCTCGTCACACCGCCCCCTTGCATGCCGTGCCGGCTTTCATAGGTGCTCACTAACAGCACCTGCCCCAACAGGTGGTGCATATGCCTGTAATCTCCGTTAATCCATAAAACACCTGGGTCTGTATCTGCTTTCCCATTGAGCCTGACACCTCAAAGTGCGCTTTGCTCAGGACGAGTACTGTGGAGATATTACCGTCACTGAGTGGTGAATGGCAGCTGTTATTAATCGGTGCTTCTGTGTATATTTCTGCATGTATCTCTCTACGTGTGTGTCTCTGGTTGTGTTTCTCCCGTGTGTGCTGTGTGTCAGGAAGTCAAGACAAGGACGTTGTAGACCACATCATGGAGCGCATCCAGGACGCCGCGCGGACGCGCAAGCAGATCGTGGCCCAGCTGGTGCGGCAGGGTCTGGTCAACTCGTCCAAGGAACTGAAGCGCAGGTTGCCGGGAGCACCACGTAACACCCACTTAATCAGATGCCTCTTGTAAATTACCCATCGCCCCCAACTCAATTCCAGTTGAGTGGCTTTCAAGAGCTGTTCTGGCTGGGGGATACTCAATCTCGCAGTGCGAACGCTACGCATGCCGCACGGTGGGCTGATGCCAGGTGTTTGCTTCGCGCGGCAGGAAGGGCGCCAAGCTGGTGCTGTGGCGAGAGGAGCACGAGATGGAGCTGCAGCGTCTGTTTGAGGAATTCCACGATTCTGACGGTGACTGCTTGGCACCACCACGCTGCTTCGACCGCACGCTTACCCTGCCGTCACTTGCTTAACGGCAATCGTTTACCTCTGTACCACTATTATGTTGTGACTACCTTGGTTAATGTTCCTGTGGATTCGCTCGATGAATCTTCCACCCATGTTGAGGACTCAACCCATGTACAACCAAGCTCAATTCAAGATACCTGTGACTAATTACCGATTACAACTTTAAAGGATAGTGCTGTTAGTTGCTGGCTGCTGGACGCTAGACCCTTTGCACACACACAAAAACGCACGTAATAAAGTGATTTCATTGGGGCCTCTGTAATGGTGAGGGCGGATATGTAGTGGTCGGATGTGCGATATACTGCACCTCTAGTTGAACTAAATGCAGTACGTATAAATGTGCGGGTTTCTGCCGGCGCTTCCGTTTGAGTGTGGTGCAAGGTGACGGGGCCATAGCACAGGGTTTGACAGCCCTGTTTGTGGGTGTGCCTCTGGCCTGCCACAGACGTACTGTACAACATCGTGCGCAACCTGACAGCTAAGCGCTCACACAAGAAGGTGGCGGACAAGCTGCTGAGCATGGGCCTGGTGTCCGACCGGGCACAGCTGCGCCGGAAACGCCCAGCGAAGAACTCCGGAAAGTCCTCTGGCAAGGTTGACGGCAACTCGGCTTGCAAGCACATACACACACGCTGACTGGTGCAGTTCTGTGTACCTCATCGCTTTAGGTGTGTGCGTGTGTATATTATTGTTTATTCGCAAGAGCGTGAGAGATGGCGATGGATTGGGAAGACCTTCATCCAGTGGTGTATAAATCATGGCTGGTGGTGATGATGATTTTATTGTTGAATTTTGCCAATAAGGAATACATTCGTGAGAATGTTCTCCCTATATTTAAGTCCGTAGGTTTATACAATACATGGTTACGATTCAATGCACGAATCAATTCCTATTCTTTTCGCTTGTGGTGGGTAAGCAGTATACTTTGACTGCCTGTCGTCTATGAAGCAATAACAAGCAATATGCATGACTTGAATATAGTTGTGCTTCGCCGTCAAGATTGAACTTGTCCATTGCGAAGTTTAGAATTATTATAAATCAAAGATTTGGTCATTGCATCCCTCTTCATCGGACATTATCTAGCTTACATCAGGGTCCTCGAACAATTTTGTGTGCACATCTGTGAAACACATGCGTGTCTTGTCACTGCACCTTCAGGCCAACTCAAACAACAATGCCGACCCGTGGGGTGATGACCACGACCATCTCGACGTGGATTCCGACGACGAGAAGGAAAGCAGCGAGGAAGAAGGGAGCAGTGATGACGATCGACCCCTCTGGAGAGCCGGGGCAGGGCCCACCCAGACAGGGCCCACCCAGGCAGGACCCACCCAGGCAGGACCCACCCAGCCAGGGCCCATCCGCCCGGGGAAGAGCCACGGAGACAACCGGAATGCCCGCAGAAAATCCCGAGCGCTTGTGACGACCAGCCCTGCTGACCTGCGCAAGCTGGTGGCGAAGGCACGCAAAGGAGGTGCTAATGTTTCTGAGTCGGTGGCGTAGCTATTGAGTGTGCAGGCGGTCTAACTGCTCCGGGGCCCAAGCGCTGAGACATAGAGAAGGGGAGGGTGGGCCATGACAAGCATGCTACACCACTGCTCCTCTATGTGTTTTTATTTAATTGATTTGATACAGTAGCTAATACTAACATTGTTATTCTACTGGCTTTTTCCTTATGCCCCCTGTGTGTGTGTGATGTTCTCTGGCAGGGCTGGGGCAGCCTATGCTGTGGCTCGGGAATTGCCTGAGACGGACCGCCGACGACCGGGAAGAGGAAGGTGAGACAGCAAACTTCTTTTACTTTTCAATATTTTCCCCCAATTCTATCTCGATTTTGCCATCGGCGTCATGTCACAGAGTAACCATTCTTCTCTCTCACACAGAAGTAGAACCCTTCTTGTTGGAAAACAGACCCCAGAAGCAGATATCACCAAGCTAACTCAGAGATCCCTTCAAATGACCCGTGGTCCACACTGGAGGAGACAGCACTTTGCCACATTGAGCATATATTTTTTTATCTCAAACTTGGAATTGAGACGAATTGAATACATAGCCAGATTTGATGTAATCGGTTTTTGTATTCGTTCAGTAACTCACTATACTTAAAAACTTAGTTTAATCAGTTGAGTAGCTGAATCCTGGGTTGATTTGAACCTAGGATCTCAGCGGCGCCAGCTCAGATCTCTGATATCAAAGCCTCCTGACCATCTCAAATACAGAAAACACTGTACGGTGAGCCGCCCTTGCGACGCTTCTCAGTTACGTTCAGTGGTTGGCTCGTGACTCGTGACCTCCTCTGCCCACACGCTGACATGCAGGGCTCTCCTTTGCGGTGCCACTGGTGCCTCTGACGGAGGAGAACGAGGACGCTATGGCGAACCGGGAGTTCCGTCGGTTGCTACGTGCGCTGGGTGTGTGCTCGCCGGCCAATCACGAGGTACGCTGTTCATCCCTCTCAACGTTATCAGTGGCGGTACAATGCAATATAATACGAATTGTATATCACGTAAAACGAAATACATGAATCGCCTCCCTTGTCACCGGATTCTGTTAATTATTACATCTCCCGCTCTGATTTTGTTTTCATTGTTGTACTTGTTTTTATCTTATCAATTGTGTTATTTTGGGGATCCAGGTCAGTTTTGGAAATGAGCCTATACTTTCGCTCTTGAGTTATCAGTTGGTTAAATGAAATAAATGTAAACCGGACGTTTCTGCGCTTGTGAGCAGGAGACGTTCTGGAGGATACCGGCACCACTGTCTCCTGGCCGCTTGCGCCAGCTCTCCGATTGCCTGAGCGCCAACGCGGACGACGATGACAACGCCGATGCTGGCGGTGACGGCGACGGTGAGGCCGCTGGCGACGGTGAGGCCGCCAGCAGCGGAGACAACGACGACGTCAGTGACGACGCAGCCGCCGGAGAAGAGGAGCGAGACGAGAGCTCGGACGACGAGGAGATTGCGTGGAGAGCGGCAGACCACCCCGCGTCGTCCCCCGTCCGCGGGAAAAACGGCGGCACTATCCGAGTGGCGTCGCCCACCCCGCTGTCCGCTCACGCCCGCGTTCCCGACGGCGGCGACGACGACGGCGACGAGGATGGCGGCGGCGACGATGGGGGACGTGGCGTCGCATCGCAGAGCGGCAAACGGCGTGCCGAGGCCTTGCAGGCCCTCCTGCAGCGGCGCAAGAAGAGTGAACCGCGATCGCGCCGCGGTAAGCTTGCGTCTCCCCAGATCGTCCTCCAGGCCGGCCGTCCGTTTATTTTTATCGCAATTATATTCAGCTGTGCTAGCGTCGCCTCGTAATCATCGATAATTGGTCCACACCTGCATGGCTGTAGGAATCGTGTGAACCAATTGCACGTAACTGATGGAATTTAAAAGAATTGGTTTTCACACGGAAGTTTGGCGAATGTATCATAAGTGTGAGAGTTGCTCTGAATTGGCGAGTCAGTGTGCCATTACGTGTTGGCGCACACTACCCAGCAGCATACGATAAATGTATTTATTTGCCTGTTTACGTCCAGCAAAGGCGCCAGCAAACAAGCCAGAAAAGAAGAGAAGGATTCGCAACGCCAACTCAGATGATGATGATGAGAAAGAGGGGAGGTGAGTTGTTTTGTCAAACCTGGGCATACTAGACAATAATATAGATAATGATATGTTTAATAGAGTGCCTGCCTTTACAGAGCACTTTACACGTGATAAACTCGACTTACAGCTTATCTCTTCTCAAATATATGAAAGGGCACCCCCAATGGGAGCCATCCCTGTGGGCATACGGTGACTCAGCACTTTGCCTGCCAACACACAACGGCCTAAATGTTTTACGTTTGAAATTACGGGGGACCTTTATCGTCCACTGTGAGACGGACGGCGCATAGCGGTTTGTGGGTAATAAGCTCGCGGTAAAAACCAGGGTGGCTGCCGGGCTCGAACCGCGAAGCTCTGCAACAAGCGGCGAACACGCTACGGCTGGGCCATGAGCCGACGGAGGTTGCCGCGCGGGAACTCGGGATTTTGTTTTCATCCCTCTAACGCGAATGTGCTTTACTCACAGCGGCAGAGGAGAGAAGAGACCAGCCAAGCGGACCCGTCTGCTGCCCGACAGCGATGACGACCAAACGGAGGGTACGTAAATCAATAAGCAGACCGCTCGCCTCCTTCCCACGTCTGTTTCTCCACGGAAAAATACGTCTGTATCTGGACAGAAAAATATAGAAATGTTTGTTACCCAATCCCAGGCGCCACACGGCGTTCTGGGAGTTCGTAATGTCAGCAGTATCGGTTTAACACAAACAAGCTGGAGCGGTTTTGACATCCAGGGTCTCATCGGCAGAGTCCGGCTTGCCTGAATCATGATGAAGTGCGATATGTTATAAGCAAGAGATGCTCTCTTTAGACACGGTAATAGTTTGACATAGCTATATAATACAGATACAAAAATCTACATTATAGCACAAAATAAAAATGATCATAAAATAAAAATTAGCGTCATTGTGGAGGACATGGAACAAAATATATGAACAGACTGTATCCGCTCTATAAATCCAGATGTCTCTTCTCTAGATCTGATAAATGTACTCTTTATACAAATGAGTTTATACGTGCATTTTTGACTTTTGAAGGATAAGTCCATTACTAAATATCTGTTAAAGGATAACATTATATGTCAATTTAAGACTGTCTATCAGGGCCTCATGGTTTACAGTGCCATCTCTGACTATTATTCGCTAAATCTCTCTGGCCTCATTATCTCTCTGCTCTGAAAATGGGCCATTGCCCAAATCGTCGCGTTGTATTTTCTCTCCTTTTACCGCATTTTTCTTAACGAACGTGTTGTACCTTTGCTCTACCACGGCTCCGCTGAATAGACGGTATACCGTCAATATTATCTCTCCGCTCTGCCTGCTGTGTCCCTTGCTTGGTCTCCCTCGCCCCCCACCCCTGATAACGACGACCGCCCAACATTTCTCACCACGTGGTTCAACTCGGGCTGCACAGCGTGAAGCCAAATGAGGCTGTGCTGGTTTTCCGCGCGTTCGCGTCAACTTTGACCGATTCATCTATAATTCGTGCCGTTGAAAAACCCACCCAAGTCAAGCCATTATATTAATTGTATAATACACATCGGATACAGCTGCCTTGACAGCAGGGGCCGGACTCATTAAGCACCCGTGCAGCAGCGTGAAAAATGAACCCCGCGTAGCATCATTATTCCCATCAGGTTTGAGAGCCTTTAATGGTACGAAGCGCATGCGTTTGACAGCGCCGTGCAGGTGTTGTCTGCTATTTGCGTTTAATCCGGAGAGCGGCCCTGCGGGGATTGATTGCGTGCGTCACCACCGGCAGCAGCAGCAGGCGCTCCGGCTGAGGTGCCAGGGGCGGAGGAAACGGAGGACGAAGTGGAAGATGGGGCGAAGGAATCCCCGGGAAGTCGTCCTGCCGTCACCCGTCTGGACGACTCGAGCTCGGGCGACGAGGCCGTGCCGGCGAGACGGCCCAGGCAGCGGGTGATTATCGACGAGGACGACGACGAGGATGAGTGAGGAGCGGAGCTCCATGGTCGGGACGTCGTCACGTGGCGACGTCCTTGCACCGTGACCTGGAGACCCGTGGTGGTCTGAACGAGGACTTGTACGCGTGACCCCCGCCGAGGGACACCCACGACTGTTGCGTGCTATGTCAGAGTGCGTTTGCTCTCTTCCATCATCATCGTCTTCAGCTGTCATCATCCGCTGCTGGATGAAGGCCTCCCAGAGATGTGCGGTTGGTGGGGGTTGTTTGATCGTAAATCATCTGTGCTCCCTTCCATTGGCCTAAAAATGCAACTTAAGTGTTACATTTTTCCACGTTAAATCCCCACGTGCATTTTAAGCGTTCACACGTGCGGTTGACTCTTCTGCAACGAGATACAGTTTTAAATATTTTTTTTCAAATGTTATTGAGTTTCAATAAAGTCAATGAGGCAATGGAAATTTCCACCGTGTCTGTTTGGTCATGTATGAAATCTGCATGTTTCCTTCCAGCTGTGTTTACCGCAGGGCTACTGCACTGCATGTGTTTGTTTAATGGGGTCATTTTAGGCCATCAATACTAGTAACTGTGTTCTCATCAAGCCATCGACTGGTGACCATGCTGCATTCATTATCCTTAAGTCTCTTGCAGCCAACACAAATAGTCTGCTGTATAGGGTTCTTTCTAATGCAGCTGGAATTTTCTCATTTTTCATTTCATCAATTGCTTAAGTGCTGTCTGTGCACAGTCTTGCACGACGTTGTTGTTGGAGGGCCGGGTGTGGAAAGTTTGGTAATGTTCACTTTAAGTAATCCTGTTTTTTGTCTGGATTGTGTGAAATTGCCCGTGTTCGTAACTTTATGAACACTGACAATACTCAGGTTGTCCACACTCTGGAAGTTCGGTTTTACCAAACCAGTGAATCATGATTTTATTCAAGCGTTTGAACGGCTATTTGTAACCATGGAACAATAGACCGTGGGTTGGCTCAGAGCGGTAGTTTGAGAATCCAGCCAACTATTTGACCTATGCAACACCACTGCGTCCTGTGTCATCTGTGTTAAAATAATGTCAATTATTTATCTGGGAAGGCTTCACTGAGTCATAAGATTATTTCAGGAGGGTCCTGCTTTGGTATGTTTAGTCAGTCTCTTTTTTATACACGACTGTTTTTCTTGCACAAGGAAACTTGGCGTACTCGCGAAAAAATGCATATGTACGAGAGGAATAACGCTCAAAGATACACACAGATGCATTCACAAACCGATTGTATGTACTGTACTGCCATCTCTATCACCTTGTAGTGCAGCAACTGTTGCCAACAAACGCAATGGATTACAAGCTTGCGCCACCGTGCCCGAAAATGTAAACATTGCAAAAGCGCGATGAATGCGAGTATAAATTAAGTTTAAAAACGAACATTTAATGTTAACCGTGCATAAAACCCAAACGGCGCATCTGGATTCCTTAAGCCGGATGACTAATTGTAAATACAGGTCATCTCAGGATCGCCGCCAGCGCTGCGTGCAATGAAACGCGTGTCCGATTGATTAATGGAATTTTTTTGGTTTCTTTTCCGCTGGTGCTGGTGAAGGGGCATTTGTTGCCTCGCTCGAGTGACACGTCTTTCAAAGGAGGCTCGTGTCCAAGGGAGGCCACCAGGTTGGGACAGGCGTCTCCGATCTCTTCTGGATTTGAATTTCAAATGACACATTAATTTACTTTGCGTAGAAAACAGTCGTTGTTTTTCGGACTACTAGCCCTTCTGTGCTAGTGAGAATAAACGTTCATTTACCGCGCTTTGTCAATCCACTCAATCCAATCCACTGCTCCATGGCATCTCCATGCCGTGTGGTTTCTGGGGGCCATTTGTTCAAACGTTTTTACTGTGGTTGTGGGTTGGTGAACAGGGAGAAACCCACGACTGGGTCGGGTGTCACTCGCCACTGATGTTGACCATGGCCGGGAATTGAATTCAGGTAGCCGGGTTTATAGTGCACTGTGTCAACAACGGCATCATGTCTCTGCTCGAAGTAATAAGATTAATGTTATCTTTTTGACCAAAATGTTTCAGAGAATTCAAGGACATCTTTGAGGTCGATTATCATTTGCAACGTTTTGAGAGGAATCCTTTTAACCTGGCTTTATGTGAAAGGTTTAGTAAAAATTATTTCGCCTAACTGCTTTACTTTCGTTCAGTACAGTCATGCCATGCAGACATATTTTTATTTCTCCACCAATATTGAGGACTCAATCGACCAGAATGTCTGTTTATTCTTATCCATACTGTGTCAGATCACCACACTACAGGTCAAAAGTACACGTCTCTCCCATTTTCTTGCCCCCAAATTCTTAAAACCTTGCTGTTTGTTGCTCTCCGCTTGGCATTTTAGGCATTTGGGCTTGTGCTCAGCAACCGTGATAAAAAAAAAACGAATAACTTAGCTTCAAACGCTTGTCAGATGGTACAAAACACAGCCTGGCCACTTATCTAGAAGATAAGAGCAATTTGTCTTTATCGAGTTGCATTATTCCATGAAATGATAATTTGCGGGCAGTCTGTGACATCACACCCAGGATCATGTGACCCAGCTCCGTGATGGGGCAGGCGAGACATTCATTAAACGCCAACGGTTGCGGTCAGGCTGAGAACATATGTGATGTCCGGTGCAGCTGATACTAAGGGGCAGGTTTACATCTTCACGAAAGGGCGGAAACACGTCCTCCTTGGTGATTTACTCAACTGTTGCACAAGACAGCAGAGCAGAGTGCTTTTTGGAAAACTGAACAGTTTTGTTTTTGAATGAGTGCTGCTAAGCAGACGCCCACAATTCCAAGCGGTCAATAACATTGAATAATTACCGGAACTGGAAAAGATTATAAGAGTTTTGCGTTAACAAGCGACACAAGGGGGGGGTGGGGGGATTCCAAAGTGGAGCAGTGCGAATAAAGAATCTGAAAGAAAAAGAGAAGAGTTGTGACCTACAGCGTGAGTGCATTTGTATGCATGAGCGACAGTGGGTGCCAAGGCAGCACGCGCGTACGTTTCAATAGCGTGACCCCACCACCTGCCTGTGTCCTTCGAAGGGAAACGAGTCCTTGGAATGACCTTTCCTTTGAACTGTCAGCAAGAAGAGCCGATTCGTGGCCTGCCTCGAAATCTAAGCGAAAATTATACAGGTTCAGAACCCATAAGGCGCTATATAAATGCTATTATTATTATTATAAGACAGCACGTGCTTGCGTGTTTCCCATCGATCCAGATAGAGAAATCACGAGTATGATTCTAGATTCGCAATCTATTTGTGTTTGTACTCTTCCACCAATTTTATCCTGATTGTGCTACTTGCGCCATGTCATAATATAAAGTATTAATTCAGATCTCTCGCATAGCAGTGCAACCCTTCGTGTTAGAGAACTGCCCACTCAAGCAGATGTCACAGAATTGCTCCTGAGATCGCCTTTAAGCATCCCCTGTGGTGCAGGAATCCCGCCAAGAGCTTGCAAGCTCTCTGGGTATTTTTCTGCTGTAATAATAAACATATATCTATCTAGCTTGACAATCAACCACATCGTTTTGTAGGAGGTGGGTTTTTTTTCGAAATTAAATGCAGAACCAAATGTAACGTGGTGCGTGTGTTTTTATATAATCATTGTTGACCAGCGTGAGACCGTCAATTCACTACACTTGAGAACGCGGCTTAATCAAAGGCGGCTGCTAGAATTTTAACCTACAATCTCAGTAGTTCCGGCTCAGATCTCTGAGCCACCTGACTCCCTTATATATGTTTTTGTTATGTCCTTCATTTGATTTGGTATCTCTTGGTTCAGTAATTGTAGGGGTTTTAAAATAGATGCTTTTTTGTCTTGTTAAAAAAATTCACTCGTTTAAAACAATATATTCACTGGCCTTCTGCTTATTTGGATATTGAGCAATGATGATGATAAAGTAGTCAGGATATCGTGTATGTGTAGGTACTGGTTGTGTCCTATATAAGCATTATTCTGAACTCCCACAATGAAATTCCATGAACACCACCATCCAGTTCTTTCTCAATAAATAAATAGCACGTGGTTTATAAAATGACTTGAATGTGTATTTAAGAAAATGTAGGTTTTGGCAGTTGAATCATACCACACATTCATCACAATGTCATGTTGCCAGCGTTATTAATATGACTTTGGCAGCCACCTGTGGCCGCTGTGATTTATTTTTGTTAAGATAGATGACCTATATAACTGGGTGAGAGGACATTGGGTGGAGCGGTGGTTCAGAGGTTCGCACACTGTGCTCTGAACTCGGAGATCACAGTTCTAATTCCCAGCCACAGCTGACGGCAGTGGCACGGGTGATATCTCTACCAGTCCTGAGCACCAACCCCTCCTCCCCCTTCACGAACCCAAACTAATGAACGTGGTGAAATATGGTCCAGCAACACAATAACCCACACCGCGTACGGAGGATATCTTTAATTCTGCAGTAGATTGATAGACGGCGGTAGAGGTCCGTTGTGTTTTTACAAATGGTAAATGTTAATAAAAGTAAGTGCGCCTGGGCAGGACACCTCGCTACGAGGGATAATGGACGATGGTCAAGAATGATGATGAGGGGACAGCCACGGAATGAACGCGTCGGAGAGGGCGTCCACGGGGGAGATAGAGATTAAATCACATCATTTGCAGGCGCTGGATAGATTAGCACACCGCACGGTCGTGAGAGGTTACAGCGGCGTGTCGATGCCTTCATCCAGTAGTGGATTGACCTTAGGTGATGATGGTTCAATTCAATTCAATTCAACTTTATTTGTCAACTCTACCATATGTACAGGACA
>JAZEWU010000020.1:7518525-7530403 GCA_036362915.1 Geotria australis | reverse complement strand
TTTCCTGTACAATTATCAGTGGTAGCCATCGTGCTTCGAAGAATCGCAAAGAAGAAGATCAGTGGTCGTAAATAATGAAGAGGTTGCAGCCAAGGTCATAGAACACATCTGCGCGGACGTTCACTGTGGAGACGGAGCGGTGTAACGAGCTCGTGTATAGGTGCAGGGTGGATCGTTACATCACGCCATCGTGAGTGGTGATGACGGCTTGACAACCTCTTCAACCAGCAGCGGATTGATCGTGGTTAATGACGATGACGGGATTTGTGTATTTATTGTCGCAAAGTTAAATGTCACCGAGAGCCAGCTGAAATCGTTTTCGGTAAGTCACATGACATTTCGGTTAGCGGTGGCGCAAAAAAAAGCACGTATTGACACAGCATTGTGAGCGAGTTCATGCGCAGCGTTTCCCTCGTTTGTTTACCCGGCCAGCGGTTACCCACACATGGCAGCCATGGCACACCTTCTGGACGGGAAGCCCAACGCTTTCGTCGCGTGTCTGAGTCTGCGTGTGCGCCTCTTGTTCAGTAACAGATAAAGGTTCAGCCCCGCTGTTTCTCGCTGTGCTGGTGGACGAACCTCACGTTTGAGGGAGCCCTATCAGAGAGAGTCCCTCCAAAGATGTAGCTTGAGCCAGCTGTAACACACGCTGGCCAGATGTCTTGGACGAAGTGGGAGTAGCCACACTTAACCCGCTGCGTGTGACCTGCCGATTGAATAACTGTGGCGTGACCCATCCACACCACTGTGCGGACAGAGGCCGGGAGATTTAAGACGCGTGCACCACTGTTTCAACTGAGAGTCCGGTGTGCTGCTAACTATTATAGGTTGTGTTGCTATATGGCCCTCTTGTTGCATGTCATCTTTGCCGACCTGTGTCGAAAATTCTGTTTTGAGCACGTTACGCTTCAACCCTGCCCCTATAGATTAAATTCATTTTCATGTTTCGGAGTCATTATTCTATTTTAGAATGTGTTTATATTTATCTTGTTATTTTCCATCTCGTTTGGACTGTTCCTCATTATTACAGTCTTCTATGTTAAATATCCAGTACGGGGCATGCAGTGATTCCGTCCCACCCGTCCCAAAGATTTGATGAAATGTCATGGTTCAGGGTCACGATTCGATTTAAGTATTGATTCTTATTTGTCACGTCTTTACCTTCTACATTGTCGTGTACATTAGAATTACCCTGAATTGATAACTTGATGCATTCATACTGTACTTGCCTATTCCGTAGCCTGTCACATATGGGTGAAGCAATTCACCCGCCTGGCTGTTTGATCAGTTGTCACAATTCATTCTTCCGATTAGCATACTACGATCAATTCTTTACCTTTCAAGGATGCAGCGAACGCAGCAAATGCAGGGGTCACAAGAACCCGTTACATACGGCACACATCCATTGAAGAATTCTCACACGCGCGATTTGACACGATTTCACACGTGCTGCCTGAGTCAAGAAACCCGATGCGCGCATTAACCTGCGTGCATCACGATTTGTTTAAGCCCGTGCCGCGCGCAACGCATCGTGCGTCTTTCGCGACAAGCCTGAGCATCCATATTAATCAGTGAATCGTTACGAGCCGAATCATTGCGTGCCTATTCAGTGACTGCTTCGTGTTGTGGTCGCGATGGCGAGGGGGGGTGGGGGGCGCAAGCGGGGATGAGAGCAACACGACGAGTGAGTGACGGAGCAGTGCGTGCTGTTTCCATGGTTCTCCTGCTTTTGTCACTTCGCTTGTAAGCCCTGTCGACGGTAGCTCCGGCAAACAAGGTGCGCGGTTGGTGGTGGACGCTCTGCGTGTACCACCGGCTCGGCGGCTCCACCTGTTTTTGCCACACGAACCGCTCCTGACCACGGCGCGACCGTTGCCGAGATCTGCAGATCTGCGCTGCTGCCCAAACCCATTTAACGCAAACGCGCGCGTGTGTGTGTGTGTGTCTGGGTTTTAAAATAATTACATTTGCTGAGCACATGCGCCGAAAAGCCTGTAATGCGAAGAGGCCATCGACTGACAATAACGCGCCACTTTTATAGCACAGCCAACTGTCTAAGCGTGATCATTGCCCCCTGCTACACGGGGGGTACCTAACGACCCGCAGTCAGAGCGGCTAGAGTACTCTACAGTCGACCAGGCGTGCGCACAGGGTGGAGCACGTTCAGGATGTCCACGGCAGCAGCGGTGGCGCTTGTGCCGCCTGGACAAAGAGCTACGGTAGAGAGCAACTTAGTCCATGGGCCAGAGCAGAAATTGGTCCAAGATAATGCAGCAAAACTTGACCCTTAACAATTTATTTACACGGCTCATACGAGGGATTTATTTGATAACCCACTAATTTAATATGGATAGCACAAAATTGAAGATATTGGAAGCACTAAAGTTACGTCAACTCTCAGGTGGTACCAACGAGTGAAATTTCTGCTCTGGGCTCTCGGAATAACCGGCTTGGGTGCGGTCCCGGAAGCAAGAGTTGCCACCTGTCACATCAGAGTTTTCTTACAGCGCTCACAACAATGCATTTACATCTATTTCTCCCCTCTCGCGGTATGGGGAGATATTCCCCTTCCTATAATATTGTCCTGGTTTGTTGTACCTCGGGGGTGGCCGCCAGAGGGGAGAAATAGATATTTCGATTCTCTGTATGTCCTGTACATATGGTAGAGTTGACAAATAAAGTTGAATTGAATTGACTGGCAACCTCAACCAGACATCCAAACTAGGGGGGGGGGGCAGAGCATCTTCGGCACATTCGCACCATCCGAGCACCTTCCACCTTCAAGCAACAGCTGACAGCTGTCACCTGTTCAGGTCACTGGGGCACAAAGGACTTGGAGCTCTTGCTGAATCCCTCTGAGTTGTCGATTCGAATGCTGACAGGAACGACTTTCTACGTGGCGTTTGTGTAATCCCCCCCTTATTCTGCAGAAGTTTCCTCCAGCTTCTACGGTTTCCTTATTTAGATAACAACACATACAATTGTACTGATGTAGGTTTTCACAGCTCGATGTATGAGGATTGCTTTCCAAAGCTGCTCTTCTGGGATAGCCATGCCGAGCGTTCCCTCTCTCTCCTTCGCATTGTTTCACCTCCTAGAAATAAAGACTCAGGGAGGGTTGCCTGGGGATACAAGTGTAGCAAAAATAATACAAAGTTATCCAAGTTTATCCTCCCTTATATTCTGGAGAACATTAGTAATTCCCGCAAAGGTAATATATAGCTTCTTTCGTCCTCCTCAGCATTCCACTCATCATTATTATCTCTCTCCGCTGTCACAGAGAAAGCACTCTAACTCGTTCTGTCACGGTATTGGTGTCAATTGTATTTTCTACCAAACAACATTAAACACAACACAGTTCAGTCTTGAGACGTCCCGTCAAGGCAGCTTTAATTTGACTGCGGTCACTCTGCTTATCGTCTGAAGTTGTGCGAGCGAGGGGCCGACTGCCTAGCCGACCTGACCACATGGTATCAGGGTGGACCAGGCTGGGAAATCGTGGTCTTGTCGTTTTTCCCCAAAGTCTCGTTGAACCCTTCGGTGGTTTCCCGATACAGCCTGTGTCACTCTTCACTACAACAGCCTCATTTTCGCGAGAGTGAACCGAGAAGAGATCGTTATCGGCGCTTAATTAGAAAAATGTTGTGTAATTCACAAATTCTGAAAAGCCACGGGAAAGGGCTCCTACGTGATTTTCATTAATGGAAAGTTCGTGTCAAACACACGGCTTCGTTTTTTACAGACGAAACAAAAAATACTTCGTCATAAACAAAACAGAAGTTAAGAGTCCGAAAATAACAAGCTTGCATCTGGGACTGAGAGACAAAAAACACTTTAGAACCCCGCCTCCCGGCCTGTGTTTACACCGTCTTTTCTCCTGCTGCAATTTGTCAGCGGCTCCTAGGAATATATATTTTTTGTCACGTTTGGCGCTGTGTCACAGCGGAGTGGTCGCGCATTTGCCGCTTGTTGCAGAGGGTGACCAGTTCAGGCTTCAGTGGCTGCTCTCGTTAAGACCTTATGTATATTCGCATGTTGCTTTTCTGTCTTGCTACACGAAAGAAGAATATTAACTATAAATACGCGCCGCAGGGCAATGTGGGCCGCCTCATGGTCCAAATTCAATGCGTTAGTCGCAGATGACTTAATTGGGAGAAAACGACAACAACATTCATGGGAAGACTAATGCTGTTCCACACAGCGAGTGCTGCCGCTGGGGGGTCCCCTTGAATAGACTGTAACAGGACACTGAATGGTTAAGATGAGACGTGATGTAAGATGTTTTGAGTGCTGAGGCTTTTCAGCGATCGATGAATACATATCCTTCCGCTAATTTTTCCTGATTATGCTATTGTTGCGATTCCATCTCGCTGAGTGGTGCCACGATTCGTGTTAGAGAACGGCCCACAGAGGCGAATACCACAGAGCTACCGCTGAGATCTCTTTAAGTGACTTGGTTCTCACGGTAAAGGTTAGCACATTCCCAACCGCTCTGTCGTCTGAGAGTAATCTTCTTTGCATGACAGTCAAAATTCTATTTTCAATTTTCAAAGCTGGAATTGGGCCAAATGAATTTCACAATCAAATTTATTGTGATGAGATCATCAACCCACTACACTTGAAAATCCGGTTTCATCGCAATGTAGTCTGTAAGTCTATGGGTTGTATTGTTAATCTATGGGTGTCTTTTTAAGACTTTGAGACTCTATGTGGATTAGCAGTAACTGGTTTGAGACTTTTAGCTCACTATACTTGAGAGACTTGGTTCAATAACAGCTCAGACTGTGAGACTATGCGGCCTCAATTTGAGTCTGTGGGTCTCTATTCGAGCCATCAGTGGCCCGTCTGAGACCATACACCTACTCCACTGGAGAATCCAGTTTAATCACAGGTGGCTGAAATCTGGATTCGAACTCCGGTTTTCAGCGGTGCCGGCCACATGGCCACCTCTTTTCTGGGAGAATCGTTACACCTGTGATACAGCTTTCTCGCAAAAGATGAGACGCAGGTTGTGTCACGAGGAGGGAAGGAGAATGAGTGTCTGCTAGCAGGCTCTGGGGTCACTTGGACTGCTCTGGGTGGGAGGGAGAGGCCACTTACGCGAGCCCGGATATTTTTGTCCACGCAACGTGTGGGGTTGTGTGCTCGAGAAATATGTTAGCTTCGTCGGCGGGGTGAGGGGTTAAATCATAAAATGTATTCACAATGAAAGATTGGAACTCTTGCAATGGGTGGGGGGTGGGGGGAGGGGTGGTGTCTGTTAAACCGCAGCCAGGCTCGTAGGTCTGGAGCTCTCATGGGAATAAAATGCGTCTCTGTGTTGTGTGTTACCCCCCTGGGCAGAGTGGACGCAATAGACTAAAAAAAATAGACTTCATTGCAGTCATCACTCCTACTGCCCTAAAAAATAACATATATATAAAAGGTGACGTTTTGGCAAATGGCCATGCTCTGAAATGTCACAAATTTGAATTGTATTTTTTTACATTTAAGTCGGTGTTATTGACGGATGTGTTGAATCCTTGTTAATTGTGCGCCACTGCCAGGGAAATGTTGCACGAGGAGTGTCCGCAGACCAGCGGTCTCCAACCAGTCGATCGCGGTCGACCAGTCGATCAGCAGATCGATCTCGGTCTTGAACAATCGATCTTAATGTAGCCCTGTGTGGGCTTAATTGTAATGAGTGGCGCGTGCAATCCGACACCACGCAGTGTAGACATATATTAAAGGGGGAATTGATTCGGGAGCAAATTATGGTACAGATTCGGGAATCGAAAAGATCCAGAATCGATTCTAACAGTGACCTTGTATATTGTAAAAAGGTTGGGAGACCACTGGTATAGATGGATTGAATTAGTGAGCTGGTTCTAGGTAATGGGCAGACGAAGACAATCGGGGGGAACTATCTTTCTCTTTCCTCTTTCGTTGTTACTAGGAAAGCGCACGGACAGATGGCAGCAATCGGTATGTCCCAACCGGAATGAATATTTTAAAAGCGCTTCCGTGATGTAACTATGGATGGGTTCAGATCAGTTTTGCATGTAGTCCAGCATGTTTTGAGATGTTGAGAGAGTTTATTGATGTAGGTTTTCACGGCTGGATGTATGAGAATTGCTCTGGATGGCTGCTCGTTCGGGAGAACCGTATCGAGCGTTCCTCCTCTCCTTTGCGACAATAGATTGATGAAGCCTCCAACGTGGGAGACGAAACGTCACGAAGGAGAGCAGAGGAATGCTCGATACGGTTGTCCCAAAAGAGCAGTTCTTGAGATCAATTCTCAGAGTTGAATAACTGAACCCCCCAATGATATCAAAGAACCCACAATCATCATATAGTAACAAAGCAACGATACTGGACATTAACAGTAACCACAGGTGTCACAACAGCACTTTTCGTATAGAAGGAATATTAATGTTTCACAGGTTACAAGAAGATCTCTAACACAAAGAGTGTGGTATTTTCAATAGAGTGGATTTTTCAATGTTTGAAACCCCCTCAACAGATTTTTAGGGCAAATGCTGTTAGTGGGCACCTATGAAGGCCGGTATAGCATACAGGGGGGGTGGGTGGCCAGCATAACGCCTCGCCACATTTATGTCCGCTGTGGCGATATAGTCACACCACACCAGGTAAGGTGCTTATTTGAGACCGAGTTGACCGAGGGAAGGACCAGGACCGGTTCTGATAATTTGTCACTGGTGTTGGCCGTGAGCGGAAAATGAACTCCGTTTGCTGGGTCCGTAGCGCAGGGAACTAACCACTGTACCACCGCACCACCGCTCCCCAACCCCTCATCGCCTCTACACAGGCTCACACATTGACACAGAATGGTTGTTATTTATAGTGGCTGGTTCTTTTTGCTTACCATCACATCGTCACACACACCCAATCAAAGTGAATGTTTTTTTCCCCCCCAAAATTACGCACTGAGAGAGAGAGAGTTGTATTTTCAGGGTGCCAGGTTTTTTTTCTCCCACGTTTTTCTTACCACCGCCTCGTCGGTTTTTACGCAGCGGCAAATTCGGCACGCACTGACAACGCGGCCGAGATTAGACTTCGTGCAGGTGGGAGTCTCACGCTCGCTCCCCACCGGTTACTCTCCACAACGATTTCCATTATAGCCTCAGAGGGGCTGTTGGGCCAAGTGCTGTTAGCAAGTAGCACCTATGAAGGCCAGCACGGCACACGAGGGGTTGGGTGTCCAGCACAACGCTCGGTCGCCGTTTGTTTCTCTCTAGTGGCGATGTTTACACGCTACACCAGGTACGCATTTGAGGCTGAGTCGACCTAAGGGAGCCCGCGACTGGTTCAGGAAATCGTCGCCGGTGCTGACCTTGAGCAGGAATCGAACTCCGGCCGCCCGGGGTTTTTAACGCAGCGCGCTGACCACTGAGCCACCGCTCCCCACTCTCCGCAAAGATCTCCCGTACAGCCCTCTGCACGCAAACACACGGTGTCAACTTGTCGCTCCTTCCCACGCTCGCTCTCTCAATCCCGGAGATCCTCTCCGTTAAGAGCTTGCAAGCTCACTGGGTATTTTTCTGCTGTAACTATAAACATCTTCTCTATCTATGTCTCGGCTCAACCCGATACGTCTCCGTTAGTACAGTCGGTACAGACCCTCATCACGAGTGTGCTGCCTCCAAACTCCTGAATGGTTAAGTATAATAAAGATGCGTTCATTGTGTATACTACACGTGGTTGTTATTCTTGGTCGCGCAGTGGTTAGCGCGCTGTGCTACGAACCTGGCAACCCGAGTTTTATTCCTGCTCGTGACAAATTTCTGAACCGTTCTTGGGCCGCTCCCACGTCGACTTGGCCTCAAATGAATACCTGGTGCATGTAACAACATCGTCACTCGGGAGATAAAGGCGGCCGGGCGTGGTGCTGGCCACCCACCCGCTCGTGTGCCGTTCTGACCATGATAGGTGCTTGCTAATTGCACTTGACCCTACAGTCACTTAAGGCTATACGGGTATCTTTGTATTTTGCTATTCGCTCACTGCAACCTTAAACGAGAGTGCAACGTGGTGAGACAACATCCCGTCTAACTTACACGTGTCGTCCAGGCCTTGCTTGACAAGATTCCCACAAGATGCTGTCGTCCTGCCCTTGGGATGTTCCTTCTCTTCAACACGGCTTCTGTTTCTGTCACCCAGGCATAACGTGAGCTCGGATTTTTATAACCATGTTTTATATAGTGGAGAAAAAACATTCCCTCCCTTTCTGAGGCTGACTTGGGGAGTCTTCCCCCCTTTCTTGCATTTACATTCTTCCTTGTTGAATCTTTGGATTAGTTTTTTTTACAACATTGCAAATTCTCCTCTTTGGGGTTATCTCAGTTCAAAGCTCTACTCAACGGGGTCGTATAATCCAATCACATTTTCTGTCGCGCAACAAGAGGAATGTCTTTTATAATTTTACATCAGGATTTTGCATGCATTTCGTCACGCAGTAATCGCATGTCATCGGCTTGGGCTATCTGAAAAGGCACTTTGAATTGTGCAGCCCGTTTGCCGTAAACATACCAGACAAGTCTGCGTGTGGTGGGGAACGGTGGTGCAGTGGTTAGCGCTAGGCAGGGCTACAAACCTGGCGACCCGAGTTCTCATCTCGATTGCGGCCAACACCAGTGACGATTTTCCGAACCGGTCCTGGGTCTCCCCTAGGTCGACTCGGCCGCAAATAAGTACCTAGTGCGCGATGTAAACCTTGCCACTAGGGAGACAAAACGGCCGGGCGTGGTGCTGGTCACCCACCTTCTCGGGTGCCGTGTCGACTTTCATAGGTGCTACTCGCTAACGGCACTTGACCCTACAGTCTGTTAGGGCTATACGGGGGACCTTTGTTACGTTTGTGGTTGCTGCAAAGCATGGGCTTCCTCTGGTGGCTGCGCACGTGGGATTTGAGAGGCCACCGTATAGGGGTCCCACCCTCCCGCGGAGCCCTCTGCTAAGCCATTGTGTATCCGCATCATCACGGCCAAGCCTGTCGCTCCTACGTTGGAATGTGTTAAACTCGAGGTCTCTCGCCGAACCGGCTAGTGTCCGTCCTGGAACTAGCGAGCAAACGAATAAGCACTTAAATAAACCACGTTGTATCTTTTAAGAACGTATACCAGAGTGGGTGAGTTTTCAGACACCCCGGTGCCAGAGAGTGAGAGATAACGTGCGGCCGTGCTATTGCCGGTTCACGCCACTGCTGACTAAAGGGTCGCCACTAGAGGAAGCTCCATAGAGCCTCTCTCGCGGGTGTTTGGCCTGCTCTTCCACACTAGCCAGACGCCTTGCAAGAGGTGGCAGCAGCCACACTTTGCCTCAGCACACGCGACTTCCTGATAGTCTAACTGTGCCGCATCCGCCTATACCGCTTGGGTGTTTGTGCTGGGGATTTAAAAAAAACGGGGCGGCACGCTGGCGTGGTGAGTAGCGCAGCCGCCTCACAGCAAGAAGGTCCCGGGTTCGAATCCCGGCTCGGGTGCCTTTCTGTGTGGAGTTTGCATTTTCTTCCTGTGTCCACGTGGATTTTCGCCGGTTTCCTCCAACAGTCCAAAGACATGCAGCTGCATAGGTTAATTGGCCTGCGGATTAAATTGTTCCCGGTGCCGTGTGATGGACTGGCGTCCATGCTGCATATAGTCCTGCCTTGCGCCCTATGTCTGCTGGGATGGGCTCCGTCTTCCCGCAACCCTGTACAGGATTAAGCGGTTTCTGACAATTGATGAATTAATAAAACAACTTGCACCATTGTTTCAACTTTGAACTGTTGAACCAGCGACCCCTGCGTTGCAAGTCCAATATGCTAGCCATTAGACCACGGCGAAAACCCCATGCTGGCAGAAAGTAATGTCTTCATATTTCATTAGATTCATGCAATCCCACTTTCAGTTTGTGCGACGGGGCAGTTGGCACCATGGCTTCTGTTTAACATTATATTTTCACCATTCATCTTCACAGTTTAATTTGTTTTCCCCGCTTCTGGGGGCCAAGTTTGTAAAAATGAATCCTGCCCAGTGTTGAGACATAAGCACTGGCTGATTGACAGGTTCCTTGCTAGCGGTCTTGTGTGTTCATGGTGACATCCGTGGGTTGTTTCCTTATAGTAAATTTGGCCGAAAATTCATATGCTGAGTTGTTTCCATTTCCGTGTTATCCGTGTTCCTTTGCCGAAGAATAGAGTTGCATCGGTGCACATGACCCCGAATTATCTGCAGTCGGAAAGCCACGCAGACAGTGTGCCTACTATTCCAGATGACAATCGGTTAATGTTTGGCCCTGTCAGTCCATTGGGGGTGCCACGTGGTTAATCATTGTCTTTTTACACAACAGTTAAATGAGCACAAACATTATTCACTGAGCTTACATAAATAACTGTTTTTGTTATGTGCAATAATTGTGATTGCTCGTTACTACACGCACCAAGCTGGTTTAATTATTAGCTGCTCCTCACTCGTTAAGAGTTTGTGACTCAGTGCAACAAGTAAACCGGTGACTTTTAGCAGCAATGAAACCGCACGATTCGTTGACCCCGACTGTACGTCGTAAAAACGTTCAAACACCGTAAGTTACACTTGTTTGTCATTGTCCGTGTGTTTGTTTCCGGGCCACCTCTAGTCGCCCTGCGTATGCAAATGCCGTACGTGTGACTGTGATTTCATACGGGGGCACGCGAGATTTTAAGTGGAGTGAATTGCGGAGGGGGGGGGCGCTCATACCTCAACGGCGCGTAATGACATCCATTTTTCTCCGCAAACCCAGGGGGTTTCCTCCTGACACAATCCCCCCAAGCGCTCTCCCTTCCCATTCCTCGCTGTCGACAGCAGCTCTCAATCAGCCGCAGCCAGGAGGCGTGTGGCCAATACCTTCGTCTTCTTCCCCCCGCCAGGTGCCCGAGCACAGAGACAACCTGGTGGGCAGGGTCAACGGTAATAATAATAGCATTTATTGAACAGTAGATGAGAGAGACACGAGGGCATGGCCGCACGGACGTTTCAGACACCTTAAAGACATGGGTAACCATTAGTATAATCATAAAGTGGCACTTTACTTGGGGTGTAGTGTTTGAAACAATTGGGGCTGTAATTTCAGGTAGAAATTATAATCTGTGGCGCACGGTTCTTGACAAGGAAGAAGCGATCATGAAAGTAATGATGTAGGTTTTCACGGCTCGGCGTATGAGATTTGTTCTCCGTAGCTGTTCTTTCGGGATAGCCGTGTCAATCGTTCCTTCTCCTGTTTCCTTCGTGACGTTTTTCCTCCGATGTCTGTCTGAGGAATCGTCAATGTTCGACAGTGTGGGACATACGCAGGCGAACTGACTTTGGCATTGAGGCTGCTTAATTTATGGAATGCCCCAGGAAAAGATTCACCTGACAGCTGTCCAAACAGACAGAACCTGGTAAGTAGGGTTAATCATAGACGATTAAGTTTAAGTTCAAGTTCAGTTTGTTTAATCAGGTTAGCACGCAGGAGACCACGAATTAGACTCATTTGCAAGAGTGACCTGGGTCAGTAAAGTGATAAAAGCATTTAATAGATGTCCTGGTAAAACTTGATAGCCATCATATTTATATCTTTACATAACCCATGCTCATTTGGAAGACTTTACAAGCCACTTTGCATAGTTTTTTTTGTATGTATCAGCTCCCTCTGGAAGGCAGCACAATGAACTTAACAATTCATATTTTCCATCGTCCTAATCCACTTAGTGTCAACGCAATTAGTTTTTCGTGGGTTATCAAGTTGTCCCATGACACCTCATTACCATCGGATCGTGAGCGATACAGCTTGGATTTATATAGCGTCTCGATGCTATCGCGTATTAAGATGCCGTGCAGAAAGAGTGTACATGCTTATTTAAGGGAGAAAGAGTTTAAGT
>JAZEWU010000020.1:7487688-7510092 GCA_036362915.1 Geotria australis | reverse complement strand
GGCTTGCGTGCGTGCAGGGACGAGGTGGAGGTGGACAACCCCCACGAGGAGTTCCGCGCCAAGGTGCTGCTCGACAACCTAGTGCAGGAGCTGCACAGGAAGGCCGGCCAGCTGGTCGGGGACGACGTGTTCGTGCTCAAGCTCAAGCTTGACAGCTATGCCACCCAGCTGGAGGTGCCGCTCGTACAACCGCAGAAGAGTCGCTTTCGAGAGCTGCGCTTTTTGGATGGCCGTGTGCAGCGTTTCCTCGCCTCTCTTTTGGGACGTATTGCCTCCGACGTTGGAAGAGTCGTCATAATCGTGCCCCCAATGTGGGAGGCACATATTTTGAAGGATAGAGCAGGAACGCTCGACATGGCTATCCTGAAAGAGCAGCTCTTGAGAGCAATTCTCATTCATTGAGTCATGAAAACCTACGTCAAAACATTACCATAGAATGCAGCTGCAGGTGCCACTGTTGCTCAGTAAGTCATGAACATCTGGTCTATGCACGACGCGTTATATCCGGGCCACGTTTATTCGGCGACGCGCTGTGTAACCCACAGCTGCGGGTGGTGCTGTATTACGGTGAAATAACATTTTTGATTCGCAAGGTATGAAATTCGACCCTATCGTCAAACACTTGTATAACACAGGAGGTTGTGGTTGCGAAACCAGAGCCAAGTTGTTACTATAGACGTCACCAGTCAACGGCGGAGGACTCCAGGAAGGTTTTATGCGTGGACTTTTAAAAAAATTATATTTTATTACAACCACATGCCACCATCGCGAGCGGAAACACAATAGGATATCCGTTAACAAACATTTCTTTAGGACCCCTCTCCCCCCAGAGCCTTACTTCGAATGCAAATAACGATTTACCGTCTTTATACATGGTCTTTTAAAAGAGGGATGGAGGTAGCGACGTAGATGACTAGCGGTATGGTTTCCAGACACCACAGGTTGCTGGTTCATCGAGTTTTTCCAAATAGCTTACCCGCAGCTGCCTGACGACCCACACCGCCCAATCGCAGTCACCGGCGAATGTACCCGTGTGGCTCAACTCGGTCAGTGGAGCAGAAAATTCTAGACGATACGACCAGCAGAGGAGAAGGAGCGACCGCTTACAGATTGGAGGTTCGCCGTGAGTTTTGCCTGGGGCCCCGTGCGTAGCTGCGGCTGCTGCAGATTTACCACCGCACCACTCGGTTGCGGCTATGCGTGAGCGTACCCCGACAGCTTGGCTTAGTCAATGTAGCAGGGTCACATTAACCGAGCTACGCGTAACCAATTCTTGTTAACAACTGCGCCGCATGGCTTCTGTGCAGCCAGCGGTGACCTGACTCACACACACTTCCATGTAACGTAGAGCTATCAGTAACGTGGAAGCGTGTGGGAGTGCATAGATTGATGTGATCGTTAAGGTCTGTGTTGTGATGCACACCTGTTTGTTCTAGAGCTCATGAAACCGCTGGGCTTTGAGATGGCCAGCAGATTCAATTCAATTAAATTTCAACTTTATTGTCAATTCTGCCATATGTACAGGACATATAGAGGCTCGAAATGCCGTTTCTCTCAGACCCCGGTGCTGGCATATGACAGCACAACGTATTGATTGAAATCGTCTGTGTGGAGTTTGGAGTGTTTCCACCCTCGTACGAGTGTTGGGTTCTCTCTGGGTTCTCCAGTTTCCTCGCAAATGAAGCCAAACACTCATGAGTGGCATGTCTCAAACATCCCAATGCAGGATCCTCCTAAAAGAGAGTCTTTAGACTTAAGGGAGGCCTTGTTGGTTTAACAAAGAGCATCATTGTTCTATATTGTTACTTGCCATCCTGGTGTTGTGTTGGTATTAAGATGATAAATAAGCACAACATGTTCTATTTTACCATCTACAAATGTAATAAAATAGAAATTCATTCATCAGCTAAAAGCCCACGATCCACCAAGGCAGCCTATAAACCAGGCAACGAGTAGCTTTTTCATAACCGGCCACAATCAACTGATAAGATTGAGAGAAGTTGGAAACCGGTTCACAGCTTGCCTGCTTGATGTCACGTAGCATGCAGATCGTGATGGAAGGACCAATCTCATGGACACAATCGTGCCACCTCTGCCTGTATTTCGATCACTCTGGTCCGTTTACGCGTGTTTGTTTATTTCCGCTGTGCGATCCGCGTCGCCCGCCCCCCCTCTGTCACCCGCCCCAGTCTCATTACGAGCACACGCCCATGGAGCTGGTGAAGACGGTGAAGCACATCCTGTTCCACGAGCAACGCCTGGTGCGCGAGTCGGCCAACGTGAGTGACCGTGCGCTGCCACGATCACAGCTGTCATTGTCACCATCGCCGCCCTCGTCACGATCAACACCATCTCAAACACTCTACCATTGAGAATTGCTCTCCAAAGATGTTCTTTCCCGATAGCCATGTCGAGTGTTCCATCGCTATCTCTTTCGCGATGTTTTGCCTCCCACATCGGAAGCTCATCAGGGGTTTCTGAGTGGTTTAGCGGAAACGTGTTGTGTTATATATCGCCATCTCTTCCACTACGACCGCCGCTACCACCGTCACCACTCGTGTACAGCAGACCCGGGACACGCAGTCTCAGTGTAAATCTACAAGATGGGAGCGGTGCGTTGTTTTTGCTAGCATCCCTCCCTTAATCGGCCATCTTTAGAAACGTACAAGCATTATTGGATGTGCTGCTTGGGCTGAATGCATCAGCTTAATGAGCAAAGTGCCCTCAAAGAGCCAGAGTTCTTGAGTGAAGTGATGGGTATGCAGTGGCAGCAGTGTGTGCCCACCTGTGGAAGGATGGTCATAAGCGAGCCATGCGACTGCTGGTTTGCACCTTAATGTACTAGCAGTGCCGGCATACATCTACATTACAATGTGGACTTACGTAGCGTCTAAATGCCATCATATCTCAAGACGCTGTAGAGAAACAATATCAGCAGGAAGGTTAATGGAACAAACTAAACTATCCAAAGTACACTAATAAACTTTGCAAGGGTGATGGAAAAAAATATGCAGAAATTGAATCACGATCCAAAATTGTGGCAATGAATCGAATCTGTCTGGGGGGAATGCTCGGGGGTGAATTATTACGTGCATAGTGCATGGGTTCATAATTTCAACGGTTAATCTGCTTATTCCCACTGCAGCTGCATTAATCTCTAATCTGCAACTGCCTTTGCCAATAGTTTGTTTACAGTTACAAGTGAAATGTTTGTTGAGATGCAGAATTCTCCAAAATTCAAAACAAGGGATATGTTAGCTGTCTACCATCTCGTAAGGATGATGCCACGCTGTAACGGTCAGCACACTGGGCTTCCAATCTGGAAGTCGCGGGTTTGGCCTCCTGGCACAGCATTGAAACAATGGTGCACGTATCTTAAATCCACCGGCCTCTGTTCGCCCAGCGGTATAAGTGAGGTCACCAGTCATGTGATGAGGCTGCGGGCCCTGCGGTTGCATCGGGGTAGAAGTGTGGGAAGAATGCTGGGAGTATGCACATGATCAGGGAATTCAGACAAACCACAACACGCAAGACCAGCGGATTGCTAATTTTTTTTATTGTTTTGTTTTTTTCTGCAGTAGCCAGGTTTCTGTGGTGTAACCAGCTCCTCGTCGAAGATGAGCATTTGTTGCCCAATGTGTTTTTTACCTGTGTTAAAATAAAACTTAAAAAATCGTGCTGAACAACATGTAACAATACGACATAAACATATCGGAGAGCTGTAAAGCACAACCACGAGAACCTAAGCTGTATGAGCGTAGTGATATTCATTATTGCTTCAAAATCTATTGAATGTTAATACAAATATAATCTGAAATGCTCACTCAGTCTCAAGACTATTTTTTAGGAAGGTCTACATTTTGAGATTTGGCCGTTTTCTACATGAGACCAAAATGGAAATTATATAAAATATAATATCAGTAGAAATGCAATAGACATTAGAGCAGTGATCTTCAGTACTTTTTAGAGCCACCACACCACCTGCAAGACAATATAATGCAATCCTTAATTCAATTATCTTATATAGCGGCTAGGTTAACGAAATAGAAATCTGAATGTGCAATTAAACAATATAGTCTTAATTATTAGAAACCACTGGGTCACTTTGACAGCATTTAATGCAAATTGTGATGGGGTGTTTTCACATGTGTACTGTCGGGGGCCGCACGTCAGGGGCCACATTTAGGCCACCAGGGGCCGCCAGTGGCCGCCAGTGGCTCGCGGGCCTTGCGATAAGAACACCGCACTAGAGGATAGCATATAACGGGGACCGTCCAGTGAGGTCAACAAACCCACTTGCTGTGCTGCCATCTCGTGGAAACCTCGCGGTAACCCAGAAAGTCCAAAAGCTTCACACATCTCTATGTGATTCACCAACCCCTGTCTCTAAAGCAAATAAACTAGAGCATGCTGGTCAGCAGGGGTTGGTGAGGGTGGGTTAGTGCCATGGATATCACTTGCCGCTGATGTTAGCCGTGCCTGGGAATCCGTGACCCTCGGGTGAAAGGCGCTATATAAATGCTATTATTAATCGAACCGGGGTCGTAGGATTCGTAATCCGCTGCGTTGCCGCCGCTCCTCGTTTGTATTTTTTAACGGCACAATTAAACAACTTAATCGGACTATTTGAAATTGCGCACGAATTGCCTCCGCTGATTTTCGGTAATCAAACCGCTCCTGCGTGTCAGGGTGTTCCGCACTCAGCATCGCTTGCTCGCAAACAGGCTCTGCTTTCTGGCCTTGGGAATTTGATTTCGGCGTAAAATGTCTGTAAAGCCTTGCGTTAAGGGTTTCTTTTTTTAAACGATTTCCGTGCTGATAATCATCCGCTAGCTGTAGCTGATAACATGGTCTTGCGAGCCCAGCTGCTGCCAGAGGTGTGACTTGCGCATTTGGCTCTTGTACAGTGCCCTCGTCCCATGCCACCCCCCCCCCAACCACATCTTGCATCTGCGGGGCTAAGTTGTCGGCAGAGGGCAGTGTGGAAAACCTCCGTTCATTGGAACACACTCCAACAACATCTGTGCTGCCTGCCTTCAACAGCCCGCGCTGACCAGTGTGGCGAATTGTACATTAACCATCACGTGTCCCAGTTGGCTTGGGTTGAAAACGCCCGTGGGGTTCCAAAAGTATTATTTTTCCTTTCCGAAGTGTTGCTTAAACTGATTTACGGCAGCTTTCAAAATGAACTCGCCTCCTGGGTTTATCAGTCTTGATCGCTTGTCAATAAACCTCTGTTAGGTTACCTGGCCTCATAGGTCACCGTTGAGGTCACGTGGCCTCAAAATGCACTTGGATATTAAACCAATACCACCGGGTCCGTGGCACGGTGTACCAACTACTGTACCACCATACCAAGGCATTCATCCCTTAGGTTGACTCAGTCTGAAATGTTTACCTGTTGCACTGTGAAAATAACAGCATTGGGTTTATGTTATTTAGAGGTGGCGCTTTACCCAACCACCCCCCCGTGCGCCATAGCCACCTTAATAGGTGCTCACCAACAGCTCGTTGCCTGACGATTTGTTAAAGGCTATACATGGTGGGATCTTGTCTTTGTGATGTTCAGCCGGGGACCCCGCTGAGCCCTGTGGACAGCATGTCCCACAAGCAGGCGCAGATCACGGCCACCTTCGAGGAGCTGCGTGCCATGACCAACGAGACAGACACCGACCTGCGTATGCTGCAGCAGAGCCAGGAGTACTTCATCATCCATTACCAGGAGAGCCTGCGCATTCAAGGTGTGTACGTGGCTTCTTGAGCGCACGGTAAAACCTAGATTAAACGGACTAATCGGGGGGAAAGGGTGTCCGGAAGTCCGTTAAATCCGGATGTTTGTATAAGGATCTAAAATACAGAGTAATGACCATATCTTATAACAACCTATCTATTATGAACGCTATTATACAGCAGCGGCGAAATCACTAGAATTTTTTTTTTTATTACCAAATGCGGACTGCTGTCTCGGAAGTAGCAGACAGCGTCCGATTCTGTTAAATCGAGGTTTTACTCTATCTCTGCAGGGCTTTTTAAGTTTTACCCTTCTCGAACGCATGAGTTTTTTCCAGGTAATTCTGGTTTCCTCCCGTTTGTCATTTCACCCCAGGCTTGTTTGAGTTGGCTTGAAATATATTAATTATGATCAATTTATCTCTCGCCAAAGCTGGATCAAGGCCCTCCCCATGCCGTGTCAGTCTAGGGGCGTTGTTCGTATTTCACAATTATGCTGTTGGAGGAGGGAGCGGCAGGCATAGTTCAGACATCAACGTTGGCCGTGGCCAGGAATTAAATTCAGATCACTCGGTTCATAGGGCCATACAATAATCACTGCCCCACCTCCATCCCATGCCTTTGTACACAAAAACAGATTATGTTCTCCCTGGATAGTCTACATAGACGTCTGGGGCAAGTGCCATTATCCAGATTAGCCAGCACTTATCACACTATCACACACACACTTACGCATCCGTGAGCACCGGCACTGTTGGTCTATTTTCCTCTGACCCGGGGGGAGTGGAGGTTTCACAACACTGGGCGCGCTGACGCCACCCGCGTGCGTGCCCGTGCTTGGGAGCAGGGCAGCTGCACCAGCTGTCCCAGCCCGCGCGGCCGCCGCAGGACCAGAGCACCGTGCAGAGCATGCAGCAGAGCCTGCAGCAGCGGCGCGCCAACATGGACAGCATGCTGCAGCAAGAGGCGCAGCAGCTGCAGAAGCAGCGCCTGGTGGGTGCGCCGCCCGCTTGTCGCGCGCACGCTTGTTTGTTTATTCCGCGTCGCGCTTTTGCGGCAGGCGCCGGTGTTTGTGACCCGAGGGTACCGACAGTCGCGGGCCTCATTAATCTGCCCTCGGTGACACTTGTGGGTGATCGGCAAGGTGACCCCCCCTGTAAGGCGCAACAGCAGCAGCCCATTGTAGTGTTCACGCTTGCCGTCCACGGTTGAGATCTTGGCCACTGCCTTGGGGGACCGAGTGTTGGTGACTTTGGACGGCTCATTAATTGTGTCGTTAATAATAGGCATGTGAGGATTCACACTCCCCCCCCCCCCACCCTATTTGTTTTGGTGAATTGTCAGCCGGAGAGGTCTTGTCTTGATTGCGGAATCGATCCTATTTGTCTCTGGTGGTGCGGGTGTTTTCTTGAACCAATGTTCCATGTGATAGATGTGAATTAAAAATAATCAAGTTTTACACGTGCACAGGACGAAACTAATGAGACGATGCGAACGAGATGAAAATACAGTGCAAGTGACACAAATAAACACGCAATCAGCATTCGCAAACCGTGCAAATTATACAAATGAGTCCAACGTGACAAATGCTACAAACAGTACGAACGACAAGTACAGTCCATAAGACACAGACAACACAGATCAGACGCACAGTACAAACAACACAAAATAGGGAACCGATCCTTAAATCATCATAATAGTGGATCGTGCCAATTCATCAGACGCCTCGCTGCGACTGAGCGCTCCTTGACGTGGCCCGCCCTCCGCTCGACGCCCTTTAGTCGTCGCAGTGCCAACCGTGTCCGCTCACTGGCCGCGCGCGGGACGGGCGCACTCCCTTCGCAGGCGCTGGCAGAGAAGCACAAGAAGACGTTCCAGCTGCTCACCAAGCTGCAGACCACCATCCTGGACGACGAGCTCATCCAGTGGAAGCGCCGGCAGCAGCTCGCCGGCAACGGGGGGCCCTCCGAGGGGGGGCTAGACTGCCTGCAGGGCTGGTGGGTAGATCTTGCAAGCTCGCTGGGTATTTTCTGCTGTAATAATAAACGTCTGTCGATCTATAATAATATAATAATAATACCAGCCCTAACCCGAGGGTCACAAAGCGCTGCATATATGTTGATGTAACCATCTATTCGCGTTTAGCAGCCTTTTTAATCCGAATCACCTATCAAGGGTATAATCCGTATTTAAATGTAACCTGCGATTTAAGTAAAAGCTGGGTTTTGACATGAACCCTCGTTTAAGCGTAAGCCACATTTGCCTGTGTAAGCTGCCCATTAAACTGAAGCCAACTCAAGCCCCTCTTAGCCTTGCTTTTTGTGAGTAAACTCAGTGACACCACAAGCATTGGGCATGTGCGCACGTTTGCTTGTTTATGTGCCTGTATATGTGTGTGAGTGCCTGTGAGTATTTTTGGGGAGCGGTTGCTCAGTGGTTAGCACGCTAGGATACAAACCTGGTCAGCCAAGTTCGAATCCTACTCACGGCCAACACTAGTGACGATTTTATGAACTGGTCCCGTGCCTATGTGTGCCTGCGTGCTGGTGTGTCTTTAATAATAATAATAGCATTTATAGAGCGCCTTTCACCCGAGGGTCACAAAGCGCTGCACAAGGCTGTGGAGAGAACGGCATGTCAGTAACATCAGGACAGAAAAACTGAGAGTCAAGCAATCGCGATAAACCATAGGACATAGATCATAAAGACAGCAGAAAAATCAAAACAATAGCAACCACAGAGAGCCTTCCACCCGAGGGCCACAAAGTGCCGCACAAGGCGGCAGAGAGAATGACAAACCAACAACGACAGAGAACGGTAATCAGACAGCATTGAGCCGCAAAGTGGTCCTAGCACGCTGCCTTGTGCACCCACGTGTTTGCATAAATATGCTGCGAACCCGGTGACCTGATTTTGATTCGCGGTCATGCCCAGAATCAGTGGCGTGTCTCTGCAAATGTGTCACTGTGTAAGTGCACGTGTGTTCATTTGCATTTTGTTTGCCTCTGTATGTGCACATATAGATAGATAGAGGTTTATTGTTATAGTAGAAAAATACCCAGTGAGCTTACAAGCTCTTTACGGGATTCCTGCGACACAACAAACAAATGGGGCTTGCTTGTGTCCGTGTCCATACATGTGCATGTGTCCGCTGGCTTGTGTGCATTGGGGAGCGGTGGTACAGTGATTACCGTACTGCGCTACGTGCTTGGCAATGTCAGTTCGATTCCGCTCACATTGCAATATGTGTTCTGGAACGGATTAGTATGGTAAAGCGAGGCAGCACTGTACGTGCGCGCTCGCATGCTCCTGTGCAGACGCGGTGACACGTGCGTGTGTGCGTGGTCGCCAGGTGTGAGAAGCTGGCGGAGATCGTGTGGCAGAACCGGCAGCAGATCAAGCGCGTGGAGCTGCAACTGCAGCAGCTGCCCATCATGGGGCAGTGCCAGGAAATCCTCACCGAGCTCAACTCCACCATCACCGCGCTGCTCTCCGCGCTCGTCACCAGGTGACCGCCGAGCGCCATAAGTTCGCACCGTGCTGCACGTAACTGATAGTATATGACGTGTCATGTTTTCATATTAAACATCTCTCGTAAAGCTTTTAAAGCACGATACAATTTTGATTTTATATAGCAATACATTTTAATCCTCATGTCAAAGAGGCTGCTGGTCCCACATGGCACCTGTCACCTCCCTCTGTATAAAATATTGAGTGGGAAATAAAACATACTTGAATTATAAAAACGTCTTTTCTCTTCTACAATTTCATATGTCCTACCTACATTTGCGTGATACACTCATACATCTAGTGAATTCAATATCACCTTTGCACGTGTATTGCAAAGACCACAGGTATGAGCAGCGCGAGCACGGCTGATATTAGAGCGACAGTCAAGGGAGGAGATGATCGCCGCCGAAGCTCTCCTGGCCACCACTGGCACAGTCGGCATGGTGACATAGAGCGCCGGCTCGTCCACGTGATATAGATATTTATTATTAGAGCAGGAAATGCCCAGTGAGCTTGCAAGCTCTTTGCGGGATTCCGGCGACACAACAAACATGTGAATTGACAAAAATAAATAACGGTTGCTCTTCAGAGCTGCTCTTTCGGGATAGCCGTGTCAAGCGATCTCCCTCTCTTCCTCGCGACGATTCCCCTCCCACGTTGGAAGCATCATCAGGGGTTAAGTCCACAAATAAATAAAATATAAAAATCACAAGTTAACCACAACGAACCACAAGAACATAGCGTAAACATTTACAGACAGCATTGCATAAGACATAAGACGTGACGCTGTCTCATTACACCTTTACTGCCGCCCACCCCCCACCAATCTACCACCCACACAGCACGTTCATCATCGAGAAGCAGCCACCGCAAGTGCTCAAGACGCAGACCAAGTTTGCGGCGACGGTGCGGCTGCTGGTGGGCGGCAAGCTGAACGTGCACATGAATCCGCCGCAGGTGGTGGCCACCATCATCAGCGAGCAGCAGGCCAAGGCCCTGCTCAAGAACGAGAACACGCGCAAGTGAGTGGTTCCTGCCACCGCCGCCGGGGTCCGAGATCATGCTGCCGGGAGCCAGATGAGCGGTGCAGCTATCGGGTCTGTAGGCCAGGCAAATGTGCCGGTAATACTCGGGCTGGAGGAGTCCGGGTACTGGGCTACGATGAAGAGGGGAGTTGAACAGGGGGTCAACCCCATTCCATTCTTTGCACCGCAGCTCGTGGTAACCGTAACACAGGAGGATGTTTTGTCGGTTTTGTTGTTGGCGGGTGGCGGAACTGGCTGCATCTTGCAGTGCTATCTCGTGATTGTCAGTTGAGGTTTAAAACGATTTCTCAATTTGAGTTGCATAAACGAACCACATTGTTTTAGTGGGACGAGGAAGGACAGCACGCTTGAATGAAATACAATAATGGTGTCATACAGCCGCGCGTTTATACATCGGTCTCGGCATCCGTTAGACTTCTCCTTTATTCTTTACATTGCAAAACACGCTTGCGATAAATTCCTATCAATGGTCTTCCGGTCCTAGACAGGGTTGCAGTGAGCCAGAGCCTATCCCGGCAGACAAAGGGGGCAAGGCAGGGTTATACCGAGGATGGGATGCCAGTCCATCACAGGGCACCAGGGGCAATTTAATCCGCAGGCCAATTCACCTATGTGGCAACACGTCTTTGGACTGTGGGAGGAAACCGGAGTGCCCGTCGAAAACCCACGCGGACACGGGGAGAACACGCAAACTCCACAACCCTGTATGGGCTTAAGCGGTTTCTTATAACGGATGGATAACGGATGTTCTCCCGGTGCATGCCCGCGCAGCGAGAGCAGCGGAGACATCCTCAACAACTGCAGCATCATGGAGTTCCAGCAAGCGACGGGGACGCTCACCGCCAACTTCAGGAACATGGTGAGCGTGCGGCAAGAGCGCGGACGTGTCGGCGCACGCCTCGCGTTGGCTTTGGCGGCACGACCTCGCCAGCGGCGCCCCGTGCGCTGAGCGGCGATTCGGTGCCACGAGGGTGAAATATTCACACCGTGCTTTCGTTCTGGTGAAGGCACGCCACCCGCGGGTGAGGGTGTGTGCGCGTGTTTTTCAGTGTGGGAGCGGTAGCGTGGTGGTTAGCGGGCTCCGCTGCGATCTCGGGTGAGCCAAGTTCGATTCCCGCTCACGGCCGATACCATTGACGATTTTTTAAACTGGTTTAGCGCTTCCCCTACGTCCATTTAGCCTCAAATGAGTACCTGGTGTGGCGTGTAACCGTCGCCACTTAGGAGACAAAAGCGGCTGGGCATACTGTTGGCCACTCACTAACATCACTTGACCCTACAGTCGGTTAAGGATATACGAGGGATATTTGTCTGGGTAGTGCTCTAAGATACAAATCTGCCACCGTGAGTCCAATTTTCAGCCACGGCTAACACCTGTGGTGATGATCTGAATTTCCCTCTGGCCTCCCCTAGGTTGACTCAGCCTTAAATGATTACCCGGTGCATTGTATAAACATCGGAACTGGAGAGACGAACGTGTTCGGGCATTATACTGGCTATACACCACCACCTCGTGCGTTGTTGCCGGCTTTCATAGGTGCTCGCTAAGAAAACTGACCTGCATAGGGTACACAGGGGACGTGTGTGTGTGTATTTGTTCCAGTCTCTCAAGAAGATCAAACGCTCAGACCGGCGTGGAGCAGAGTCGGTCACAGAGGAGAAGTTCACGATCCTCTTCCAGTCGCACTTCAGTATCGGGGGCAATGAGCTTGTCTTTCAAGTGCGGGTAAGAACGTGCACACACGTACGCACGCCTATGTACACACACGCGCACACGCTACCCGAGTTACCAGCTTCTGCACGTACGCGCCGACACATGCGTGGTGTGGATATGTACCACGAGGCTCACCGCCGTACCTCCACCATGACAAAAGTCGACCACAGAAGGGATAGAGGAAGACAAAGTTGGATACGGTGGGGATGGGTTGACATGAAGGAGTGGACGCGGCACAGCACTCACCTCTGAGATTCTCCCTGTCAGAGAAGCATTAAAAACGATGTTGTAACATATATCTTGACTCATTTTTGGAGACACTGTGTGCTGCCTGCGTGCTGCGTGTAGACCCTGTCGCTGCCTGTAGTGGTCATCGTTCACGGGAGCCAGGACAACAACGCCACCGCCACCGTCCTGTGGGACAACGCCTTTGCCGAACCGGTGCGTGCGGATGTGGCCGGAAAAAACCCACCTGGCACAGGCCCTTAAAAGGAAGTCGCCACCATGACCGCAAAAAGAGCTCTTATCTCTTATACGCATAGAGATAGGCTTTCACTGGCTTGCCGTGGCTCCAATTCTGGCAGATGGTAAACACCGCCTGCCTCTGGGTTTCCAGCCAAGAACTCCACGCAGCCTCCGTGGTTTGGCGATGGCCCAGCAGAACCCACTGGAGCATTAAACGCTGCCTCTTCTCTGTCGTTAATCTAATTAATTAATCGCTGGCTCATGTCACCTGCAATTAGAAAACCTGAGACAGAATGTAATGCCAAATGTGAATCAGAGCTGTGGCATTTAATGAGGCTGTGCGTTCTGGGCTGGTCAACATGAGTTGGGAGGCTGTGTTTACGGTAAGAGAAAAAACATTGAGTATTGAGCCCCCTTTAGTAACATCACTGGGGCAACATTAAAAAAATGCTGGGCAACAGAGGAGGCCGGGTGGCTCAGAGGTCAGAGCACTGAGCTGGCACCGCACAGATCCTTGGTTCAAGTCCAGGCAGCTGCCTGTGATTAAATCAGGTTCCAAAGTGTATTGAGTTGATGATTTTAGCCTGGTCAGCGATGACTGTACAAAAATCGGCCACATTAAATTGCGTTCTGCACTTTACTTGGCGACGGTCCAACTCTGAGAATTAAAATTGTCACTGTGACTGCTCTGCGATAAACAGCAGGTGGGAAGGTGCTGCCCCCTACTGCGCGGATTGGTCACAGGCCCCCATATGCCCCACTGGCCTTGGGTTCTCCACCCCTGTTCTATAAGAAAGGACGAGTGTTAGGTCTCGTTAGAACAACTCAGAGAAGGGACCATATCTGGATTGGGCAAATTGTTAGTGAGGAAGGCTTGCGGAAGCAACTTCTATAAGGAAGAAAGAGAGAATTGCAAAGGGGTTGAATCACTAAATTGTCTAGTAAACAACATCACAGCTGACCCGAGTATGTGCACGTCCGTTTGGCCCATTCCCCTCCGGCACGCCGGCAGGGCCGCGTGCCGTTCCAGGTGCCGGACAAGGTGGCGTGGCCGCAGCTGGTGGAGGCCCTCAACATGAAGCTGAAGGCCAGCGTGGAGAGCCAGCGGGGCCTCTCGGAGGAGAACATCGTGTTTCTGGCGCAGAAGGCCTTCAACAGCACGTCCACCCACGTCGATGACTACTGCAGCCTCACCATCTCGTGGGCGCAGTTCAACAGGGTAGGGTGCGCCAGCTCAGCTGCGCCAGGGTTAGGGTGGCGACGCTTCCAGTAGCGATATCGGCGATCGTGGAAGCGACGCCTTTGTGAGAACTAGAGATATACATTGGGTCGTGCGTCTACCAGGGCTGTCCGACGCGATGTTGTAACATCATTAATGGGAGGAAAAAGACTTTGAAGTAGCTTTGCGGTGATGACAGGTGCAGAATGCTGCCACTTTGCGATCGTCAACATCGCTTTGCCGTACTTTGCATGCTTTACGTGCGTGTGTCCGAAACAGGAAAGCCTGCAGGGTCGAAACTTCACGTTTTGGCAGTGGTTCGACGGGGTTATGGAGCTCACCAAGAAGCACCTCAAGCAACACTGGAACGACGGGTTAGTGCCGGAGGCAGAGAAAGGAATGTTTTTTGCTGGTTGGGGACTGAGAAAAGTTTGTGAAATGGTGGTGTTGCTCCCCTCCACGTTCGACGTGTACTCCACCGGACCAGTGAAAGAGCTGTTTACATGAAAGCCAGCCAAGCAGGTGTACCACGCTCGCATACACGGTAAACACATTTCGTATGACCAACTCCATATGGCCGTGGTATTGAGTGATTTTATCGTTCTCTCTGGCTAAATGAAAACAGAGTTTGTTGAAAAGTGTGCTTGGTGAGGTAGTCATGTGGCATCCGTCTGCGTTCTGATTGGAAGCTGCCATGCCCAGTTGCCCACTAGCGGGAGCAGTGATGAGATCTGTCCAGATCTTGGCAACTGATTTTTTCTACGATAGAAAATGACGCGATCATACTCCCCCGAGTCCAATGTGCGATGTTATACAATGTTGCTTTTTGCGGTGACAAGGGGCAATTGTGAAGGTGGAGTAAACTTGCTGATAACATCTGGCAGGCCAGCATTGGTTGTTTTACAAGCCTGACTGTTGATGATACCTCGAGACTTTCAAAACCAGTCCAGAGTCTGTTTGTGCAATGAAATGTTCATGAAAACAATGCGAGATTGAAAGATTAACACATGAATTAGAGCGCATATGCAAGCCAGTGAAATTATATTAACTGTTAAGTTTCATTCGAGTTACAAACCAAAACTATTTTTCTAACCGTCCAGATATTTTGAGATTAAAGCCAAAAGCGGGAACGCGTCCCCTGTCCGGGCAGAGCAGATATCTTAATCATTGCCGCTGCTGCCTTGCCCGTCTCGCACGCAGAGCCATCCTGGGATTCGCCAACAAGCAGCAGGCGCAGGACATGCTCCTGTCCAAGCCCAACGGGACCTTCCTGCTGCGCTACAGCGACTCTGAGATCGGTGGCATCACCATCGCCTGGGTAGCCGACAACCCCACCAACCGGGGTGCGTTTCGTAGTCACGCACGTGCTCGCCAACTAAATCACTTCACAACGGTCAGCTGCCAGCGTTTGCCACATACTGGGTTATTGACGCAGCGATTGCGTACATCGTTGTGCATTTTCCTGGAATGTTACGGACCCAACTGCGATTCCCACCCACGGCCAACACCAACAGCGGATATCTGTGCTGGTCCTTAACCTCGCCCGTGGGTGGATTCAGTTTTAAAATGGGTACTCGGTTCCTAGCGGGTCGTGGTGCCAGTCTCCCCATCCCCTCGCGCGCCGTTGCGGCCTCCGTAGTTGCTAAACAACACCTGCCTAGGCGACGTGGGACATCGTTGTTTGTGTGTGCGCGCGCGCGTGCTTGGGGCAGGCGAGCGGCTAGTGTGGAACCTCATGCCGTACACCGCTAAGGACTTCAGCATCCGCTCGCTGGCCGACCGCATCAGCGACCTCAGCCACCTTCAGTTCCTCTACCCGGACCAGCCCAAGGACGATGCCTTCTCCAAGTACTACACCCCGCTGATGCGTACGTATCGCGGTGCTTTGCACAGGGTTGAGAGAGAGAACGGGCACAAAGAATCTCACTGCCATGTGTCTTATGTGTACGTGATCAATACACTTGTTAGTCGTCTATGTTCGACGGGGTCTGTTCTGTGTTGGAGAGTAGACACAAGGTGGTTTCAAAACCTTCTATGAGACCATCGACTCGCTTCGTTTGAAAACCACGGTTTAATCGTGAGTGGCTCCTTTATGATTCAGTCGTAGGGTAGCAGTGGTGCCAGCTCAGCAGCGCTGTGACTTCCAGGGTGGCGCAGCAGTAACATATGCGCCTCACAGAAAGAAGCTCCTGCCCCGGGTGGTTTGATTCCTGCCTCGGGTGCCTTTCTGTGCAGAGTTTGTGTGTCCTCCCCCTGTTCTGTGTGTGTTTCCCCCAGTTTCTCCGGTTTCCTCCTACAACTAAAAAAAAAAGTCTCATTAATTATTGGCCGATACCATCGTGATATATAGGGGCACAGTATCTGGCGGGTTGGCGCCGGCTGTCAGCATGGCTGCCTCCCCTGCTCTCTGCGGTTTTCTCACTCCTCCGAGTCGTTCTCTCTTCGAGCTAATACCGTGCGTGTTATAAATTGTACATTTTTTTTAACTACTCTGACTTCTGAGCCCCCGGCCGACCGTCTCGGAGCACGGTGAGTTTACCGTTCTTGTTCTTCCTCCGACAGCCAACGGGCGTGAGGTGAACGAGGACGGCTACGTGAAGCCAGCGATCAAGCAGGTGGTGCCTGAGTAAGTGTCCCTGCTTGCGCGGAAAGCACAGCTCTCACTCACAAGTTACAGCGCTCGCACACAAAGACGAAGATCCCCCCGTATAGCCTTAGCAGATTGAAGGGTCAAGTGCTGTTAACGAAGAGCACCTGTGAAGGCCAGAACGGCACACGAGGGAGTGGGTGGCCAAATCCATTTCCGACCCCCTTTGTCTCCCTAGTGGTGATATTTACACAACACACCAGGTACTCATTTGAGGCTGAATCGACCTAGGCGGAGCTGAGGACTGGTTCATAAAATCGTCACTGGTGATGGCTGTGAGGGGGAATCGAAATTGTCGCTAGGTTCGTAGAGCAGCGCACTAACCGTTACACTACCGCTGTCACACACGCCTGTACGCACAACAACAACAACTGCCGTCCGACACTAAGTGGCGGTGAAGTCTGCACGGCGCTTCTGCCAGGCCAAGTGTTCCTTGTAAACCCAAACCGATTGGGGAGGAGTAGGCAGGTGTATGGGTTGGAACACACGAGCCGGTCAGGTGAGAGAGAGTGAGCCCCTCAGTGGCGCGTCGTGCAGAGCTGGGGGTGAGCGTCGCGTGCGTTGCCGTGGCGCAGGTTCGCCACCGCGTACTCGGACAGCTCGGCGCCCAACACGCCCTTCGCGATGGACCACTCCTCCATGTCGCCCGTGGGCAACCAGGCCACCTTCGTCACCTACCCGTCTTGGTAAGTGTGGGCACAGGCTAACGACCAGAGTCGCGGGTTCAGTTATCGCTCACCATTAATGTTAGCCGTGGCGGGGATTTGAACTCGGGTCGCTAGGCAACAGTGCTTACCACTGTTGTCACCACTTCACCCTTTAGACGTGATTTTATGAAAGATTCCAAGATCTACGATTCAGGACCTTGGTGACAGAATGTTGATACACAGCGCGGCTCTCTTGAGCACAGTATTATTGCTATTATCATGAGCTTCGTGACATACCTTTCATGGTAGATAATATTGTCAGAGATATTTGTGTGCGCAAACATCTGTGTGCGTCCGCTTATGACTGCGTCCGTGTGCGCATTGTCCGCGTGTGTGTGCGCGCGTGTGTGCGCGTGTGCGTTTCGCGTGCAGTTCGGACATAATGTTGGACACCGAGTCGGACTTCAACCTGGAAACAGTTGACGTGGCGCGTCACATGGAGGAGCTGCTCAACCGGCCCATTTCTCCACATTGGCCAAGCCAGGGATAGCCAGGCACACCACCGTCTGCTCGCTCGCTCACTCACTCACTCGCTCGCTCAAACGTACACTCAATCGCCCGCTCTCACGCACGCCTTGCTCGCGCACACACTCGTACACGCGCTCACTTGCAAACCCGTTCACTCGCACGCACGCTCGCTCACGTGGTCGGTCGATCGATCGTACGCACATTTGCGCGCACTCAGACTCTCGAGATTCGTGCGTTCGCTCGCACCCGATCTGTATATGTACACACCTTAACCCAAGCAATGGTTTAATAGGTGGACTGAGCAGGGTTTGAGAGATGGCCTTAGCCTGAGCAGGGAGGGGATGGGCTGCACAGGGGCACCTTAGGCTGCACAGGGTTAGGGGATCACAGCTTCGTAGGGGTGGAATGACTCGGCCCTCCATATGACGAAATTCAGATTTTTAAGCCTCACGATACGCACATCGAATCGCGTGCGTAAGAATCGACGTTTTTGTTATCGGCAATCATCGCGCGAAATCAGTTCACGTCACCTTCTGCAGCCACTAGAGCCGCCTAGATTCACCGCAACGTTACAGACGTTGTCAGTTCTTAAACCGAGTCATGACCCCGAATCTGGACAATTTGTGGAATCGCCAGGGTCGGGGGGAGGGTGCCGCTGATGGTTCCACCCCTACTGCCGTGGGTGCTTGGGCTGGGAGCGATACGTAGACTGCACAGGGGGCTTCTAGACTGCACAGGGGCTCGGACGTAGACTGCACAGGGCACTTCGACTGAGCATATGTTGGGGAAGAGGGGACAAGGGGTTCAAAAGCATAGGAGATTGTCGGGCGAGCAGGGTTTCCCTAATAGAAATGTGAATGGGGGCCGTAGCGAAGAGCGACCGGGTCCTTTAGGCACGGGTGGGCTGGGCCCAAATGAAAAAAAAATATCCCTGCTTACAAACCACTCTACAGGCATTTACCTATCCTGAGCTAGCCAGCGTATCTACCAAGTGTCTTTGCCAGAGGCTGTCCACGCAAGCAGGACGCCTCAGCAGACATATGCAAGCTCTTACACACATCGAAAAAAAAATCTCATGCTGACCGGTTAGCTGGCTTCCGAACAGCCACTACATTCGAGTGTAAGCAGCCCGTGCTGTGTACATGCACCCAACCTCAAAATGAATTTTTGTACTCATCCGACTACGCCTTACAAGTGACCTCCTCAACGCCGATCACCTGGACCTTCGGCCGCGGATGCCTTCGCCCGACACTCGCCGTGGCGGCGGCGGCGGCGGCGGCGGCCGCGGCGTCACCTCCGTCGTCACCGCGACGCGGGGAGGCGGCGGCGGCGGTGGGGTCCACGGGGCGGGACCGCGTGTCCGCGTCGCTGCCCGGCCACGGCGGGCCCTCGCTCGCGCGGCACGGGGCCTGCGTCCCCGCCGGCCCTCGGCGCCAGGTGAATGTTACTGCTGCGGGTGGGGAGGCAAGGGACTGTTTCGTTTTTTTTTAAGCAATTTTTTACAGTAAAAACCGAGGCTGCGGCTGGCCCAGCCGGCGCCCCGCAGCCGACTCGTCCATCACTCGGTCCGTCCCCGCTTGGGCCGCGCAAGCTCCGCCACTCGTGCCTGCGGCGCTGCACTGGCCCGCACCGGCCTCCGGCGGCCTACTACGCCGGCCCGCGCACGGGGGGTTCTCAACCGGCCACACTGGTTCATATCGGCGCCTGGTCAATTGCGAGCCGTTCTCATCGGCGCACAAGCTGTGTTGACCTGCGTCGGCCGTGTCGCGGGCTCACCGTCCCGCGCCGGCCGATCCGCCGATCGGCCGGCGCGGGATCGGTATCGCGAGCGGTGGCCGTGTCGGTGTCAATCGCAGTCGCTCACCACAGTATTTCAATACCTTCAAGTATCAGGGAACGCTCAGGCAGCTCAGATTTAAAAAAACACAACAAGCTCTATGGACTTTTCACGCGGTCGGTTCCTACCGGCCTTTATTTTTTTAAATGTTGCATGTTGTTTCAAAACAACCCGGGTCACACACGACGTTATTTTGTTCATTGACGTTCTTTAGTTTGAGCAGCGGTGGGAGGTGCGTGCGGCAGATTTGATGCCAACTCAAGCAGCGGCCGTGAGTAACAACACGGAAATTATGAACATTAAATGAGGAGGGTGTCAGGGACAGAGGCTTAGCGACTGGTTGGTTTGGATAGTTTGGAGTAAAGTGGTTGATGAAGCGGCTCAAGAGTAGCGCTAAGGGCTATTTCAGTAGTAGATTAGGAGCAGAGGGCGAGTGTGGGGTTATTGTTAGGCTTGGAGGCTGTTGCTAGAGTCTGGTTGACTAGTGTTTTAGGTTTAGACGTCTGGCAATTATTTGGTTGGCTGTTCGTGGTCGGGGTAGTTCTAGTTCTAGCGGATAGTTATGACGATTGTATTCGGGGTCAGGCTAGTGTTCGTTTGGCGAGCGTGTTAAGGGCCATGGCCAGTGATGTCGACGGATCGACTTGAGTTAGGAATAGTGTTTTGCTCGCCCCTCGTTCTGTGTTTATTTTTCCGTGTTGCTGCTCCCGTCTCCGTGAGCTTCCCGCGGACGGAGCGAGACGCGAACCGTCGCGCCGCGCCGTCCCGCTCGCCGCGCGCGTTGGGAATCGACGTGTTTGTGAACGGGGGCCAGAGATCGAACCCACACAACGGTGGACACGGACGCTGAGCGGATATCGCCTATGTTTCCATTGGACAAAATAAGTACGACCAGCTCAGTTGTAACGGGCGTAAATCGTACACGCATTTTGCCAGCGCGCAATTTCTGAAACTAGTAGGAAGCCCACGATCACGTGGGTGGTTACCTCCTCACCCCCCACAACCACACCGTGTCTCCTTTATTGTCCTCCATCTCTTTTACCCCCCTTCCGGAAGATATAATGTGACTCAATAAAACCCATTGCGAATTTCAAATATCTTCCAGAAGACGTGAGGCGGATTGGTAAAACGTGTGAAAGATACTTGCAGAATTGTCCTTCCTGCAGAGGTTATCTTCCTCCCGTTGAATCGCCTCCTATTCTGGGATTTGTTTGCACTTGTAGATGTGATCGTTCTTTTCCTTCCGGAAGAAGGAACACGCCCGTGGAGACCGTTTCTTACGCGTCCAAAAGCTGCGTAAGTTACGTTTTTCGTTCAAATGTATGTCAATCGATTTTTTGGCAACCTATAAGTTTCACGGAACCTGTCGGTCAAGAGCTGTTGATTGATACCCAGCTTACGCGTCCATCATCTGTTCTTCATACCAAACAGTGGGCCATTGTAAAATGTATGGATTATGTAATATGTGAAACGAGGGCATGTTTCAGAAAAAAACAACTTGCATTTGCTACCGAACGCCAATCGGTCTTTTGCACCAGTCATTTAGTGCTGACGGGGTAATGTGCACGAGAAGTGACTGTGTAGCTTTGGCGAATGAATTCTAGATGCACAGAATGGATACATTGTGCTGAGACGATTCAATGGAAACATAGCCACCGATCATAAATGCCGCACTCGATTCCAAGAACAAACCGCCATTATATTACACGTAAAAGTGTAATATTTCTCTGTCCGTTGGCCCATCAGCCTTCCAAACTCGCGTTAGCCAGCATCATTTGTTTAGGCTCGCGAACCGCTTTCATCACTCAAGGGACTCATTGGGCAGATGAGACTTCATTGCGTTTGGAAGACAGATAGGTCGAGAAACTACAAACACGTTATTTTTACGTAGCGATACGTAACAGGTCTTCTATTGGCCACAGTGCTCTACAGGGAGCATGGGCTGTAAACAGTGATGAGTCTTGACATCTGAGCGGCGCAGTGTGTTTTTCGCCACCTCCCGTCCACAAACGCTGGCGCCCTTCAGCGTGGAGCGAGCGGGCTCGGTCGAGACTTTGCTCGAGTTGCCGTCGGGTCTTGAGAAGCGGGAGGACAACGGCCCGTGATTCGTCTTGATCACGGCCGTGACACATACTGTACTTACTAGGAACGGCGTCTCGCTTCGGAGCTTAAGTTGAGGAATGTAGAAAGAAATTTGCCGTCCCGTCCGCGCGAGTTTTATGGGGGTCGTGGGGGGCCCGTGCCCCCCACCCCACCCACCCCCACGAGCCAATCCTGCGTCAGTGATTGAGGAGGAGCGCTCTGAGAGGTCCCACGTACCGCGCGCGGACAGCCGCATGGGAGCATGTAGTTGTAGTTAAATATTTTTATATTTAACCTCATTTTGAAGGGCATTCTAACGCAGCAGTACTTCACGTTTTATCGCCAAAAAGACGAATAATCGTTCCGTTCCGTTTTAGCATGCGTCATTATTGGGAAACTTCATGTCGAACAGATTGTTCTATTTTTGATGTCCACCCTTATTACTGCAGGGGACACAGTGGACGGGAGGAGGGGCGTGGGTAGCTGGCGGGTAGCGGGAGAAGACATAGGCCGACTTGCAAGTAGAGTTCACGGGAGTTGGAAAGCATTTCAAGAAATGTATTGATTCTAACGATAACAGAAAGAAAAACGTTAAAAACACAGTTGACTTTTAAAAAGTGAACTGGTAAAAAAAAACGCGTGACCTAACAGAGGACTTGAGTCGCTTTTTTCCGTTTCGGAGTGGGAGAGCTGGGACAGGAATCCGTTGTTTTAACTCAACCTTGCACACACTATTTTACGTGAAACTCCTTTCTAGTATTTAGACTCGATTGCCAACGCCTCCGTGGTGATGAGTTCTATCAGGGCTTAATTTCATCTGGAACCGTCCGGGGCTGATCTCCAGAAAATATATGGGTCAGGGGGTGGGGAGATTGGTGCGGGGGCCGGGGGGTGGGGTGGGGGGTGTCCCAGAGAAGTTTCCGTGAGAAATTAAGCCCCGAGTTCCTTCCTCCTCGGCGCCTGAGACGTGGGGAGGCGG
>JAZEWU010000020.1:7433071-7446730 GCA_036362915.1 Geotria australis | reverse complement strand
CAGGCTCCACTCCTTCCGTGTGCGTAGGGAAGGGGGGAAACTTGCCCCCCCCGATATTTTGGATGGGATGGGGGGACTTTTTGGACAAGGGGGCAAAGCCACATCATCGCTGCCCTGTTCAAAAGTGTTCCTACCACACCATTCACCCTCCATGACAACTCCACATGAGCCCCCAACTCCTCCCCAAAAGAAAACGACTTCAAAACGTTGTTCCCTCACTCCTTTTGTCTTCTCTCCCACAACCCCTAACCCCCCCCCCTTCCTCCCGCAAAAAATCTAAAAAATATAACGGAGTAAGTGAGTTGAGGCCAAGAGTCCGAAAGAGTGGGGCTAGAGCAAGCGAGCCAAGTGGCGGCGTCGGCGGCGGCTCACACCGTTGCCCCCACCCCCCCCTTAGGAGCATCCGCACCTGTCCACCACCATGCCGGGGATCTTGCCGTAGATGATCTGCTGCTGGTCGTTGAAGTAGAGCATGTTGATGGGCGACATCTTGGTGGGGGTGCAGCAGGGCCCCGCGGAGCCGCGCGGGCTCGCCTGCTGCACCAGGTGCGTGTGCGGGTACTTCTGCAGGAACATGTACTCGCACTGGCCCGAGCAGTAGTTGGCCTTGTAGCGCTTGGGCGCGATGATCCAGTCCCAGCCGAACGCCTCGAAGTCCACGGTGAGCGGGTAGCGGCAGCAGCGCGACTCGTTGGACGACTCGTCGCAGTCGAGGCCGATGTTCCTCCGCGAGCGGCGGAACGGCTCGGTCACCTTCACCTCCAGGAAGGGTTTCTGCCACACCGCAGGCAAGGTGCAGGTGTCACGGACGCACAGGTGTGAGTGGGTGTCGTGCTTTCATCTGACACGAAGGATTGCTGGAGGTGAAGGTGACCGAGCCGTGTGCAATTGTGCAGGTGTGTGCTAGATGCACGGTTAAGCATGTGTGCGCACACACACGTGTAGTTCTCCTTCACCTGAAAGAGAAGTTGCTCCCCACGCAAGATACGAACAGGTGTTTGCGTGCAGGTATATACTCGTGAATCACACAATTGGCGACCAATGCCTTCACCTCCCAAGACCGATTTACTGCAAGCAGTCCTACAAATTGGACATCTGAGTGTGAGTACACATGCATGTGGAGATGCTTACAGGAGCAGACAGGTGTATGAGTACACATACAGGTCTCCACCATCTTCAACTCCAGGAAGGGTTCCAGCAAACGCAGATGTGTACAAAGGTGTGCACGCAAGTGTGTACGCAAGTGCATCGACACTGTTATATGGGTTGCATACAGGTGTAGACATTTGTACAGATGAGTCCATCCATGCACAGGTTGCTGTCAGCACCTCTAGAAGGGATGCATGTGCATAGAAAACAGGTGTGCAGGTAAGTAGACACGTGCAGGTGTACAGATACGTAGATAAAGCTGTGTACAAACAGATCGGTAGATTGGTAAACAGCCAGGTGTATGGTGTACATGCACAGGTATATAAGTGAGTACACATGCAGGGTGTGGATGTACACATGCACATACGTGGATAGACAGGTGGGTAGATAAATATCCCCCATATTACTTTTTACAGGCTGTTCGAGTAAGTTCTGTTAACAAGCACCTATGAAGGCCAGACAGCACTATAGGGAGTGGGTAGCCATTGCCACGCCCGGTCACCTTTATATCCCCAGTGCTGATGTTATACATTGCACAAGGTACTCATTTCAGGCCGAGCCAACCCAGGGGAGCACTCCTTTACGGGTTCAGATATTCGCCATCACTCCCCACGGATACATACACACAGGTGTTCAAGCACACGTAGAGCCACTTGGGTATCTGTGTTACCCACCAGCGTACCCAGGTAGATACGCTGGTGTCTCTGTCCGACTGGGCTTGCATTTTGATGAATGCACAAAGGCAGTCCAAAGACATGCTGCTGCACAGGTTAATTGGCCTGCGTACTAAATTGCCCCCGGTGCCCTGTGATTGACTGGCGTCCCATCCTGGGTATAGCCCTGCCTTGCGCCCTGTATCTGCCGGGATAGGCTCCGGCTCACCGAAACCCTGTACAGGGTTAAGCGGTTTCTGACAATGATGATGGTGACTTTTTTGAATTTGTAATTCGGTTATTATTATTAAAACCACTCCAACCTGCTCTCGTCTGCCTCTATCTCCTTATTACGGATCCTGGTTCCCCTTCAACAACTCCCCCAGGTATATGGCCTCTGGCCACGATGGTATCCAGTGTGTGTGCATCGACACCGCAAAGATGGGTTTTAAATAAAATACTCAACAATCGTCAATTATGTGGCCTTAACAGGAAAAAATATGCGAAAGGGTATGTTTCGGGCAATGTTGCTTTGTAGCGCGTAAGCAAATAATTAGTTTAAGGACGCATAACGCGTAAATGATTAACTTAGCCAGGGTCCTTAAGTTGTACGCAGTCATTAAACGAACTCTTCCCGAGGACACGTTTTAACAAGCGTCACAGAATCCACGCGTATTCGGAATTGTGCCTTGTTTAAAATCGTAAGGTACACAGTACGTCACACCGTACGGATGCATACACACCAAGGGGGCATTTTTCCAATGAACATGCCAACAACGTTGGCTAATTCTCTATGTAAAAACAGTTCACAAGTTGTCTTGTGTGTTCGTCAGTCAGTCCGCGTGACGCGCGCGCCCGGCACGTGCTGGGCCTAACACCTTCGCCCACCTATGCCCCCCACCCCCCTCGTCTCCCACCTATGGAGGCCGGTGGCCGACGCCATTCCCGGCGGCCTTCGTCTCCCTGGTGCTGCACCTGTCCCAACAGTTTGCTAAAAGCTATACGGGGCGTATTTGTATGCTGTGCGTACAGGTGCACACAGACACGTTTACCTGCATATGGACAACAACAACAAGTGCCAGGCCAGGTGTACCTCATGGACAATCAGGTGTATATACAACAACAGCCGCCATTTGCCACGAAGTGGTGGTGACGTCCCGACCGCGCCTGTGCCGGGCCAGGTACGGTACACCACCTTCACCAACACGATCACCAGCATCATCATAACCACCACCATCAGCAGCATTATAGCCCCAATTAACACCACCAGGTGCTACAAACACCGCCATTTTCCTCCATAGCTGTTCTTTCGGGATAGCCGTGTCCAGTGTTCCTTCTCTCTCCTTCGCGACGGAGAAAACACTCGACACGGCAATCCCAAAACAACAGCTATGGAGTGTAATTCTCATACATCAAGCCGTGACAAGCCTACATCAATGCACCAGCCTTACCATCCTCACTATCACCACCACCGCTGCCATTGTGGTCACCACCATCATGACTCCCAAAGCCACGATTACCACAACAATGATCATCATGCCCACTACCGGTACCTATCGTCACCACGTCCGCCACCAATCACATTTGTTTATTTGATCAATTATGTGCAACGCTGTGTGTTCATGTTTTTTTTGGTTTGGTTAATTTGTTATCGTTATATTTTTATTTATTTTTGTCAATTCGCATGTTTGTTGCGTCGCACAAATCACGTAAAGAGCTTGCAAGCTCACTGGCTATTTTTCTGCTTTAATAATAATGATAAACATCTATCACCAACTACAACAATAAGAGGCGCCACTTCACCTTACCAGGCCTTCCTCGCCAGGTCCGGGCGCCGTGATGGCGAGGTCGTTGCCCCGTTCGTCCACCGCCTTGATCTCCACGCCCCAGTTGGTCTCCGGGTGCAGGAACCAATGGTGGAGGATGTACTTGAAGTCGATGCTCTGCCACTGGCCGGCGCGGGAGCCCAGGTCCGTCTTGAGGGAGCGGATCCTGACGGTGCCGCCCTTGGACAGCGGGATGAGACGCAGCACCTGGATGAAGACGGTGCTGCGCTCGTCCACGGGCCGCAGGTACACCCACAGGTAGGCCTTCACCACCTTGTTCAGCATCATCTTGGGCGTGAACTTGAAGAGGCAGCAGCGAGGCGAGCCGTCCACGCGAACCAGCGGCTCGGCTGCAGAGAGACGGGCGGGCGGGCGGGGGGAAGAGCGTAAGGAAGGGGGCAATCAGGATCTGAGTGGTTGGGATGATGGCGAGATAGAGGTTCATTATTACAGCTTAACGTACCCAGTGAGCTTGCAAGCTCCTTGCGGGATTCCTGCGACACAACATACACGATGATACTTCCAACGTGGGAGGCGAAACGTCGCGAGGGAGATCGCTCGACACGGCTATCTGTAAAAGTAGGACGATCCCGGGGTAAAAGGGGACAGGTGGCAACCCCAACCACGCCGCGTTACTCCCACCTCGTTGCCTTCGCCTAAACACGAGTCGATGATGGCCATGTTGACGACAAGTTTACCTCACGTTGCGAGTCGCGTTGCCAGCTACGTGAAAAACGTGTCGCCTACTTCAACCACCGTCGATTCGCCTTTCGGGCCGGGGAAAGTTGAACACCTCAATGCGCCGACTAATTTCAAACGGTTATCGCACAATCCGCTATTAATTGGGCGCATCTAAAACACTGGAGCCACTAAACTCTGCCACCTCAGGTGGTATTTACAAATTAAATATCGAAGAGAGAGGCGGGGAGGGGAAAGGCAGCCACGTGTTCCGCCGGTACCAACATGTGCCAGACACCGCGTCCCAAACACCATGAGACCATCGGCCAGTTAATTAATGAGAGGTTTTTTTTTCTGTTGTGGGCGGAAACCGGAGAACTCGGAGGAAACCCACACCGAACAGGGGCAGAACATATCAACTCCAGAAAAAAATGCATCCGAGTCGGGAATCGAACCACCTCGGGCAGGCCATCCTGTCCGTAAGACGCAGACCTCACCACTGCGCCACCCTGACTCAGTAGAATAATATTTGTAACTTACAGCCCTGGGCGGCACGTTGATGGCCAATGAGGGGCCACGAGTTTCATTTGTCGATCTGCGCGAATCTCACAGCGCCTCTTTCCTGCGCGATTCTACCGCCGATACAAGACAGGAACGGATAGCGATTGTGTATCGCACTCGACTGATCTCAATGGTTATTAGAGTGTGTGTGTATCGTTGTCGCAGTGGGCCTCGGCCAGTCATCTCAGTCAGCCCACGCTCCCCCTAGGGCGCCCGTGTCAGCCATCATATAGGTTCTCCCCGACAGCGTTTGCCCCGAGAGCGTTAACGGCTACACCGGGGGGATGTTTGTCTTTGTGCGCGCATTAACACATTGTGCACCCTCGTGTCTGCGCACGAACACGTGCGTGCACCGAGTGAACGGTTCAATTTGTACTTTTCCCAAACACGGATGCGCGTCTCTGCCCAAGCACATGTGCACACACACATGCACGCACTCACACACACACACACCAGTGACGATTTTCTGAACCGGTCCTGGGCCTCCCTTAGGTCGACTCAGCCTAAAATGAGTACCTCGTGCAGTGTGTAAACATTGTTACTAGGGAGACAAAGGCGGCCGGGCGTGGTGCTGGTCACCCACCCCCTCGTGTGGCCGTGTCAACTCTTTGTTTGGTGCACGTGCACGCACCAAACAAAGATCCCCCCCACACAGCCTTAGCGGACTCTATTAGGGAGCACAAACACACACGCTTCTGCTGCTACGCGTGCACGCTCGCGTATATACACACACACACGCGCGTACACTTTGCGCGCGAGCACACACGTGGTGGCGACTCTACACCCCCCCCTCTCTCTTGCTCTCTCTCTCTCACACAATGCGCTCTCGCAAACAGCCCCCCCCCACTGCGAGAGGCGATGAATGAGCGCTTTGTGTCGGAGGACGGGCGCTCGGGGAGGGAAAGGGAGGCGCTCACAGTGAGCGCCCATCAGCTAAGTCACCCGGGTTCGATTCCTGCCCGTGACGTCAAGGGCACCCCCCCCCTCCCAACCACCACTGCTCCCCTCCACCGCCATAAATCAACTCGGCCTAAATTCACGCATTATGGGGGTAGGGACGCACAGAAAGGCAGGGATCATGAGGGCAAGGGGCAGGGATGATTTGCGTTACGGGGCAGCATGGCATTTGCCCCTGGAGATGGGGTCACCCACACAAACGCGGCCCAACGTAAATTGTAAACGCCAGCCCAGCCGGGGATGATTTAAGTGTGGCCCAGTGTTGTGTGTTTTTTTCGTGGACACATAGGGTAAGCGACTCGGAGGTTTGTGATAGAACGCGGCAAGGCAAGGATGTGTGGATGTGATCAGGAAAAGGAGGTTGTGATGGGTGTGACACGTGTGCACGATGGTGAACGATAGGGTTAGCATCTCGGAGGTTGGAAATAGTGCGCGGTGGTGGGAACGCGCTGCAGATGTGATTTCGATGCCTGTTTAATCCGCCGGTTCACGAGCATTGATTGTTTTAAAGGCCTGACTGCTGATGAGACACCTGTCGGTCAAAACCAGTTCGGAGTTTGCTTGTTTTGAATCAGTGTTGCTAAAATAATGCCCTCCCAGAAGGTCGCGGGAAGATATGTTGTTTTTTACGTGGTGAGACAGATGTGTGGAGGAGATACGTTAAGTCTGCTTATCTATTGTGATCAGGAGGAGGTTGTGATGGGAAGGACTCGTGTGCAGGGCGAAGGAACAGGGCAGTTTACCTGGACAGGCATTGGAATTGAGACCAAAGGGGAGGATTTCGACCCAGATAGTGGTGGCGATGATGATGATGATGGTGACAGTGTAAGATCGGACCTCGCAAGTCGAGTGTCGGTGTCGACTCAGCAACAGCTACGCGACAGTGCATGAGCAAAGAGGCGACAGCGAGTGAAGTTATCAACGGAATTGGCAATGATGACCTATTGCCCTTGGGGGTGTGTTGGTCCCCTCTGCTGCCCGCTCAAGCCAGCGGGGCCCAGGTAGTTTCCACGCGGTCGGGAGCAGGTCACCCTGCACCGTGCAACGAAGGCACCGACACCCAGACAACGAGCGGCCCGGGAGCCCTGTGCGTGACGGTTCGACCCCGGTTCTTGTTAATCCACATGTGCCGCGACCGCTCGCACACGTGTCGCGCTGTCAAACGTGGCACCCTCTAGCGTGACCTTATTTACAGTATGGGGAAGAGAGGGGGGGATATAATAATAACAACTCAGGGGAGGGGGTGCACGACACCGCTTGGAAGTCGGTTCTCGCTATTGGTGCTGCCGCTGCAGCTACGACCAGCCCTGCTGCTGACGCCGCTGCTGTTGGCGATACCACTGCTGTAGCTGTTGCCGATGCTACTGTTATTGCTGCAGCTGAGAATACGGCTCCTTACCAATGCTGTTGCTGCTGCTGGCGCCACAACCGCCGCTGCTGCTTCTTCTTCTTTGCGATTCTTCGAAGCGCGATGGTTAGCTTCTGGACATCGTTGTCCATACCGCTTCTGATACGCCTGCAGCCGATGATGATACTGCTGATACCTCTGCTGCTGGTGATAGCCCTGCTGTTGCTGGTGATCGCGCGCCGTGCCTTGACGGGGGCGGCTGTGCGGAGCCCCGTGCATTCCTGCGGCGCGTGGGGCTGTCATTACCCTGGAATCAATCTTCACGCGGCGGCTGTCAACATTAGCCAGGGCCCGGGGGCGGGGGGCACGGGGCGGGGGGGGGGAGTTAGGGAGGTGGGGAAGGGAGCAGGATGGAGGAGGAGGCAATATGGAACATCCATCCATCCATTGTGAGAAACCGCTTCATCCTGTACAGGGGTTAAGCGGTGAGCCGGAGCCTATCCCGGCAGACGCAGGTCGCAAGGCAGGGTCATACCCATGATGGGACGCTGGTCCATCACAGGGTACTGGGGGCAATTTAGTCCGCCCGGACAATCAACCTACGCAGTAGCATGTCTTTGGACTGTGGGAGGAAATCGGAGTGCCTGGCAAAAACCCACGCGGCCACAGGCAGAACGTGCAAACGCCACACAGAAAGGCCCCCGAGCCGGGATTCGAACCCGGTGCCTTCTTGCTGTGAGGCGGCAGCGCTACTCACCGCTACGCCACCGTGCCGGAATATGGAACAGGGAAGATGAATACATGGAGGCACAGCGATGAACAGCGACGATGAATGCGGGGAAGGAGGGGGAGGATGATTGATGGCGGGATGCAGGGAGGGTGCAGCAAACACGAGGGAGGGAGGGGTATTAATGATAATGATCGGGCATGATCAATCCACTGCTGTATGAGACTTCCCCAAGCCGTCGCCATATCTCGCTCGTGTGTTATTCCACCCAGCACCTGAGTGTGAACTCGTTGGATGAATAATAATAATAATAATGCCCTTGTTTTTGTCTGGAAACCTCAACGAACCCCAGGGTTCCCTCTTCAGGAGGGTTCCCACGATACTAGGATGTTGGACCAATTCCTGCTTCGCGAGACGCTTTGCTTCGTGCGAAAGGAAACTTGAGAGCCGGGAGAAAACCCCATCGCTCGAGCGAGGGGGTGACACGCAAAGCTGGGTACTGGTTCCACAATCCGCCTCCTCGCAAACAAATCCCGCGACACCTGCTACTCCCAGGCAGTCCCCCGACCAGGCTGTGGCCCGCTTAGCTTCCGAGTCCAAACACCTGAGCCTCGCCTCCCGCAGCGACTCACGAATAAAACCGTCGCTCAGTCTCCAACCTCCTCCTTCCCCCTCGACGCCCCGTCCCTCTCCCCTTCCCCTCCCCTCCTTTAGAGATTTTTCCCAACATCCATCCCAGCATTTCGCTGCACAGATTGCAGGCAGGAGAGAAGGACGGAGTGAATATAAACTGATGTAGGTTTTACCGGCTCGATGTATGAGAATTGCTTCTCAACGCGTGTTCTTTCGGGACACACGGCTATCCCGAAAGGACGGCTATAGAAAGGAGTGAGCTTGGTGAAGCGTGCGGGTGTCAGGCGCGCGTCCGCGGCTCTTAGCAATCGTGGGCTCCGAGACCCCGCCACGGCCATTAAGACCCTGCTACAGGGGGCCTCATAAGCCCGCTTGCGAGGGGTGCCCCCAGACCGGGACCCAGGCGGAGCCGAGATCCGCCACGTGTTTTGCGACTCGAACGAGGCAGGTTGAGTTCAGGCGTTTCCATGGGCCCATGTGTCGAGTTTACAATCGCGCTCTGTTCGCGATGGAATCGTCGTCCTACCCCGGGGCCGGAACGAATCACTAATTGATGCGGCTACGGTTCTACTAATTACTCGCTTTGTTTACCCGGGCAGAGCGTCCGTGAATCGCGCGACCCTATTGGAGGATGGGCCCTGCTGGGTTGGAAAGTGTTGGCCGTGGATTCAATGAATGACAATTTGACTTCGCGTTGTGGGGACGAGGAAACGGGAGAATCCCGGAGAAAACCCAGCACCGTGCTGTATACGATGGGGAGACACTCAGGAAAGCAGAGAACCCGGGATACGAGGAGGGTACACTCCAGAGCCCGGAGAACTCCGTAGAAACCCCAGCACGATGCTGTTCTCGAGAGGAGACACTCGGCACTGCCATCTTCTGGACACAGCACGTTTCAGCCACACGCCTACAACACCTGGCAAGCCGCTGTGGGACGGTCACCGATACAAGGGGTGTACTAACCAGGCTCCAAAAATCCTGCTGAGGTTACAAAAGCTGACGAGGTGTGGCGCTGGAGCCGTGATGTAGGAGGAACCCCACCATGCATAGGTGGGGGCCCGCGATGGACTGGCGTCCCATCATGGGTATTGCCCTGCCTTGCACCCTGTGTCTGCCGGGATAGGCTCCGGCTCACCGCGACCCTGTACAGGATTAAGCGGTTTCTGACAATGGATGGATGGATTGGTGGGAGGTGGAGGAGGGGGTGATCTCAAAGCGCCGCACAGATGGATTTAATAACTTTGTTGATGTAACGACACCGCGACCCTCACCAGGACAAGCGGTTTAGAAAATGGATGGATGTAACTACCGCCATCTGCCGGCGACATCGCAGTCGCAAACCTACAACACCCGGTATTCACAGGCGGCGGTCTGCCATCACTAAAGCGTTAACCAGGTTGATCCCTGCTTAGGTGCTGAGCTCGGGCGCGCTCCGGGTGATTTGATTCCTCACGCGGAGACTCACGACTCGCGGGGTCTCACGGGGGTCGCGGACCCCAGCGGCACAAAAGGGACCCCTCGTCCCCGGACCCCCCCGCGCCCCTTCACCCCCCCCCGTCACCCCCCGACCCAGCCCCGCGTTCGCGTTTCAGGATCGCGCGTTCGCGATGCGAGGGTCGCCCGTGTCGGGGCGACAACTCTGCGCTCCCGCTCCACGGGCGTCGGCGGCGTTAGATCGAGGGGGAGATGCTGGTGCGAGTGCGACGCGGCTCGTGGTGTCGGTGCGGTGTGGTTGGTGGTTGGTGATATCCGAGCGGTTCGGCTCATGGTATCGGTGCGGTCGAGTTGGTATCAGCGCGGAGCGGCTCGTGGCGTCAGTGCGGTGCAGCCTGTGTGTTCAGTCCACGGGCCACGGCAGAACTCGGCACCACCTCTAACCTCCACTCGCACCGATGTATTCACGTGGCTCGAACAGGAGCGAGGTCACAGCGCAGCGCTTGATCAACCCCACTCATTACAAACGGCCACCGCACCGGTCGCCGATATTGACCGCGCGACGACATTGTAACCACCAAGGCGATGCCACCCGTGGCGGCACCGACACAGTGAGAGTGCCTGGTCCGATTGACTCTGCTGTCGGTACGTCTACCGCTGGGTGAGCGGAACATCGGTGCGGTGCGGTTACTGAGTGGTGCTATCTGTGCTTCTCGTGCTGGTGCCACTATCGGGAGCAGCCGGTGCAGCTAAAAGGTGGTTGTGGTGTGTGCGTGTCGGGGTGGTCAGCCTCACGCGGATGGCCGGTTCTGGTACAAGGTGGTGGTATAAGGTGCTGGTACAAGGTGGTGGTGTGTGCGGAGCAGTGTGGTCAGCCCGCACGCGAGTGGGAAATGCTGGTACAAGGTGGTCGCGGTGGTGTTGGTGTGTGCGCTGTGGCCAGCCAGACGCGGGCGGGCGGGCGGGCGGGCGGTGCACTACTCACGCTCGTTGCCCATGATGATGATGGTCTCGGCCGTGGCGTGGTAGTCGTCGTCCTCCCAGTGCGCGTGGTTGGACGAGGGGCTCTGGTCGCCCTGGAAGTCGTACTGGTCTATCAGCTGCTGCAGCGGCGGCGCCTTGGGCAGCAGCTGGCTGATGACGTCTCGGCTGATGTTGGGCGCCTGCTTGAGTCGCAGTTTGCTCAGGATCTGAGACTTGATGGACTCGAGGCGCAGCGCCTTGCTCTGCTCCCTCCAGATGCACGCCGGGGTGCACTCTGCGCGTCCCGGCTGTTCCTCCCCGGGCCCCCACGAGGTCGCCAACGATCCCGCTGCCCCTCCAGCTGCCCCCACGGCTGCCCCCTCTTCGGCGTTGATGCCGACGTTGCGGCCGAACGCGGCCAGGCACACGCACAGGATGAGGCACGGGGGCGGCATGGCTCTTTGCTTGGATGTGGCGGCGACGAGATGCGACGGTGGAGGTGCTGGAGCCAGCGAGCGAGTCGGTTATTGAGTGAGCGAGCGGACGGCCGAATGAAGCGGGGAGTGGGAGAGCGAGCGGCGCGGATGAAGATCCAAGTCGCTAGCGAGTGCGTGTGCGTGCGCGCGTGAGTGAGTGTGAGTGAATGGGTGGCGAGTGCGCGAGTCAATTCGCAAGTGAGCGAATGCGCGCCTTGAGTCACGGGAGACGTGGACGCGACGTGCAGAGCTCGTTGGTGGGAGGGGGGGGTGTAGAGCGATCTTGGACGCGTTGTGAAGAGGGTTTGCAGTTGGGAGTAGAGACGCAGCGAGATGCCGCTGCTGCTGCGGTGGATAGACAGCGCGCTCCGCACAGAGGACGCGAGGGGTGAGTGGGGAAGGGAGTTCTCTGCCCAGCGCGGGTCGGCGTTCAGGCACGGGGGCCGCGTCCCTTTTATAGCAGCACTTTGGCCCGGGCTCGGCGCCGCGAGTCTAGGCGATTGGCTGCAGGCTCTGAGCCCCACGACAGCAGCGGGGCTCAAGGCGGGGCTGTGTGTCTAACTCCACTCCCACTCACACCCGCTTCACTCACACCCACTCAGGCCCACTTACTCACTCGCACCCACTCGCGCACACACTCGCTCACACCCACTTGCTCACACTCACTCCACACCCGCCCGCTCACACACCCACTCAAACCCCACTTACACCCACTCACACCCGCTTACAATTAATTGCTCACACTCACTCACACCCGCCCGCTCACACCCTTTCACCCTCACGCACACACCCACTCTCCTCCACTTACTCAGATCCACTCACAAATACAAAGATCGCACCGTATCGCCTTAACGTACTGTAGCGTAAAGTCCCGTTAGCGACTACCTATGAAGGTCGAAACGGTACACGAGGGGGTGGGTGGCCAGCACGACGTCCGGCCGCCTTTGTCTCCTTAGTGGTGACATTTTCACACTGCACCAGGTACTCATTTGAGGATGATGCCACCTAGGGGAGGCCCAATACCGGTTCAGAAATTCGTTAATGTAGCGATAAATTCCCTAAGGATCCTTGAAAGCGCTGGCACCCAGCCACAGTGAGAGTGATAGCAAGGTGCTATTTTGGTTTGGGCCGCTATTGCTGATATCTCTGTCACTGCTGCTGTGGGTGATGATACTGCGTTGTTGGCGATGTAGGAGCTGTCGTGTGTGCGTGTCTGTTTCTCAGTATGTGTGCGTGTGTACTAACCAGGCTCGAATCCGCTTAGCTTCTGAGGTCGGGCGCGTGTAGAATTTGGTCGAAGGCACAAACGTTGCAATATATGGTCTGCATGTACAAGCAACGATGACCAGAAGCTAGCCATCGTGCTTCGAAGAATCGCAAAGAAGAACAAAAACAATCACGAGCAGAGGACAAACAGAAATCCACGACACGTGCACATGACTTTGTTAATCCACTGCTGGATGGGGGCCCCTCCAGATCGAGCAGGACATTTTTGGCCATACTTCACCGCGCTGGTTTTAACGTGGGATTTCCTTATAAGAAATAAGACCAACCCGAAGCGCTCAACTCGGCTTATTGCTCAGACGTGGCCACGGGCCTGGGTTAGGGTCTCTCGCCCTCTTCTGGTTAACTACGGCACTTCGCAGAAAATTCTACCTCGGCCAGTCCAGCCACGTGCAGCATCATCAGCAGCCTGTTTGCCGATCCACTGCTAGATGAGGGCCCTCCCCACGTTACGGGTCGTGGGGGGGATTACTTGACCATACTTCACCACGCTGCTCGACGCGGGATGGTGACGGTTGGCTGGGTGCATTTGCGCGGGAGTACAGTACAACGTTGGGTGTTACGTTCCGGTCGCAGCTTCAGGGCTAAAGTTAAAACAACAGCAACAGGCAACGCGTTCAGAACAAAAAGACAGGCGTCGCCTCAAATTGGAAGGAAATACGCCAGGGCACGACCAGGTGTTGAACTGTGAACTTTACCCTCCCTGAGTCGGTACCCGCGGTGTGAGTGGCGGCAAGACGGCGCAAACCCGCGCCCTCCGTGCCTCGCCGAGACCCAGCGACGCGAGCATCAATCTCCCGTCTGCGAGTCGCCAATTAAGAACGTGGGGCCGCCACGGCCTGTAATTGCCGCTCCCCGGAGTATCGGCGAGGCGACCTCGCTGCCCCGCAGCCCCGCAGAGGTCGTTAACCGGGTCGGCCTGCCCACGCTCCGTGCGGGGGCTTCACCTCGGGTCACCCCCCCCCCCCCC
>JAZEWU010000020.1:7397404-7433001 GCA_036362915.1 Geotria australis | reverse complement strand
TTGCATTTTCATTGAACTCCGCAAGGTCTTTTGAGCTGCAGAGGTTGGGTAGTAGAGCACCCCCATAAGGCGATGTGATGTCACTCACGCAAGCACTCTCGTCCCGGCCACACAAGGAAAAAGCATTGTAAGTAAATACGGCTTTGTTTTATTATTTTTTATTTAAATATAACAAACTAAAACGAATTAAGCAGTAAAACTCTGGGGGAGGGGGGGGTAAGAGGTCAGATGGGGGCGCAATGAGACGGGAAGGGAGATTGGAGGAAACCAGGTGCCGCCTGGCTAAATCGGAGGCACTCACTCAAGTCACCGCACACTCGCTCTCTCGTTCCACTTCTGTCTTCACAAAAGCCACAACGAAAAAGTAAAGCTAATTTTCTTGCAGTGACATCTCGGGCCGGGAACCCACCCCCCCCCCCCCCGCCCCGTGGGCCGCCACACGACACCGCACTTCACCGACGCCGCCATCGCAGCCCACCGCCTTCGACCGTGAGACGCGCCCCAACCCCGCCCCGCCCTCCACGTTCGGTCTCCGCCAGGTCACGAGACCATCTTCGGCGACGGGCCGCGCGAGCCGCGGGCCCCGTCGCAACACGCGGGAGCCCGCGGGAGCCCGCGGGAGCAGACGCCGCGCAAATTCATATTCCCCCCTCGCTCGCTCGCTCGTCAATAACGCAAAACGGCAGTGCCGCCGTTTCCAGGCGCAGGCCAAATCGGAGACGCCCAGAGTCATGGCACCGGCGCCGGCCGGCAGAGGGCGCAGTCTCGCCGCGAGGCCGGCCGCGCCGCACTCAGAGCCCCGCGCGCTTGGGCATCTTCTTGTAGACCTTGCGACGGCGCTTCTGCGGGTCGGGCTCCGGTTGTGCGGAGGCGGAGGAGGAGGCGGACGAGGCGGCGGCGCCGGGAGCGGCGGGGCCGGGCCGCGGTCCGGAGAAGGGCCATGCGGGCTCGGTGGGGCTCCTGGGAGGCCTGGGGGGTGGTGGGCCCCGCGTGGGCGGGGGGGTCCCCGCGGAGCCGGCCGCACCGCCCGGTCCCCGCCGGCGGTCTTGCGTGTCCTTGAAGAGGCGGTTGATGAAATCCTGGAACTCGCGTCGGCTCTCCTCGTTGTGGCCGGGACTCGGGGGCCTGCGGAACGGAGGCAGACGCGCGCGCACGCGAATGACGGGACGTACACGCGCACTAACACAGACACACACACATACAAACAAGAAGGCACGCACAGATGACGGTGATATTGTGTTGGTCTAGATCGTGACGGCGTGGCGGGTGAGCGTGGCACCTGGCAGGCCGGCGCGCTCGCCCGTTCTGTCCCAGCGACATGTGGTAGGCCACCGAGTGCGCGTCCGCGGGAATCGGGATCTGCTGGCACGCCGCCCACTCTGCCGCAGACACAGTCGCAAGGATTCGTCTCTCTCCTTGCACTCGCAACTGGAATATGTAAGCTGTTAAACTTAAACAACCGGCGCCCACCTCCTACCGCACACGCTTCCTCTGCACGGGGAGCAACCGCGACAAACCCGACGACGGCAGCGTCGCGGGGGGAGAGAGAGAGGGGGGGGCGGGGGAGCACCTGTGACGTCGTAGATGCAGCCGTCGACGAAGGCGAAGAACGTGACCTTGAATCCGAGCATCCTCGACTCGGCCCAGAAGTCCCCCTCGGAGGCCGAGTGCCGCGCGTTACAGCGGGCGCAGTAGCGCGCCTCCCACGGCGAGCGCTCCACTTCGTACCGCCTGGCGACACGGAACCGCCGCCGCGTCACCGCGACGGCCGCGTCGGGCGCCATAGCTCCCGGCGGGAGCGGCGCACCCGCTCGGGGGGGGGGGTTGCCACCCGTGATCGAACGGATTATGAAGTGTATTGAGCCTGATTGGTCTCGGGCCGGTCATCACAATGACCTGCATAATTATTCATTTGGGATTACATGCGGCAACCATCGCCCTATCCCTTCAAACTACTGCCGACTGTGTGTGATAGCCCTGAGCTATAACGATGGCGTAAAGATGGTGGGGGGCAGTGGGGAGGACGGCGAGGGGTGGTTTGGGCAGCAGGGGCAGCAGGGGCAGCGGCGCTCTCACCGGTGTTTTCCGTTGCAGTGAGTGCAGCTCATAGTGTTCATGGCCTCCTTGAGGTCCTCGTGCAGCCGTACCAGGAACTCGTCCATCGCGCGACTCACCTCGCTCTGCTCCGCACGCTTCCTGCACGCGCGCGCGCGCACGCACAGGTGAGCTCACGCGCCAACACGTACGCACGGCACCGCGCACACTCGTGCCTGCACAGGCTATCAGGGCAAGTGCTGTTAGTAGCGCTTACGAAGGCCGGTACGATACACGAGGGGGGTGGTGGCGGCCAACACCACACTCGGCCGCATTTGCTTCCTTAGTGGTGATGTTTACACGCCGCACCAGGTACTCAATTTGAGGCTGACTCAACATAGGTGAGGCCCAGGACCAGTTCAAATAATCGTCACTAGCGTCGGTGGCCGTAAGCGGGAATCAAACTAGGGTCGCGGGGCTCGTAGCACAACGCACTAACTCAATAACACACGTAAACACGCACACAAACGCGTGTGTCGGTGTGCCAACCGGAGCAAGTACACGAGTGGGTGTCGGATGGCGGAGGGGACGGGCGGGGAGAGAGGAAGTGGGGACGGGCGCTCACAGGTCGTGCTGCTGCTTGCGCGCGGGGTCAGACAGGATGTCCCACGCCGCTCGCAGCACCTTGAAGGCCTCCTCGGCACGTGGGTGTTGGCACTTGTCCGGATGAACCTGGGAGTGTACGTTGGGGGAGTGGGCGGTGGTTACAACACAGATGCCATTAGGTACAACTCACGAATATAGGGATTAGCTGTATGTGTCATAAGCACCCGTGTGAACGTTTTATTACGAAATTAGCAGAAATTATATTCACGCATGTAGTGTTTTTTTTCTTTCAACGATGACTACGAGTGGACGAACATAATCGGGTGTGACATTCAATGCGACCGCTCAACTAAGACAAAGGCTTGGCTCCATTGCTGCTCTTACGCATATGAAAAAGATAGAGACGGAACACTCGACACGGCTATCTGATACATCGAGCCATGAAAACCTACATCTGTACAGAGGCTTTAGAGACAACTATGACTAGATAACAGTGACTCGCATTAACAAAGACGCAGACTGAAATAATTTAGCGACGTTATTAGAGACTGCAGGACACGGAACACGACCAAAATTGATAATTTTCTACATATGGATAGGAAAATATTTACTAAATACACGGGCACCACACACCAACATTTCAAAACTGAGAGTGTGACTAACATTTAATAACTAAGAGTGTGTGAATAAACTCTTGACTTTAGTCGGCTACACTCAAGAAAATGCCTTGGAAGACTAAACCTGAGCGCAGTGGCCAAATCAACACTCTCCAGGTTCGAGGGATGGTGCGCTGCGAAGGACCCCCCCTGCTGCCGCCACGGCCGTAGGCGTCCTACCAGCACGGCGAGCCGCCTGTACGCGCGCCGCAGCTCCGACTCGGACACGTCGGCGTCCAGGCCCAGCACGGCGTACGGATCCATCTCCTCCTCGGTCGCCCCTGCGAGCGCCAGCAAGCGCTCCACCACCTCGCCAGCCTGCTCGCGGCTCCCACCCGTCGTCGCCTGTGCCCGCTCTGCACCGGCGCCGCCGCGCTGCTCCTCCCTGTCGGCTCCGGCGCCACCTGCAGCGGCGAGGAGACGGAAGGTGAGCGGGGAGTTTGCCTCTTGTGTGAACTGCCCACACGTCTGCTGTCACGTTCAAGGCTTGTAATTACGCAATAGGAATAACGTCCGAATCGTACTTCCGAAACCCGAGAAATCGCGCCGCCGTAAATTCCCGCGGTGCGGCCGCACGCGTACGCACCGCCAAACCTCCGGCGGCAAAACCTCCACGCCTCGCCGAGCCGACAGACGGCGCTCGCTCGGCGCGCCGCCGCGCCGCCGGCCTCCCACGCCACGCCGAGCACCCTCCACGGCTCCACCCGCAGCAGCCAGCCGCGCAGCGCCACGTAGCCGGGCACGCGCTCCAGCGCCGGCAGCACGAGCCCCAGCAGCACCTTGCGCAGCGCCCGCACCGACAGCAGCGCGCCCATGAGCACGGCGGCGCACGCGGCGCAGCCCAGCGCCACCGCCAGGGCGCCGGCTCGCCCGCTCCACAGCGACGCGAACCGCCGCGCCGCGCCGGCCGCCGCTCGCGCCAGCGCGCGGTAGCGCGGGAAGCGGCGCTTGAGGGCGGCGCCCTCGGCGACCAGCGAGAGCGCGGCCGTCTCGATCACCTCCCCGACCACGGCCGCCAGCAGGATGATGGTGTTGACGACCGCCGAGCCGCCCGTCCATGCGTGCTGCCGGCACAGCTGCAGGAAGGCCTCCAGCGTGCGCGGGCGGCCGCCCTTGCGCTGCTGGGCCTTCTTGCCGGCCCGGCCGTGGCCCTGCCGGGCGCCCGCGCTCGAGCCGCACCGCTCCCGCTGGCGCTCGCCGGGGGCCTCGGACCGCTCGGCTCGCCGCTTCTGCTTCTTGCCGCCCTGGCCGTTGGCGACGCCGCCGTCGGGCGGTCTGCCGCCGTGGCCGCTCTCCGGGAAGGCGTCGCACTCGGGAGAGGTCGCCGAAGGTCCCGCCGGCGGTGGCGACGCCGATTCGTCGGGCGTCGTTCCGTCTGTCCACCGATCGCGAGTGTGCGCGTCTGCGTGGGAGCCGTCAAACGGGGCGCCGTCGGTCAGCCCGTCGTCGCCGCCGCCGTCGTCCAACAGAGCGGCATCGTCGGCGACGCCGACCGGCGAGGCTTCCCCGGGACCGGCGTCGCTCTCGCGGCAGCCGGGACATCCGGAGGGTTCGAGGCCCCGGCTCCTCGCGCCGCACCCGTCCGAGCCCCCGCGATGCATCCCTTCGGGACTCGCTCTGCCGCCCGCGCCACCCGAGTTGCCATCCAGCACGGGCGGGCCCGCCTCGGGGCCGAGGGTCTCCACCGGGCGGGGCCGGCTCGGAGCGCCGGGCCCGCCGGCCCGAGCGCTACCGCCCCCCGCGCCCTCGGCCGCCGCGTGCTTCGCAACGGCGGCGACCGTGGCGGCGGTTGGGTCGCACTCGAAGGGAGATCGAGAGCGCGAGCTGCGCACTTGCTCGAGGCTGTCCGTGTCCATCAGGGCGTATCCCGGCCGTCAGCGGAGCCACATCCCGGCTCCCGCATGGGTCCGGCGCCACCGCACGAGATGGGCGAGCGCCGGCGTCACAAGATAGGAGCCGGGGGCGGAGACGAGGCTCGTGAAGGCCGCCGCCGCCAAGACTACCTGCAAGGACATTGCCAATGTAAGTCGGACCGCGTGCAAATACGTAACAGACACGTGATCATATAGTTATTCATCAAAAGTCACTGATATAAGGTCTCCAGCTTGAATTGCGAACACAACAGTCATCCACTGTCGTCGTGAACTAGGATGAACTAGGAAGGAGCTAATTTCTTTGTGCCTCAGGTTTAGTAAACAAACACAAGGTGAGACTAGGATATCGACAGGCAGAATAATTCAAAACACTTCATAGGAACGCTGATAAAAAACACCAGTTCGGGGAGACAAAAGGAGGTAACAGTGAGACAATGAAAGAGACTGATGATGGGGCTTTGAAACTGGAAAGCCATGATCAGCCTTGGCAAAGGACACACAAGTTGAGGACTTTGTCGACCAGACTGTGTTGTGCCATTCGTACAGTGTTCAACCACCACACTGCATACCGCAACACTTCTCGTTCCGCTTCCTCTCTCACGTTGGTTTACTTTGGAATTCCCCTCAATTGTCTCTTATTATATTCGTATCTATGCACTGCTGGATGAAGGCCTCTAAAATCTGCCACCACCTTTTATGATCCTGTGAAGTACAGTACTAATCCACCTAGCACTTGCACTTCAATTTCGTCGCTCCATGTCCTTAGTAGACGTCAAGTTACCTCTTTTCTCAAGTTATAAGTATAATTGTGCTCAAATGGCAACCTGGTGTTTTGCGCCTATGGGCCCGTGCTCAGCAACAGTCATTTTTAAACACACACATTGCCTAACATAACTCACAGACGCATAAAATGCAGTAGAGCAACTATACTGGATAAATAAACACCGACGGTCCTGCAGAACGGGGCCCACGTGTCTCCGCTTCCGGGGGAAGTTTCAGTTCCCCGAATCCCTCGCGTGGCCACGTTGTGGGCGGCACCGAACAGGGCCACACATTGCATTGTTGGACTGTACTCATGCGCTCCCACGTCTATGCCTCCCCCGCCGCCACCACCACAGACCTCCTCGCTTTCAACTCTGTAAATGGTGGCGCCTGTACTCCTTGAATCCGAAACCCATAAACCCTGGTGCCTGGTACCGCGCAACCCACACACTCCCCAACCCCTAAACTCTGAACCCCCTATAATGTTTCACCCCTATAATCCCAATCGATGCAGACCTCCTCGCTTTCAACTCTGTACCTTGAACCCTGGAATCGTGCAACCCTGACACTTCCAAACCCCCTCAACTTTTGAACGCACGAAACCGTTACGAGCCCCCGAAACCCGTGGAAACCCCAAACCCCTACGAGTCTCTAACCCCGCACCACGTAACCTGGGACTCCTGCTAAACCTTGGGACCGAGAGCCAAACAAGCCTTAGCTATAGAACCCAGCACATACGACCACTCCAAACGCTAATCCCCCGTACAGAAATCCCTGCAGGCCCCCGAAACCTCGAACTCTTCATACTCTAAGCCCTGAACACTGTGGGAGTCAAACACCACGCGGCCCGTACACTCCCAAACCCCCTTAACAGTGGGGGGTGGGGGGGGGGCTCGCTATGTATCAGAGCAACCCGTGTGGGCCCCACGAACCCCTCAATCCCAGAGCTCCCCGCACCAGGACCCGAGCGGCCGAGACGCGAACCCCAGCTAGGCCCTGCGTACCCGAGTGCGCGGGTGCTGTGCTTCGCTCTCCGCCAACCTCGCGTCCGGGGAGGTGAACACCGCCTTTAGCAACTTCTCTGTGACAGCGGGAGCAGTAGGAGCTGTAGCCGTAGCAGCAGTACCAGCAGTGAGGCAGCAACTCAGCGCCGAGGCCCCGCGCCTGCCAAGTCGCCTCTTCCTCCTGCTACTCCACGCCGAACGCCCGCCGCCATGACGGCCGCGTCACGTGACCGCTATGACCCCGCGACCCCGGCCGTAGTGTTGTTCAGATTTGACCGGAATGGTGAAGTATGGTCAAACGATGTGTGGTTTATAGCCCGTGAATGCCTCCCGGTGTGTGATGGCACGTCATACATCCGGATGTTGATTCACCGTGGCTAAACGGTGAATAGCGCTGTCGCCTCACAGCAAGAAACGATGGGTTCGAGTCCCGGCTTGGGTGCCTGTGTGGAGTTTGTATTCTCTCCGTATCCGCGTGGGTTTTTAGCCGGGTACTCCGGTTTTCTCCAGCAGTCGAGACGCGCTGCTGCTGCCAAGGTTAATTGTCCTGCTGATTAAATCGCGCCCGCTGCCTTGCGTTGGACTGGCGTCCCATCCTGGGTATGGCTCTGCCTTGCGCCGTGTCTGCCCGGATAGGCTCCGGCTCACTGCCATCCTGTACAGGATTAAGTGGGTACTTTTAGCGAATGTTGACTTAAGTGTGCTTTGGCTAGACGTCTCTACAGGAGATAATGCCCTGTGGTAGGCTAATAATAACGGAGTGGCAGATGAGCAAAGCACGCACAAATGGACACATGAAACAGGGATGTAGTGATGAATGTCGCCCATGTGCAGTATCGAGGTGGATTGATGTGATGACTGCATGGTTTATTGTGAGATGACGGTGGTAGTACTGTATGATTACAGTCTATAGCATTGACGATAGTATGATTGACAATGCAGCTGCAGTTCATCCCTGTTCCACGTGGCGGCCGCATGCTCCTGCATCCCTCCGTCACCATTCATTGTCAGAAACCGATAAATCCTGTACAGGGTTGCGGTGGGCTGGAGCCTATCCCGGCAGGGCTATACCCATGATAGGACGCCATTTAATCACAGGGTACCGGGGCAATTTAGTCAGCAGGCCAATTAACTTATGCAGCAGCGTGTCTGGGTTGTGGGAGGAAACTGCAGGGCTCGGCGAAAACCCACGCTGACACGGGGAGAACATGTAAACGCCACAGAAAGGAACCCGAGCCAGGATTCGAACCCGGTAACTTATTGCTGTGAGGTGGTACCGTGCCCCCCCCCCTCCCCCCGTCACCAATCCATATTTAAACAGCTCCAAGCACGGCTTCATTTCCCATTTCCAGAGCTCATTCCCGGACAGCTCTGGCTGAAACGAATCCCAGGTTACTAAAGTGTGGTATCAATGAAAGAACCGGAGCAATAATCCAAGCGAATTCGCAACTTTATTAATAATCACGTCAACAAGTCAGGTGCAGCCACGTTCGCCCAATGCCGCACGACCCATGACATCAGCAGCATATGGTGGTGGTCATGTTCGTGGCCTGAACATCGTGAGAAATTCCACGTCATATTTTGGTCCGGGTCAGGTCCGGTCTAAAGACAGCTTAATTTTTTATCAGCCAAGTCTGATTGGATAGGCAGCTCACTTGTGGTGTGGTAATAAAGTCTGGTCAGCGTGGAATAGCAGAGAAAACATACTATTTAGAGGGGCTTCTGAGCGCTCCTCCTCCCTTTCAGGACGTCTGATCAGCATGGAAGGGTAAGCCGACAATAATCCGCCGATGGCTTCCTCTAGTAGAGCCCCCTTCCACCAGCAGTACTGCGAGCAAGGAATTTCAGGGCTGCACCTTTACAAGTCTGATTGGAATTTGGCTAAATCCAGCAGAGGTATTCTGTCCAGTGCTGTAAAATGTCGGTCCAAGTTCGATCTGGACTGGGTCCTGGTCTGGCAAAAAGTACAGGCCAGGACTTCAGTGCCTGAATGAAATCTCTCATTACAAGCGCCATTTAAGTGTGCGTACGGATATTTAAAAAACAAAATCATCAAACCACCGATGTGCGGTGCGCAGCATCACGAAGATTGAAAACTGGTTGACCACAGAGCGGGGGCGAAGAAAAGAAGAGGATGTTGAAATGAAACGGCTGGCTCGTGCTATCAGAGGTGAACACGAGGACGGTGTTACGTCTGCTCCCCCAATGTTGGCGACGGTTGCCACCTCTGTCGTACACAAAAACCGGGACATATCACAGGAAGAATATATCTGACAGTTCCAGAAGCGGGGAGCTCTCCGTGCAAGTGGGTTATCTCGATTGAGTTGCGCATTGTCACGTAACTGACAAAACTCGGGGACTGTCAGTACCCCGAAGAGACAGATTTCCCAGGACAGCTGCCTCCAAAAGAGGATCCTGCGAAAACTGGGAAAGGTGGCAACCCCAGCTGAAAAACAGAAAGTGGACTAAAACTGAAAAGAACGTGGGCTGGCATGTGTAGAAGGGGCAAGCAGTTCGGGATTGGAGAAAACTATAGAAACACTATCCCTGTCCTGACTGCTAGCCGACTAGTTAGCCAGCTCCTGGCGTCAACCTGTTCACCAACAAGCCATTAGTACTGACCCTAATCAACTAGTCATCCAGCCACTCGTAGTGACGCTAAACCTGTCCATCTCGTCACTAGTTCTAACAAGCCAGCTTGCCACGACTATCCCTAATCAACCAGCCAAGCACTTGTACCAGCCCTCCCACTGAGCCTAACCCTGCCGCTAACCCCACCGCCAGCACTTTCACCAGGTCCCCCCATTCGCTTTTCAGTTTTGGTCTTCAGAACGGCAGCAGGCAGCAAACGATCACCAGCAGACAATACGGATCACCAGCCACACGGACACAGCATATTTAACCGTACGGTTACACCTCTTCTCTTATACAGCTTATGTCGGTTTTGAAGGAAGATTCAACCCAAGAAAAATAAACGTTACATTTTTTTAAACGCTCCTCAATATTATCCCAATCGGGCAATCGGCATCATGTCATGGCAACAAAATCCATTCGGAAATCTCGGAGAGCGCTGCAACCGTTTGGGCCACAATGTAGGCGACAATACCAAATCCACCCGCTCTGCTCAAGTGCGTAATCTCCATCGCATGACAGTCAACATGATTATTTTAATCCTCCAAGCTGGAAATTATTAACACAATTAAGTACAGAACATATTTAATGTGTTTGCACAGTCATTCGTAGCCGGGCTGAGTCTGTATAACTCGCTAGACTTGAGAACCATGGATTTAAATCCAGGGTTTCAGCGGTGCTAGCCCAGTGCTGTGACCTCTTATCCACCCGGCTGCCCCGAACAGCCTTTGTGGATTCACACCTAGGCTGTCCCAAGATATCCTATCAAAAGCTTACGTTGTAGGAATGCCTAAAACAAAGTGTTTCAAGTGACTTTGTGGCACACACTCTTAGTGACGACACTGCAGCGACATGTTAAAAGGACGGCAACACACGGCAGTGACATCACTGGAGCGCATTGGCGGGGTACACAGCCTAGGCATGTTGCTATCAGTGAAGAGATGCTTGTTTCTCTGTGCCGAGTCCTTCCTTCTAGTGAAATGCTTCGACGCTAACGCCGCGACACACTAAACACACACGGCCCTCCCGCCCTCCGCTCGTTTACTGCAGTAGATGTCGGAGCGCGAAATACGGAGAAAACTGTATTTTCTGAGCTTCGTTTAATTTTCTCGGCTAAAGTTTTGCACCGAGTAACGGTGTAATCATGATGCACAGATTAATCGATTATTGAGTGCTGATCACACCACGCGTGTCAAATAGCGCTAAAGATGTTTTTTGTTTTGTTTTGTAATGTGTTGCAAGTAATGGGTTCGTGAGATCTCAGCAGCCACTAGAGGCCACTACATTCACAATGTAAAAAAACTGATTCTGGAATAGAATCACAACCCTTAATCGTGACAATTCATCGGATCGCCAGGAGGTAAACTGTTATACCCCTACTGTTCAATGTCACCTCAAACCCCAATAGCCACCAACACTCACACACACCAACACTCACACACGTATGTGCACCCGCTCATGAATGCACAAACGCATGTACGCGAACACACAAAAAGCACCCAGACCAATACAAATTTGCACGCCAACACACGCGCTCTCATACACGCGCACATACTCTCGCTAGTACACTGTAAACTAGGCATGTGAGGAGTCACCTCTCTACCCCAGTGAATCATTGAAATGTCACTAATTGATGTCAATTCAATTTAAATAATCAATTCACACCGTCTCGTTTCTAGCTTCTCGTTTATATTTAATCATTTCTCCGTTTCTTTCCATCTGTATTGTTTTGTTCGCTCCATTAGCTCAAATACAACTTCGTCGCCTCGTTTGCATAGAATTTGCGAATATAACCAGTCGTCACACGCGCAATTCCACGCATGTATCGTGAGCTCAAGAAAAGTTTTCAATCGATGAATCGAAACATGCCTAGAGTTTAGTGTCACCTTAAGGATGAAGTCTCAAGCACACACACACACACAGAAAGCTCCCCCATATAGCTGCACAGCCCATTGGGGGCAAGTGCTGTTAGCGAGAACCTATACTGATGGGCATGGCGCACAAACAAGCGAGTGTGGCCAGCCACCACAACCTGGCCACCTTTGTCTGATCAGTGCACAAGCACGCATACACACACACACGGGCAAGAATTTTCGCCAGCACACCAGAAACCCTGCATAAGCCGCTCCTGGCAAAACCAAGACACCATTCACCTCTAAGCTAAAGCGCCAAAGGAAAGCAAGCTCGACGCAAATCCAAAGCGCGCCGAGCGAGGGGTGAGCGCGATGGCCGGAGGGAGGGCTGGGAGGCAGAGAATCAAACCCAGGCACCACAAATGCCACTTTTTCCACCACTCGACAGATCTTATTATTATCATCTTACGAGTGGCCCATCTGCAGGGTAGCCCATCTAATGTGTGCTCCGACTAGGTAGTGAGAAGTATGTCTGACCCGTCTGGTGAATGGGCTCCTGATAGGTGCCCATTTAGCGAGTGGCCCAACGCGCGATTGCCCCAACGAGCGAGTTGGGCCACTGGCAAGTGGCCATCTGTTGAGCAGCAGATTTGGCTATCCCCCTCCCACCCCCACCACACCCCTCTCATCTCCCCACCAACCCCACACCCACACCCCCCAAACCCACCCGCCCCCCAAACGGGTCCTCAGAGCAGATTCTTGTTGCCGAAGATGTTCTTGGGGTCCACGTAGTCCTTGACGGCACGGAGCATTCCCACTCCCACGTCCGACACGGCCGAGGGCAGCCAGCGCTTACGCAGCTTCCCCACTGCGGCACGGAGCAAACACACAGCAGACACAGAGTACGAGTGTAAACAAGGCAACACAGACACAGCACACATAGAGCACGGGACAGAGACGCAGAGTCCAAAGTACAAACACAGCGCGCGCACACATTTTCGCGTAAATCCGGCGATGTAGTTCAGCTTTGTAGCGAGCGGCGAATCCTGACTTGCGACTGACTTGAGTCAGCATATCATCCCCCTGAGGGGGAATAACGTTAGTACCAGGAAGTGGGAGAAATCAACAGCTGTTGTCCAGACTCACTCTCGTTCCAACCGCTAACTCAGGACTGTAAACGGGACATGTGCGCTGCCTCAACGCTCATTTGAGCAAGAAACAAACGCTATGCTGGCACATACACGCGGCACGCAGAAACCACTGGACACGCTTTAAACGCAAAAACAACACGCACAGAACCGCACGGGCACAGTGCAACCCGCACGGGCCACCACCACCACCACACGAGCGCTGCGGCACGGCCACTCAGCATTGGGAATCTGAGCAGTGAGTGAAAGCTTCAACGGGCAACGGCGTGCGTGAGGAGAGCGCGGGACGGGGACGAGCGGGGGGCGAGGGATCGACGAGCCGGGAGAGGGCGGCACGCGGTGCGGGCGCTGCTCACCGCCGTGGTGGTGCGACAGGCTGCCCCCGTTCGCCAGGATCTCTTCCCGTGCTGCGCTCTGCCGGAAAAAAACACGGAACGGGGGATCGATCGCACGGGGGGATTAGACCAGGGGCGGGGGGGGAACCCAGCGCCATGGTCACGTGATCCCTACCGCTTATAAACGGTCCGCAAACTATGCGTGTCTTTGTGAGCGTATGCACCACGCTGATTGGGTACTACAGGGCAATGTTATCGTCCTAAAAACGCTGTGCGGTGGTCAAGCAAAGGTATCTGAGCGTCCGACTCTGCCGTAAACACTCGTTAGAGGCTCACTGCTGAACCGATGCGCCGCGATCGCAGCGATGGGCACTAGGTGGCAGCCTCACCTCGATCTGCTCGTACACGTGGACGGGGTCGCTGAGCCCGCGGTAGTTGAAGGCGAAGTAGAAGTAGACGCAGGCGCCGGCGTCGTATGTCTGCGTCACCCTGCGCCATCGCGGGCAGCGGCGGGATGGGTGGAGAGCGGAGGTTATCTTTCATACACCACCACCACCGCAGCGGTGGTGGTGGCTGCACGTCGCCTTTATGTGTCCCGCAAAGAGCGTTCGTCGCATGCCAACCAAACCGAACGTTTTGTCAGGAGTGGATCCGTCCGAAATGAAGTGACGAACCAAACGTGGTTATTATATCACAGTCGTTTCTGACCAGACTAAGACATTCAACTAGCTATATTTAATAACCTCGTTCAACCATAGTTGACGGGTCTCAATGCGAGTCTTCGAGTTTCTAGATCATACCGTTTAATCCTATGGTTCTCCACGAGTCCATTAACTGGCGACAGCTGACAACGTGGTTTACTCAACGAGAGATGGGTTTCTATGCGAGTCATCGGACACTGTGCTGACGCCATCAACTCCCAAACAAGCGGCGCCACCGCCAGGCACACTACCTGCACGAGGCGAACCCCGGGAACTGCACCCCACGCTCTTTGCTCTCGCGGATGAGGCACTCCTTCACATTCCGGCACAGATCCAGGACCCTGCAAAGAGAAAGATCCCCCGTATAGCCTTAACAGATTGTACGGTCAAGTGCAGTTAGCGGGGACCCAACGCGCAGATCCATAGCACGCACGCAAGTGCACACACACAGACCACTTCCCCGTAGCCTTGACAGGCTGTTGAGGCAAGCGCTGTTTGCGAGCGGAAATCAAGGGTGGAATGGCACGCGACCGTGTGGTGTGGCCAGCACTACGCCCAGCCACCTTTGTCTCCCCAGCAGTGACGTTTACAAACAGGTTGAATCGCTCATCGAATCAAAACCTTACTAGGAGCGCTCGGTTACTACCCTTGGGTTGTTGTCGTTATCTGCATTTGCAGGGTTACCTGTCCCAGGGCACGGACGTCTCAAACGACTCCGCGATGATGTAGTAGTCCATGCCCAGGTCCTGCGAGCGACACGAGGCACGGCACAAAGGAGGTTCGAGGCGTGCGGTGTGCGACTGGGAACATTTCACGTGTGTATTTTTGAGCACCCTGTCAGATTGCTCCGTATGGCGGGCGGCACGAACGGGTAAAGAGGATCGCAGTGTGACGGGCGGTGCCCGCTGTGACTCACGCGCAGGTAAGCGATGATGAAGGTGAGGAGGTATCCGCGCTGCCCGTTATCCTCGCCAGCCGCCAGGCCCCTACAACAATAGCCCAGAGAGCAACGGCATGACACGGCAGCGACAGCGTCAAGAGGGGCAGCCGTTCACAGGGTCAGGGTCCCCGGAGAAAGGTCCTCACTTGGGGGAAAGCAGCGCTTACAGAACAGGGTCTACACAACGGCAGAAATGCGCAGCCACTATGCAGAACCCTCTATGGGGACAAGGTCTATGATAGGGGTAATCATAACAGAGATGGTCTCCACAGAGGCAGCAACCATGAAGGCAGCTGTAATAAGAGTAGCCTCAAGAATGGTAGCTCGAATTGGTGCATCTTCAACAGGCGGAGTCTGCACATGGGCAGCATCTATGGAGACAGCCTTTGCAGGAATGCCCTTTACAGGAGCAAACCAAGTCAGGGGCAGATTTTTGCCGCTCTTAAGATTGCCAATTCACGACCTTTCAGTATATTCGAAGCAGCCTTAATCATTTATTTTTTGTTGCTTTGGTATTTATTGGTTGTTTTTTCTTTCGTTGTTGACATGCCGTCCTCTTCGCGGCCCTTGTGCAGCGCTTTGTGACCCTCGGGTGAAAGGCGCTATATTAATTGATATTATTATTATTAACAGAAGCAGACCCTACAGTCGCAGGAGGGGCAGCTTTTACATAGGCTTTGACCAGAGCGGCTTTGACCAGAGCGGCCTTGACACGGGGCAGCCCATACATGGGTCGTGTCTACGAGCTACAGCGTCTGTGGGAGGGGGGCGGCTCGTATGGAGGGCAGTGTGTGCGGCGGGCGGCGTCTGTAGGGGGCAGCGTGGCCCGCGAGGGCGCCCTCACCCGAATTTGGTGGCGATGTCGTACACGTGCTTCTCCTGCTGCAGCACGGCGTCGCGGTCGCCCTCGAACAGCAGCGTCGCCACGCACAGATGCTGCGGGTCGAAGCCCTTGAACTGCGACGGGAGTCATGCACGCACGCACAGACACACACACGAGCACACGTGCACGGACAGACGCACACGCGGGAACAAGCGTGGAAAGTTGTGACTAATGCGATACGCGATCGCGCGAGCACGGAGGCTCGTGAGTTACGCGTACAATCGCTGCGGGTCAAAGCGTTAGCGGGTCACTGAACCGCGTTGGGGTCGTTACACAGACGTATGGACACATGCGTACGCACGCACTTACATACACACGCACGCGTGAATGCTTGTTAATTACACGCACACAATGGCACGCACCGGTAAGCTCGTCACGCAGCCCCTACTAAACTACACGTTCACAAACGTTTACTTCACACAGGCACAGACAGGTGCAAACCTCTGCCAATAACTGAATCACTCACCAACGCAAGCCCTTCTTCTTCTTCTTTGCGATTCTTCGAAGCACGATGGTCAGCCTCTGGACATCATTGTCTTTCAGCTCGGCCTCGAAGTGTTTGGTAGAATTCGCAGGCAATACCAAGTATTACCTGACAGGGATCGCGACGTGAACGCTTCTACCTTGACCCCCAACGCAAGCCCTGAATCAACCATATGTTAATCATAGCCATCCACCCCTCCACCCAAACTAACCCACTCACCCTTCCACCCATACCCATACACTCACCCTTGTACGCACATCCACACACCCACCCACCTTAGTAATGTAAAACTTCTTGAGGCCGTCCAGGAACGATGTGAAGATGGACGAGACCTGCGGTTTGAGCGCGTGACCTGCACAGCGGACATGGAGACCCCACGTCAGTCTGGGGTGAGGGGTGAGGTTCGTTGAGTGAGGGGTGAGGTGTGTCTGTGGTTTGTAGAGTGAGCGGTGACGTCGTGGGCAGGAGCGCTCGTACCGAACTGAAACTGCGAGTTGTCGACGAGGCGGATGGAGGCCGGCGCGCATCTCTGCACACGGCACAACGGCGGCACAACGGCAGCACGGCCTCAACGACGGTGTGCGTCAGGGCAGCATTTTCAGCAGGGTAAGAGGCAAGAAGGATACGAGGCAAGGCAGGGTTATGGGCAGGGCACGGTTCGAATCAAGGGAGGATTTTATGGACAAGTCGGGGTTATGGGCAAGGCAGGGTTATGGGCAGGGCACGGCTGCGAGGGGCACGAGTCGGGAGCTGACCTGGCGAGCGACCTCGCGCAGGCAGGCCACTCCCTGCTCGAACGAGGGGAAAACCACGGAGCCGTACTTCTGGTACTGCGGCAGCGGCCGGATCTTCATGGTGACCTCGGTCACCAGCCCCAGAGTGCCTGTGGCACGCACACACACGTAAACACGCACACACATATCCGCTCAGGCGTATAGGCACACAAACGCATGCGTGCACGCACACCCGCACATATACACGTTTACATACACAAACGTATGTGCAGACGCACGTGAACACACGTGTGTAGGCCAACACACGCGTACAAAGATCCCCCTCCAACCGCGTGTATATGTACGAGTGTGCGTGCACCAAGGTGTAGTCAACGCAGGCTGTTGGGGCAAGTGCTGTGAAGCGAGCACCTATGAACTGAGCAGTTGCAGGGCACATGGGGGTGGGATGTGGCAGGCACTGTCAACCTCAAATTGAATTTAGCAAAGAAGCACGGTGAGAATTAAATCAAACGTGCATGCGTCGCCGATCGCTTAGCAGCCGCCCGACGGCCCGGCCGTAAGTCTAAAGCGGCCGTAACTCTCGTCCGTGACAGACGCGACGGCCGGCCACGAACAACGCTAAAGTTCAAACCCCGGTCACAAGCTGGGAATGGGGGGGGGTGGCGGTGGGTGGCGAGCCGGCAGGGACGGCGACATAACACAAATTCCTGGAGCGACCCCACCGTGAACCCCGGAGTTCACGACCCGTGGGGAGGAGGGAGGCGGTAGCGTGGCGGGTTGGGTGAGGGGGATCTCGTCCGTGTAACTATGGTCGCGGCGATACGGCGACGCTGGGATCGTATCGTCAGATACAAGCCGCGCGATAATGGCACCGTCCGTCTTGCAAAGCATCGTCACGTCACGATTATCGCCGCATTTATTTTTTACGGCGCACTTTCTTTTGTGCAAAAGACCATTTATGAACGAACAAACTCGGTGATTAAAGTTGTGAATTTATAGACGCGATTACATTCTGCTTTGCAAAATGAGTAATTTGGGACCTGGCAATTATATGACGTCATTAATTTTAAAAGTGTAGTTAATCGTCGAGTTATACCGAGGGCAAACGACAGCACGTGTTAAACTGGTTGGAAGCAGTATTCAGTGTGCGGGTGAGTGAAAGAATGGTGAGTGGCGGTGCAGTGGTGAGCACACTGCTCTATGAACTCAGCGAACTGGCCTCAAAGTGCACCTAGCTTGACGCAAGCAATGTGGTGAAGTCACCGCCACTTAGTGGCGAACAGCCGCCTTTGTTGTTGTCGATGTGCGTAGACGTGTGTCGTAGATAGGTGCTTCTCGTGAACAGAACCTGACCCTATACTCTGTTAAGGCTACACGGGGGATCTTTGTCGGTGGAGTTACCCTCGGAGCCCATGATGAAGTGGTGGACGTCGGGGCCCGTGGAGGTGCGCGGACCCTGGCAGCTCTTCTCCACCACCCCGCGCGGCGTCACCACCTTCACGTGCACCAACTGCAACCGCAGCCCACGCGCAAACCGCCCCGGCGTCGTCACACACGGCACATCCACCCGCATCGTCATCACTACACGCACGATATCCATCACGTACGGCATCGTCACCCGCAGAACTATCGCAACAACATCACCACGCTCCAAGCATAACACACAGCGTCATCACAGAGAACCACTATTAGACGGCGTCACCACGCACAGCGTCGCTACACACACGGTGTCAAAGCACGTAATGGCCGTCACACAGAGCATCGGCACACGCAGCGGCGTGTCGCGTGCGGGAGCGCGTGACCCAGCACCGCGACACCGGGCGACGCGACACGACGTACGGAGTCACAGCGCGTGGGCGCCGCGCGCGTTGCTGCCTCACCATGTCCTCGATGTTGCCGTAGACGTTCTTCTTCATGCCGGAGGCGCGCGTCGCCACCCACCCGCCCAGGGAGCTGAATTCCATGGAGTCGGGCTCGTGGCCCGTGCAGTACCCTCGCTCGCCCAACTGAGACGCACGGGGACACAGAGACAGGTGAGACACGGGGACACAGAGACAGGTGAGACACGGGGACACGTGGCGACAGAGACACGGGGACTTGGGAACACGTGGAATGTGCAAGACACGCGAGACAAGGGGGATGCGTGGCACGTGGAGACACTTAAGCATGAGAGGATATGGGTATGGGTATACAGGGGCACGGAGACATAGGCGTACATTATTAATGTATACATGCAGATACAGGGACGTGAGCATATGGAGACGTGGAGGATGTGTCAGCATGGGGCCACGTGGACAAAAGTTGCACCGTTTGAAAAAAACAAGCTGCCGCAAGCAACCGCCACAACTGCCCACGCCACCCATCCATCGCAAGGGGCATCATTCACGCACGCACGGGGTGGCTCTGACCGTTACGCCGGCACAATTGGGTCAAGCGTTCGATTATCCCAACAGTAACGCTGGGTAAGTCCACGTGAATGGCCCGGTGAGGGGCCACGGCGACCCAGTCACGGGCTCGCGGGACGCAGGCTGGGGCGGCGATCGCGGCACCGTCGCCCCACCTGTCTCTCCAGGTCCTGGCCGATGATCCCCGCCTGGATCCGCGCCGTCAGGTTCGTCTCGTCGAGCCACAGGATGCGGTTCTGCGAAGGGAGCCGCAGGCGCGGTTTGTGACGCGGCGCAGTCTGTGAGCCCCGCGGGATATGTGGTGGAATTTACGAGCCTTTCGGGGTGTGTGCTGGACCCTCTGTGGGGAGCGGTAGTGTAGCGGTTAGCGGGCTGTGCTGCGAACCCGGCAACTCCAGTTCGATTCTCGCTCAGCGCTTTTTTCTAGACCGGTCCTGAGGTTCTCCTCGGTCGACTCGGCCTGAAATGAGTCTCTAGTGCATTGTGTAAAAATCGCCACTAGGGAGACAAAGGCAACCCGGCGTTGTGCTAGCCGTACCATCTGCGACGTGTCGACGGAGACGATGGTGCGCGTCTCGTCTCTGGGACACTCCAGGGCGCTGGACACGCTGGTGCCGCCTGCCAGGATGGGACACGCGGACGGAGACACACGTCACCGAGACAGACGCGGGATGTGCGGCGTCATCGGACGCGACCCTCGGCGGCGAGCGCGACAGGTGACGCGGTGCGTGCAATAGCATAGCGGACGCAGAGGAAACGGAAGAATTCTCGACAAGGTGAAGGGTTGGAAGAGACCCGCGTGCGCGCTCACGAGCGCACACACACGTGACCGCAAGCAGGTGTACATCTAATGAGGCGTCAGGAAGGGATGCAGAGAGAGGTCAGAGGCGTGGAGCTGGCACCGCCGAGACCGCGGGTTTGCGACGACCGCGATTAAACCCGATTCTCACGTCGACGGTGCCAGCCCGGCCACCAATGACTGTATCATAAAAGCGTCACGTTAAAATGTTAGCTTCGATTTTTATATATATATATTTTTTTTTTATTGAGATATATATATATAGCTCGCACAATAAACATCTCTAGGGCAGGGCAGATAAGAGAGTGGATAAAGGAGGTCAATATGAAGGTATCTCAGATTAAATTCGGAGATATCTCCTTCTAACAGAGTTAAAAATGCACACTTTGTCTCATAACACGACACCGGTAAGACGATCAGGACAAAACCCGTAGGACGACAAATAGAGGAGCGAATCTCCTGACAAACTGCACGTTGTATGAGACCTAAACGTTACGGGTACAATAGATAATTATTACCATAAAAGACACACACACACGCCAACATCGCATCTGCCTGCCGCTTCTCTGTTTACATTGAGTGACCCAGGTTCAAGAGCACGCAGCGGTGCGGAGTGTGCCCGGCCAATCGGGAACGCGTCTGAAAGCTGAAGCAGCATTGACGGTAGGGGGCTCGGCAGCTCAAAGATCTGTGCTCCGAGCTGGCACTGCTCACATCCTAGTTTTCAATGTAGGCAGCCGGCTGCGATTAAACCGGATTCTTAAATGCAGGGGCTTGATGATATCAGCCTGGTCTCCAATGACCTTATACATGTATATACACTTATTCAAATTTGGGAATACGCTTAATTTGGCTAAAAGCATCGCTAAAAATTTAAAATATCAGTTTGTCGTTTGATGGATATGACTCTCTCGTAGCAGTTCTGCGATATCCGATTCCACAGGACAATCTCTAACGGAGGCAGCAGCAGGACGAATGGACGCTTGGTCTCACGACGGGACGCCGAAACGACATTTAGAGTTTTGTTCATCAGCTACGCTTTCGCGCGAAGCGGCGTCACACACGCGCGGAGCGCACCGCCGTATGGGATGATGCAGACGTTGTGCTGCACGGCCAGCTCCACGATCCGCACCACGTCCTCGTGGCTGCCTGCGACCCGTCGCGCAATGCACACACAGGCAGGCGCGTGACAATCCTCCACAGCTGACGACTCGATCGGCTATAAATAATGAAGCGAGTATTTTATGTATGGATATTTGTCCACGTTTAAATCCTTCATAAGCGATAATTCTGTCTGCACGGCACCGATGCTTTTACGTCATAGGAACGTGGAATTTCCACCACTGGTTCGCGGTGGTAAACGGGAGAACAGCATCGCGTCACGTTGCTCATTTAAGCGGGATGTCACCACGACTCGAGAGACGGACGCTCGCTGCTCGGGACACTCACTGGGCCACACGACGAGGTCGGGGACGCGCTCCAGCCTCCCCTCCCGCAGCGCGAAGATCTCGTGCAGGCAGTGACCTGCGCGGACGACACGCGGCAGCGGTGCGCGGCGGGGTCAGAGGGCAGCTCCGGTCAGTAACGAGTCACGCCACGTCCTGTCTCTCAGCCCCTCTGCGAGTGCACCTTTGAGTGTATTGTTATTATTGTTTGTCAGTCCACTGCAGGATTATGGCCTCCCCACGCATTGATGGTCATGGGAACTGGTGTGATTGTGATTAAACATGCACGGATCGTAAGCTTATCGTGGTGGAGGGGTTTGCGCGCGCCGATGAACCTCAAAGCTGTGCCACCTGCAGTTTAGCACTCCAAGTAGGGTTTACCTTGATGAACAGGTCTGCAGTCTAGCACTCCTGTTAGGGTCTCCCTTTGTGAACATGTGTGCGTGGAGGGTCTATACAAATGAAGATCCCAAGACCTAAGGCTAGGGCATTCAGCCGTAAAATCCTGCTCCAAATACCCCACCACTGGGCAACAACTGGACAACCCGGGTAAACCTGTATAACAGCCGTTCAGACCAGTTGTATGTGTGAGATGAAACGTGAGCTCAGATGTTTGAAGCTCAGCCCATGACACCTGGGTCTGTCCCGTGACCTGTCGGCGAGCCTTTGACACTTCACGTGGCCTCAGGGTGCATATGGCCTGGCACAGGCGCCGTGGTGACGTCACCGCCACTTAGTGGCGAGCGGCGGTTGTTGTCGTTGTTGAAATGTGCAGGGCTGCACGGTGGGAGGCTGACCGTGCGCGCGGAACAGCCGGTCCTCGGGGTCCTCGGTCATCGGCACGGCCGCTCGCTGGAGGTCGCGCACGAACGCCTCGTTACGCACCGGCGGCGGCACCGCCTCCACGTTCACAGACGTCTGCGGGCGTAAAGAACATGTGGTCAGGGTATAAGTGCATGCAAATCCATCCATTGTCAGAAACCGCGTAATCCTGTTCGTGGTGTGCATGCAAATCCAGTCCCGTGAAACATGTTGTTGTGTGCATTACACCCGCAGCATAGAGCTGTCACGTGACATGCAAGGGATGCTGCGAGGACCAATCTTATGGCCACAATCGCTGTGCGCATTGTCACTTGTTGGACGTCAACAGGTGTTCTTTCCTACAGAACGAACTTGACCTCGTCATAAAAATGCGGAATTACCACCGCCGTCGGTGCTAAGGGGGGAGCGCACCCGTGCGTCGCTGTGATGCTCAACGCTGGCGCCGAACGTCTGCTCCATCCATTCACGGAGCGCCGGAAGCACCAGGCCGCTTACCCGGTACCTACACCACACGGCGACAGGTCGATGGCGGCGCCGGTTAACGGGCATCGTTACCGCACGATACGCGTTTTCGTGTCGACTTAAACACAACCAACGCCATCATTTCAATGAAATGAATGTTGTTCATTCAAATGCAGATGTGATCAGTAGAAGTAAATGCTGAAAAAAAGGCCCTATTTAGGGCCAGAAACCGATTGGATGAGGTCTTCCAAGTGTACTAGCTAAATTTTGAAGGACTCTCAACTTCTAAATGTGACTACACGGCCATACATTTAAGGAAAAGTAACGCGGATATCGTTTTCTTAAAGGAGATACGAATTCAGCTTTAATGATCTTAAGTGCAAGCAGGGCTCAATTTTTCACGACATATTTTCGCGGTCATTGGTCGACTGGCACAGAGAAAGATATACTGGATGTGGTGTGCAAGGTGAAAAACATCTTATCCAGGTGGGCAACCAGGACAGGCTCAGCTGAAATGTAACCTCGAGTGGGCCACCACCCACATTAGCCAATAGGCGCGCAGTGCTCCTCGGAGCCCCGGCCCAAACCGTACACGCAGCAGTCGTGGGGAGCGCTTGGGATTCGCTTCTGGCCCTCACCTCTTCCCCGTGAACTCCGCCTGGCCCTTCTTGTTGAAGATGAATCTGGAGTCGGTGTAGCCCCATCCGTTCCACTTGAGCAGGTCCTGTCTGCAAACGGGAGCAAGAAGAAGCCAAAGTGAAGTAAGGAGACGTAAAAGGGGAAGTGGAGATTCCAGGGGACGCAAGAGGTGGGACCAGGACAGAGAAGCAGGGAGGTGGGAGGCGGCACCAACAAGCGTCACTCGGTAAGGAACACCGTGCTGAGTTACTGATATAGCTATTACTGTGAACACTTACAAACACACACAAATAGTGGCGTGACGTCACCAAGGCGTCTGTGCCAGGCCAGGTGCACCGTGAGGCTTGCTGACAGGTCACGGGACGGACCTAGGTGTCATGGGCTGACTGACTGACATGACTGGCCGGGGCACAACCCGTGCCAAATCGCTGAGTTTTAGCCACCCAGCACACACACACCGAAAACACACACGTATATACGTGCAAGATACAAACTCACACACGCACACACAGACACACGCATACACACGTAGAATCACATGAATAAGGGCTGACGTACAAATATACTTAAACACGACTGAATATGCACAAACCCACACTCGCACACAGTCACAATAATACAAAATTACACAGCATACAGACCAGCAGACAAACCCACAGACGCGCGCACGCACGTGTAAACATATACGGTGTGCTGTACATCTCCCCCAAGTGCTGTTAGCGAGCGCCTATTTACAGCCCGCACAAAAACAATTACAAACAGCCGCGATTCTCCGCTAAGTAACGGTGACATCCCTGACGCGAGTATGGCAGGCTAGGTGCACGCACGCACAACCACACAGGCACCTGACACACGCAGACCCACACGTCAACACTCACGCAATCACAAAACGTATCGACGCATCGTCTGTGTCTGCTACTGCAACCGCCATCCGCTCAGCTCACCACGACACCTGTGCCAGGCTAGGTGCACTTACAAACTAACATGACACGCCGTCTCACACGCACACACTACCTGCGCAACGGTATGGTCCTGCCGGCGTCCCCCTCCTTGGCGGCGCATTGCTCCGGCGTCGCCCCCGCGCCGCTCACGGGCCGGGACTTGAGGTGCCCCGCGATGATAGCGATCCGCGCCCGGGATCGAACCGCGTCCCCTCGCTCCGCGGCCATGACTCCCGCACCTCTCCTCATCCTCCTCCCCAAGCACCGCGCGGCCACGCCTCGCACCGCTTACACCGGCCCCGTGGCCATCTTACTAAGGGATAGCCCCCATTGGCCAACTCGCGGTGGGCGCGCCGCGCGACGCCATCCGAAGTCGACCGGAGCGCGCGGGGTCCATTCAAGTCGCGACAGACTGCCCCTTACAAAGGTGGCGGCCGTGTTTTGAACTTTTTGTCGGCGTCGCGGAATGCGAGGGGGTTGAGGGGCGCCCATTCGTGTGGAGCGACCACGAGATAGGCTCGTACGGCGCAGCTGACTGGTTGTCGCCGTGGTGGGTGGGGCCTGTGACCCGCGCTGCGTGGGGGGAGGGGCGTGCGCTGGGTCAGGGGTCACGGGATGTGCCACGTGGGGCGCGTCCCGGTTAGCGAGCACGTGGGTGGGTCAAGTGGGTTCGTTGTCAGTCGTGATCAAATCCACTGCTGGATGAGGGACTTCGGTTGAGGGTCCTGGGGCGTATTTGAACATACTTCGGCCGTACGTTTGTTAATAGCACGGTCTTAAAAAGTACGTTTCGGGCAATGGTCATTGACTCTGGGAATATCTCGCTTATTTTCCTGTGCAGCACTGTCAAAGCAGCAGCAACATAACCAAATAATGTAACCATTATTGAAAAGCTTCTGCAACTGCATCATAACAATGCAGGCATTCAGTAGCAAACACATTATAGGATAACACCATTCAAGCCATGCACCCCTCAACTAACACCGACTGGAGACGAACGTCGACGCTGAAGCACAAAGCCGCACCGAGTTCGTTAACCACGTGTGCAGGGATGAAGCGTGCATCAGAAATATACCAGCAGCTCTCGCGAGGTTCGCGAACCACAAGTGGAATAAGCTGCTGTTGTAGTCGTATATGTAAACGATATATATTGTAGACAATATTTTCTCTGGGCAACGATCGAAACGAGACAACGGAGGCTGGGTACAAACGAAGCAATACAAACACGAAAGTCCAAAGTGCCACGTGCCAGTCCGCACAGCCGCATTATATGAATCGAGTCGTGACGATCGTGACCGGGGGGGATGAGCGAGGGTTGCGTTACATCTGACGCCCGTTACTGAAGATGTATCATCCTCAAGCCGTCGTCCTCTCTTGATCCTGCGGGGTAACCATCTTCCAATCACCTGCAAACGAGCTGATCCCATCGTTCCATGCATGGGCTGCCACACCATCCTTTCTTTCGACCACCAACCATGGTCGCTTCTGGCGGTGTCCTACTAAGCCCTCTTTTGTCCGCGAGTCAGTTTGACCTCGGTGCAACTCAACACACGCATATCTCCATGCTTCTTTGCGCACTTGTAGCATCTTTGGACCACTGAACAACAAATAGCGCAACCCAGTTCTTTATTATTAGTCAACGTCTCGAACTCTTGGCGTATCAAACAATTACTCTCGGTAAAGTGACGTAGCCCTCACCCTGTATTTTCATGTGCTTCAGTTGTTAACGAGAACATTGTTTCATGGAACGAGTGAACACCCCTGCTCCTTCAGGCCTTTATGGCTTCCCCTCTCGATGGCACTAAAACACGTGGCTGAAGGGATCTCGGAGCTTTCTGATATGGAGAGATCTCAGAGGAATCTGATGTGTATTAATGAAGTGACCTCTGGCGACCTCCGGTGACCCATGGTCCACACTGTAGGCTGCAGTACCTTCCCAACAAAACATGTTAAATTCTCAGTGCTGGAATTTAGCCCGTGATTGGTGACAGGGCGGAGATCATAAAGCCGCCAAACTTGAAAACAAAGTGTCACCAAAACGCTAAGTGGGTCTCTACCTAAGTGTGAAATTCTATGGGTCCCGATATGCTGTCACTGGAGACTCGCCTGAGACCATCAACTCTGTGCACTTCAGAAGCCTGGGCCCAAAACTGGGCCTTCGCCCCGACCTCTGAACCGTCCACCCACCTATTTCCGACCGAAACGCTTCACCACCCTTGATGGCGTCTCCTCATTGTCCGTGACAGACACATCGCCACGTCTTCGCCAAAATAATCAGAATGGAACGGACAATTTTTCTGCAACAACAACACGTGCAGTTGGTTTCCACTGTTAAAAGTCCAGTGCCGAGACCCCCACTCAGCTCAGGGTCGGTTTGGTGTTAATTATTAACGAATAATGGGGGGATAAGGGACTCGTTGATGAGAAAAAACACACCTGGGGACCGGAGCGCCGCAGGTGCAGGTGACGTGCGTGCAAACACAACCGAGACCTTGAGGTGGTGATGACGTCTAGAGGGAGGTGTGCGGGGATGGCGGATGGAGTGCTTCTCGTAAAACGGAGAATAAGGAACGTCTCTTAAAACCCTTACTGCTCACAATGCACACACAACAGTACACAATATGAAATATTATTTTAGATGTATGCCACTTTAATCCGCACCGTTTAAGCCTAAAACAATTTAAATAACAACTGTGCCACGCGTTTGCCTGTGTGTTTATGAAAAAAAAACTCACAAGTAAATGTAATCCACAAACGTTTCAGTCATTTGCATGCGACCTTTCGGGGATGCAAATTTCACCCATAGCTCGGTGGGAATTATCCAAAGCCTTCTGCGTCAGAGGGGGTACCTTAGACCCCCTAAAACTTATATCCTTCTTGCAGGGGTCACAAACACGATCCGGATTCGTTTCTTGCACCCCCTTGGCAGTACCGATAGCACCAGTATGGGCGTCACGAACCACTAATCCGGGGATCCTGTACCCCCGTTGATTCAACACAGGTGCCTTGTATCCCTTTGATGAGCAGGGGTAGCCGGATCGCGTGGATGTGTGAGCAAACTCCGCCATGCAAAAAGCCAGTGACACAGAGAGCACAAGAGAAATCCGCGGAAGTTCCCCCTCTATTCACGACACAGAGCACAATAGAAATCCGCGGAAGTTCCACTTCGATTCAACAACGAGTTTAAGGAATTCCTTATGCAAGTGGCGAGTTCAGGTGCTGCCCCGGGTACAGGGGTGGAACCCATGGTTGAAGCGCGCGGTCGAGACTAGCAATGGAGTGGCAGCCAAAGGAGGGAGACACACACACCCGAGAGAACATCGGCCACGGAGATGGAGCAATGGAATCGGGATCGCGTGCAAGGCGGTGTCAGAAGGATCGCCGGCGCATCGCGACCACCCGCGTTAGGCGGCGACCGTTTGGGGGGAGGGAGGCCTTCATCCAGCAGTGGATGGATGGTGACCGCCGCCGGTGGCGATGAAGATGCCGATGATGTAAGTAGAAGCCATGCTCGAGGCAGCCAGGGTCAAGTTCTGTCATGCACTGACTGCAAGCAACGCGTAGAGTCCGGAGCGAATGACAGAACCTCGCCCTGAGCGCCAGGGCTGGGAGGGCGCCGACTCCCCCAACACCACGCGCCCGCACAGCTTACCTGACGCACCGTATTCTCCCGATTATAAGACGCGCCGGAAAATAAGACGCACCCCAAAACCTGCATCCCGGTTTTTCAATACGATTATACAAAAGTGGCTTTCTATCTCACACTCACATGCACACACGCATACCTACCGGATTATAAGACGCGCACACACAGCTAGCTGTGGCTTTTAAACACGGGGAAGCAAAAGTGCGTCTTATAATCCGAATGACGCGGAGGCTTACCTGCTGTAGCTCACCCGAGTGATGTTGCCGGCTTGTTTGACGCAGCTCACCTGGGCCACAGAGGACACGCTCACCGGGCGAGATCACGCCCACCTGAGAGGGGACGCGGCTCCTCCACGCGCTTTATAACCGGCGCGCCTCGGAGCTGCGGGATTATGGGTTCCAGCCCTCTACCTGGAGCAGGTGAGAGACATGCCCCCCCCCCCACCCCAGGGGGGTAGGTGAGGGAATGCCCCTCCCCTGCACAGTTACACGGATCCCAGAGTAATGGGGACGCGGCACTCGTGGTGAGAATGGTGTACGTGCGACAAACGGACCTGTTCGCTTCGGGTCTGGTTTCTCCGACAAACGGGGCTGGGTCGACACAGATCCACAACGGGGTCAAATTCGGTCTGGTCCGGGTCAAGTTCGGTGGTCCAAATAGGATCGGTCGGCAAAGGATACCCTACTAATCTCGTCTGGGTCGCTCAGATTTGATCCTGGTTTGGGTCAGGTACGGCTCTGTCCAGTCCTGATGAGGTTTGACCTCGTTCACACCGGTGCTAGTCTAGGTCGGGTCGAGGTCCGGACCAGGTTCAGGTCAAATCTGTATCAAATCAGTTCTGATCCTGTCCGGGGGTAACTCAGGTCAGCGTCAAATCGGATCATACCCAGGTCGTTATCCAGCTCCTGATGCTGGCTCTGGTCCGGGGTCGAGTCCTGGTCCGGTAAAGGTCAGGTACAAGTGAGTTCAAATCCATACCGGATCAGTTAATATCTTGTCCGAGAGTAAGTAAGGTCGGGTCATACCCTGGTTCTAGTCCGGGTCTTGATGCTGGCTGTCGTCCAGGTTCGAGTCGTGCTCCGGTCCAGGTTTGAGTCTCCGCACAGCTCCGGTGTCGACGTGGATTGAGGTTGTGGGAGGAGGGGGGGGGCACGCTGGGGTGGGGGGGGAATCCGCCCCCCTGCTCCCATTGGTCAGCGCGCCCGGAAGCGTCGCGGGGCCTGCCCCCTATGTTTGTTTAGCGTGGGAGACACGTGGCGCCCCACGCAGCTAGAGATGAAACTCAGCGGCACTGTGTGGCTGTAACATTAAATAGGTTGAAATTTATAACAGGCAACATTTTGGATAGTGGCTCTTCTTGAGGTCATGCCCGGTTCAAATGAAGTAATTTGTGTCCTTTATTGGCCGAGTGAACAAAGTTTATTTCTGAAAGCAAGGATGTTTTTGTTCATTTTGATGCTGTTCTGTTGATGAACGTGGAGCTTTTACGTGTTTGTTGCGCACAACTACTGACGCACTGTCATCAAATATTTGTTTTATAGATTTGCTTTTGAGTGACGATACGCAATCACCCCCCCACTGCTGGGCGCAAGCCTCCCCGTGTCGATTATAGGTGTTTGACCATACTTCACCGCATAGGTTTTACGACAGAACCAAAAATAGTTCGGCTCCACAACTCAGTAATTGTCTCGTCCCTGCCTCGGCATGAAATGTGCACGCGCTATAAATTGTATAATTATTAATACACATTTCCATGTGATAATTACTTGATTTTACCAGAACCAGTGGGCAGCCCTATTCTAGACGAGGCTACATTCCACTCACCTGAGCAGTTTGTACAATGGGAACCCTGTAGGGATGCAACACTCCTGCCCACACACATCCAGCACTTCTTTACAAATGCCACACACCTATCCGTTTTAAGATTTGGTGAATGGCAGAGGGGATAACCCGGATGATTGGGTCAAACGATCATCCATAACCACGTTTGCGATACACCACAAGCTAATGACATCTTCGTGAAACGAGTTCTCGGGACAAATATACATGCGGATTAGCCACTGATTATATAGATGTGCATGAGCTTTTAGAACCTGCTAGAAACTATCTTGGGTATACGTGCACAATCATATAATGCTTTAATCGAATATAATAATAATCTACTTTTGAAATGCGCGCATTTTCTCTGGGCGCGTTGCACCCGTTGATTCGGAGGCGCGAAGCCCTGCTCAGTCCGGATAATAATGTCCCTTATCCAGAAAAACCTCGTCGAGTCTCAAGACTTGTTTCCAGGAGGATCCTGACATTCTGCTGTTTGGAAAACCCCATTTAAGAGCATTTGGCTCATAATCAGAAATCACATTTCACGCACGCATGAGCCAAGGTTATTGCTCGATCTCCTTGATACGCATCACACACCGTTGATAACCGCAACTAAACCACAACAAGCACACGCTGTCCATTTGACTTCAAGGCACAAACAGTATCAAATACACATTGTTGTTATTATTTTTTTATTCGTGGGACCTTTACGGAGGCTCATATCTTACAAACTGCTGGACACACACCCCCACCACAGACGTCACTGGACAGTGGGGGTGTGGGCGGTGAAACCAAGACCAAAACAATCGGAGCCACGCGGACTGGCGGAACTGTCACGACCCCTGCAGCAGCCGTGAGGGGAGCACCAATGATGAACGTCACACGGGGATTGGGGTGGAGGCCAGGGTCTTCACATGGCGAAGAGGATGAGGAATGCCACCATGAGGCAGAACAGCCCCATGGCCTCGGACAGCGCGAAGCCCAGGATGGCGTAGGAGAAGAGCTGCTGCTTCAGAGACGGATTCCTGACACGCGCAGAGAGAATTTGCTCAATCACACGATCAAATTACAAACTTGGCACAAAGGTACCAGCTACATGCAATAGTTATACAATTTGGATTACGTAGTATCCGGAGGGATATTTAAAAACTAACAGCTGAAAGTGTAAGTAGGCAATGAGTAGGTTGATGTTGACAGGCAGTGCAACGTGCAGCCCGACAATTGCTTGTTGATAATTCCGGCGGGCCTCCAGCAGAGGGAGCGAGTGTGTGACGAGTGTGCTGGAGAGCTCCTCGAGACGACGTAGCCTTTTACGCTATGACTCTTTAATATTTTGTCATGCGTTCATTTTGACAAAACTGAGACCATCAACGCTTCAAAATCCTATTTAATCACGGGCCAAAGCAATATTCAACAACACTTGAAATGAGCAAAGGCACTCCCTTGCCTAGCGTAGCCGATGATGAGGCTTCCAAAAACAGTGCCGATGCCGGCGCCCGACCCAGCCACGCCGACCGTGGCGGCTCCGGCTCCGATGAACTTGGCGGCCGTGTCGATGTCGCGGGAGACGGCGCTCGTCTGGAAGTCGCGACGCGCCGCCTCCACCTTCCCGCCCGTGCTTGACGGTGCTGCCACGAGGGCGCGGCTCTCGGGCCGGCCCAGCACGCACACCGAGAGCGGCCGGGCCAGCGAGAGGCGAACGCCGCTACGGACCTGCGAGGGAAAAGCACGACGGGTTGGGGGGGGTGGGGGGGGGGAGTCGGAGTCAGTGGGATGAGCTCGCGTGCAGGAGCTGGATAGCTGTTTGCAACCCAAGAGCGTAAGAGATGGTGACGTCTTGGGGAAGTCGTAGACGATCGATGCATCGCGATCCCGCGTATCAAGTACCGCTCGCGAGTAACAAGAAATAAGGTCCATGCACGAGTATATAAAGCAGAGGAGCCGAACTCAGTCTCCGAACCCAGTGAGGCTGTCGCATTTAAATGAACTGCACTACAAATCACAGCAAGTCATCCGAAATGGACAGCAGTACCGCGCAGTAGTGCAGCGCAGTATGCACGACTATGAATTACTATGCATGGATATCAACAGGACAGGTACTGGACTACCAAAACCATGGAACACGTCTAACCTTCGCTCTACTCGTAAAATCCACGGAGTGCCCAATAACATGTCCCGATTACCGAGTACAGCACACAAGTATGAAGCAGCACAGATGAGGATTGCCAAACACTGGTCCACACACACGGGCGCCATCGCCTCCTCCTCACCAGGGCAGACGCCGACATGATCTTGGTGCAGGGGAACATGGCGAACACAGGATATCTTGGACCTGAGGGTGGGGGAGGGGGCAGAGGTCAAGTGGTCACGGGGGTCCGGAACGCCAGGCCCCCTCCAGGGACTCAAGCAATACGAGGGGTCGAGGTCTTGGGCCACCTGCGTTCTCTCTGGTTGAGGAGCCCGGCTGCTTTAGGGCCTGTCTCCCGTGTCCTCTAGAGACCGTTGAGGGCGAGTCATCGTGATCCCATAGCCTCGCTTCCCCATGGCACCCGGGTCACCTTGACCCGTAAGGTCACCTGTCTGATCTTCGTGTCTATCCCAGATCGAGGACCAGGTCTGTGTTCCGAGGGCTCCTTGACGCCTGTCGACCCCGGGCCCCACAGTCGCGCTTTGCACCAAATCCCGGTCTCCTTACCCCCCCCGGGTCTGAACGTCCGCACAACACACCCGAGCTCAATTACAACGACAGAGTCCGCTTCAAGACACCTGATCCCCTGAGAACCGGTCTCCCCCGCAGACCGGGGACCCTGGCTCCCGGAGTACCCTCGGTGCCCTTAACCGCTTCGCCCCCTAACTCCGGGTCGCCTCGGCAGCTGACTCCACTTCTCCGCCAGTTACCATAAACCCGCGAGTCTATCTCCCTTTACTGCGTTCGAACGACAAGCGTGTGTCCCCTCAGTTCCGCGTGACCCGCGACCCCAGCCGTGTCGCGGGTCGCGGGTCCCGGAGACCCCGGGTCCCCTTGGCTGCCGTGTTCCCCGTGGGCGCCGCCATTACCGGCAGCGAGCAGGAGACAGGAGCGGCTCCCAAACGCCGCGCTCATTGGTCGACACGCGTGTCCACGTCATCCCCACCCACCCCCGCAGTTCCCCGCGCGTTCATTGGCGACAGTTGTCGCGTACGTGACGTGTGAACATGCGGCGCGTTTCTTGGGGTTCTTGGTAGTGCCGACACGTGGCGGCCACGTGGCGGCGCTGTCTCAGTTGAGGTGTCAACATTCTCATTCATTCATTGTCAGAAAGCGCTTAATCCTGTACAGGAGCCTATCCCGGTAGACGCAGGGCGCAAGGTAGGGCTGTATCCAGGATTAGACGCCAGTCCATCAGCATCCGTGATCAATCCACTGGTGGATGATGATGTGTTAAGGATTGTGTATAAGTGAAGATAATAGAGACGTAACGATTAAGATTAATTGTATTATTGATACGACGATACGTGCTTCAAGTCGCGTGTGAAATAATCAGGTCAAGTTTATGTTTCTTTAGACCGATAGTCCAATTACAATTATTGATATTTTCCTGTTGTTTTTATGTCCTATGTCTGATAATGTATCGCTATTGCTTGACTCAATTATTCTGTTTCCCCGTTGTTGACATGCCGTTCTCTCCACAGCTCGGATTAAAAAAACCCAAATAAAAAAAATTGTTGCTGATTTTACATTCTCTGTTGTTGACATGTCGTTCTCTCCGCAGCGCTGTGCAGCGCTTTGTGACCATCGGGTGAAAGGCGCTCTATAAATGCTATTATTATTACAATGAATCGATGCTTAGGTATTTTTCTGCTGTAATAATAAACATCTATCTATCCAAATAATACATATCACAGCCCCCTTCAGCCACTCAAGAGGCAGTTATGTTCAGCAACAAAAATCGCTTTTTAAAACAAGTCGCAAATCTGAATCGGTAAGTACCATTTACGTGAGGGGGTTGTGGCGTTAGACCACTTAAAATGCTCCTTATTTACCCAGAAAACGAACACGTTTTTTTTTCAGGAGAATGCTACATTTGGATGTTTGGCCGATTGTGAGAAGAGAAGAAGAAAACAAACTCACCACCTATACGAGGTGATAACACTGGAAGGTCTGCACATATGGGTTACCAACCCACGTGCTATACTTCTATCTACTGGCGACATCGCAGCCACTTGGTGTGGTTGTGCGTTTCACACAGAGGCCTGCGTGATCCGCCAAGCCTTGCATCCGGAGCGTTGAATCACATATTTCCTCTTCCCCAGCCGTAAACCTCATTCACTTCATCTGGGTTCAATTAAAGACATGAGGAATTACTCTGCATAAATACGTTTAATATATACAAAGGTCCCCCATGTACAGTTAATATATACACACACACATACAGACACGGACGTGCTTTTATTAACCGTTCCCAAAAAGGAAGGAAAAACAATTACGTAATCATCATGCTCTTCAGCTACATTGTTTCAAATTTGTATAATTGCTGCGACCTTCACGAAAAAAGCGGCGTTTTGGAAAATGATGAATGGATGGAAATTAGTATAATATTCAATCCATTCGTCTAAAGTCTAAACCATTTCCCAAACAAGTTTTACCCGGATAGGCAGCGCTTAGATTTAACACAGTAGCATATTTGTAACGTTTCACTTATTCTGCACATGTAACATTTATCCTTAGTGGTGGAAAATGCCAAGAAGTTTTGGATGATTAAACCAATAAAGTAATTTTAGGAATTCTCGCGAATACGTCAATGAACGAGGCCCGAAAGTGTCCCGTTTTGTAGGATACAGATATTTTCTCAGATAAAATTCTCTGAGCTCCCGATACCAATTAAGCAGCTTTAGCAATTATGGAATTATGACAATGACGGTTCAAGCCAAGAATTCGGGAAATCGTCACGCTCACCGCGTGCACTCATTCGCCCAAGTGGCGTCACTTATCACACACACGTGCACTCGATAACGTGAATGCACTCATCACACCGAGCACGTACACACAATCACCGTGAACTCACTTATCAGAAACGCGTGCATGCACGTACTCACTCATTCATCACACCCGCCGCCTGCACTCATTCGCGCACGCGAACTCACTCATCACATCCACGTGCACTCACTCGCTCGCTCCTCACAATCACCTTGGTGGTGATTGGACGGAGCGCACGCGTTTCATGGTGCTGCTGGTGAATATAAGCCGCGCACCTCCACAGCCATTCGCTGCTTTGGAGAGAGAAGAGAAGACACGACTCGGCGTTCGGTATCGTATAGGACTCACTCGCACCTCACCCCCGACTGCCCGCGGATGAATGCTACGGCCAGGCGCCTCGGACCGGTCACCCCATGTTATGGAGGGCAGGTCCGAGTGGAGACACGACACCAGTCGTGATTCTCAGCGCCATTGCATGGTCGTTAACGCGGGCGGCGGGGGAACGACCCCGACTGGGTCGGCTGCGCCTGCCTCCCCCCGATCCGCGCAAGAGCGGACGGGGGACGAGGCAGGGCAGTCCTAGGTGACAGGCAGGAATTCACACACGCGTACCTCCTCCACTACGACGACTATTAACTTAAATTGCGCAAACGGCTTAATTTCTTGTTGGCTTTAAAGGCTTATCAGGCGCAAGGCACTTAATAGAGGATGAGGTACGCTTAGCCATAAAAATAATAATTTCTGATTGAACCCAGTTTCTGCTCGCCACCGCAGCATCTTGAGTACAAGCTTGTCGAGATTGGATGTGGTGACCAAATGAGTCCCGGAGAGGCAGGGTTCAGGCTGAACATTTTAGAAATTCTCGTTAGATTAAACGAAATGGCTGTTAACTTCATTATGGGCAAGGCAGCTTTAAGTATAATAATAATAATATAATAATAATATCAATTTATATAGCGCCTTTCACCCGAGGGTCACAAAGCGCTGCACAAGGGCCGCGAAGAGGACGGCATGT
>JAZEWU010000020.1:7365027-7382789 GCA_036362915.1 Geotria australis | reverse complement strand
GCCCAACCGCCTCCGCCCCTCGGTTCCATAAAAAATAATGGGCGCATTGTGGTCGCGAACGAGACGCGTGAGGCGAGAGCACAAGCGGCGCGGCTCAGTGGTGACACATTCACATCTTGTACACAACCCGTATACACAACGCGGGCGTCTGCATAACGTTGGACACACGCACACACACACACCGGGGCAGACCTGCGGCTGCGTTTCAGTGTGTGTGTTGTGTGTTGAGTGTGTCCAGCACACGGGACGGTTTGTAACCGAGTGAGCGCACGGACAGGTAAGTTAGCGGATGTAAAGACAAGACACGTCAGTCATAGCTTCGTTCCTCACTCGACAGTTTTATTTTCACGAGGCTACTCAGGCTGGCCGCCTCGGCGTAGAGATGTTGGCGGCGTAAGGCACTACCACTAGCGAACAAATTACACACATTAATAATAACCTTACGTCGTTATTCCCCGTAGTCCTATAATTTCACTCGCGGATTTTATACATTGCGTAAAAAATAATTCAGATGAAATAAACTCTTAGGGAATGAGACATTAAGACCTGGAGGCGATGGGTGAGTAGGGGGTGGGGGTGGGCGCCAAATGAATTCGCGGCGTTCCGCCTGAAATTAAGCACGGAGTAAATAAATAAATACATCCCCCCCCTCGACCCCCTGCCCCCTAACCTCTCCCCCCGCCCCCCGACACTGGGGTGGGAACGAGAGGCTGGGAGCGTTTGGTCTTAGTTGGGCTACGAGCGTTAGGCGCGTTTGAGATCTATAGGGGCGCTCGGGGGAGCCTTAGGAGCGTTAGGAGCGAGCGGGTAGGGCGTTGGGAGCGCTGAGCGGCTTTAGTCCCACGGCGAGTGTTTGGAAGCGCCAGTCCTGCTGGGACCCGTTGTCGAAGCTGTCGGGAGTGCTGGTGAATCCGAGAGCGTTTCGGAGGCGCTCAGACGGACAGCGGCGTGACACGGGCTCGTGACGGCGCTGCCACGCTCCGGGCTGCTGGCGCGCGTTGCCGCCGCGTAAGTCACACACGTGGGTGTGTTAGTACGATAGGGAGGTGTTCGCCTCGTGGGGGGTGTTAGTTCCGTCGGGAGTGTCCGAGTGAAGCTACATCGGCGCGCTCACTCAAACGACGCGAGCGACGCGCGTCTCTCGGACTTGTGGGTCCGACCCGAGCCCCCCGCCCCAAGGCCGGCCTCCTCCCCCCACACCCCCCGCGCCCCCCCACTTCTGGTGACGGTGGAGTCACCTGAGTCCCGCTACCATGTCTGGACCCCTAAAGGGGGTCGTCGGGCCCCCCCTGCACTCCCGCTTCTACGCGGAGGCGGCTCTGCGCGGGGATCTGTCCGAGGCGCTGTCCGTGCCGGGGCTCCTGCAGCCCTGCGACAGCCGCATCGCCGCCTTCCAGGTGCCGGATTTCGAGCCCCACACTCCTCCTCCTCCATCTCTACCCCCGCACGCGGCCTGCGGCTTCCAGCAACACAAGGGCCCCCCCTGGACTCAGGCGGGGCTGTACGGGCCGCCCGGGGGAGCGCAGGACCCGCCCGGATCCTCGTGGCTCGAGTCTCTGACGGGCAGCGGCGTCGGGGCCCTGTACGGCGGGGTCGGCGTCGTCGGCTCGGCACAAGGATCACAGGGCTCGCTGGCTCCCTACGGCCTCGCCTGCCGGCCGGGGGGCTGCGGCTCGGCGCCGGGACTCGTGCAGGTCGGCTCCGACGGAATGAGCGTCGCCCGCTTCGACGCCGAGTCGCTGCTCTTCCGAGGCGTCGCGGCCGAAACGCCGGACGCCGTGCTGGGGTCTCACGGGGACCCCTACCCCGAACACAAGGGGGACCTGGCGGGACCTGACCCGGGAGAGGAGAGCAGGGCGCGGCTGCAAGCGAGTACGTGTGTGTTGTGTGTGTTTTAGCGGCGGTGGTGGGGATGATGGGCGGCCGAGCGCGGCGGAGTGGCGCGGGGAGGTAGTTGTGTCACTCCTTTGTGTCGCGCTGTCTGTCGTGTTGTCTGCATTGTGACTGCAGTGTGTCTGTATTGTGTATATTGTTTTTTTCTGGTTGTGTATATATTATGTATGTCTGAAACACATCTGTTGTCTGCGTGGTCACATGTCCGGCCTGTGTCTACTCGCATCTCTGTGATGTTTCCTTGCATTGTCTCATATTACTGCTGTGTGTGTGCCGTGTGTTTGTTATGTACCTCGCATATACATGCTGTGTCTCGGTGTTCTGTCATATATCGTGTGTTTGTTACGCTTGCAGTGTGTCATCAGCTGTCTGTTGTGTTCCTGGCGTGTCTAAACGATGCGTCTCTGTTGTGCTTCTTCTTTGCGATTCTTCGAAGCACGATGGTCAGCTTCTGGACATCGTTTGTCTTTCAGCTCGGCTTCGAAGTGTTTGGTAGAATTCGCAGCTGTGAGTCATGCGTGTGTTATTCGCATGTTGTGTGTAGTTGCGTAACTCGTGTGTCTGTTTATATATCAGGAGTGTGGTGTCTAATACGTACATTTACACATAATGTAGTATATATGACGTGCCTGCATGTGCGTGACCGTTGTGTGTACGTATATCACGTAAAGCGTGTACCTTTTCAATACATCACGTGTCTGCGTATGCTTGTGTGTGTATTATGTATCGGTTGTGTCAGCTGCATGTCTGTCACGTACCCTGTACGATATAAGACTGCTCCGTGAGTGCTATGTCTTGTGTGTTAATTGTGTCTATTGCTGCTGTTCTATTTCCCGGTACGGGTCTGGTAGTGTGTGCATTTGCGTGTATGTATATGAAGCGCGTCTGGTATGTAATGTCTCGTGAATACCACATGTGTATCGGTCTGGTATGTTTCGAACGGATGCCCTGTGACGGACTGGCGTCTCATCCTCGGTGTGGCCCTGCCTTGCGCCCTATGCCTGCCGGGATAGGCTCCGGCTCACCGCGACCCTGTACAGGATTAAGCGGTTTCTGACAATGGATGGATGGATGTGTTTATGGAGTATGTGTTGTGTGTCTTGGTATTTATATATGTGTGTGTATCTGTTACGTATGTTTGGTATGCATGCGGTGTGTAAGTACGCGAGCACGTGTCGGATACGTCCCTCCATTGTGTCTATTGTGTTTCTGCTGTGTGTCTGTTGTGTGTATACTACGTGGCTCGTACTACGTTACGTATCTGCGTTGTGTATTTAATGTCTGGTGTGTGTCGGGATTATCCGCCCGTATCTGCTGTGCAAATGTTGTGTATCACCATGCTTTGCTTGTTGTGTATCGTGTGCCTAGTACGCAATTTGTGTATATGGTACGCATTGCGTATGTGTCTGGTGATAATCTAATATGGATTATCTAAGTTCTGTACCTCTATAATGCCCCACGTTCGGCCTGCTGTGTACTTGTTATGTATATATTGTGTATACTATGCAACGCGCGTGTGTCTGATGCACTATGCATCAGGTATGTTGTATGTATCTGTTGCCGTGTGAGTGTGTTGTGTACCTTGTGTGTCTAATGCACACGTTATATATTAATTGGGAGCGTGTCTGAATATATTGCCAGTCTCTCTGCTTCATGTATATTGTGTAAGCCTCTGATAGTGTCTATCGTGTGTCTGCGATGCATTCCGTGTATCTATTATGTGCCTGGTCAAATACAGTACGTGTCGAGCACACAGTGTACCTCGTGTGATTGTTGTTTGCAGTATCTGTACGTGGCTTGGAACGTGGCCTGTGTATTTTATGTTCTACGACCGAGTACGCGTCTCTTACGTACTTGGTATCTACGGGGTATCTATCATCCGTGTATTTGTTCCGCGTACTGCCTACGCGGTATGTGTCTGTTGTCTTAACGTCAGGTTCTCGGTAGCTGCTAAATTCAGTCTTTATTTAAGCTGGAAGGAACCGTTGAGCCATGTAGCTCTTTGTCAGAGTAGTCCTAATATATTACACTATATTAGGTGAGTATTCATGTTAGCTATTTAACAAGTGGTCGCCAGTAATAATTGTATAAACGTAATTGCCACCGGGCCGGGTCTCCATCTCTAATTATCCAACACATCTCTGTAGCATCTCTGCTTAAGTTCTTCAAAGAAGGCCCATTGCCCGAAACGTCGCCTCTTACCTATTATACTTCGAAGGCCTCACAGTGTTATCGGCAAATGTGTGGAGCGCGTGTTGCTGTGTTATGTGTGTGTTAAATGTGACGTGTATCTGGTACAGTATGTGTTACGTATCCACGTACCTGGTGTCTGTTGTGTTGTATGTGTTTCTGCGTGTGTAGTTTGTGTCCTTTATGTATCCGTTATGTATCGGCTGGTTCGAATATGTTTGATGTGTATCTGTGTGCCGTTTTCCCCAAGTTCATGTAATAAAAACAACGACTAACTTGCTGTTTTCAATATTCGTTTTAACTCATACATGACAAATCTAATAGTGCTGCTTGTTACTGGCAGCTTGGGTGTAATCTTTTAAAAGTTAATATAGATCGAAAACAATATTTCGAATATTTGGAAACGCAACTGGTCTTTCAAATTCTTCGCGCAACAAACCTTTACCCCGACCCCTAAACGGGAACATTTAGGAACGTGTGGAAAGTCGCGATTTCGAAAGAGCAGCTCTTTGGAGGCAATCCTCGTGTGTATTTCACCAGGGTTTACAGATCGTACACGTAGCTCCTTGTCAAACACAAGTAAACGCAGACACAGGTTGGCCCAGGACTTGTCTGAACAGGGAAGTTCTTAGCAGCCGGAAGAGCCACGTTGATAACGCCTGATGATGCTTCCAACGTGCGAGGCGAAACGTCGCGAGGGAGAGAGGGAGATCGCTCAGTGCCACGGCTATCCCGAAACAACAGCTCTGAAGAGCAACCGTCAAAGGACACCAATCGACGATATTGCAGAGAACAAGTTCGGGTTCGTTGCGGAGTATCGCTCAACTGACACGCGAGGTGTCAACCGTGTTCGACCAAGCTGCCGCCGACTCAACGTGGGTTTCGTTCTCAGAACGACTGATGATGCCTCCAACGTGGCAGGCGAATCGTGTGAGCATCGTGATTACCACTGGCGGTGTGTGTCGTCTCAGTGACTCCGGGTCCTCACGCTCTCCTCCTCCTTCCTTCTCATCCCCGTGCCCCCCCCCACCCCTCCTTGTCTCCCCGCGCCTTTCTCAACCTCCTGCCCGTGCTCCGTCGTCTCCCCGTGCCCCCCACGTCTCCCCGTGCCCCCCACGTCTCCCCGCAGGCGACCCGTCGGCACACTGGCTGCACGCGCGCGCCGGCCGCAAGAAGCGCTGCCCATACTCCAAGCAGCAGACGCTGGAGCTGGAGAAGGAGTTCCTCTTCAACATGTACCTGACCCGCGACCGGCGCTACGAGGTGGCGCGCGGCCTCAACCTCACCGAGAGGCAGGTCAAGATCTGGTTCCAGAACCGGCGCATGAAGCTCAAGAAGATGAAGAGAGACAAGAGCGACGACCCATAGACGCGATGACCCGGCGGCCGCGCGGCACCCAGCGGCCGCTGCCGTCCCTCACGACCGGGGGCCAAAGGCGCGGACCTGCAATTCCTCAGCCTCGCGCCCCTGCTGCGGGTCGGTTGGGCCTCCTCCGCTAGAGGCAGCTCTAGAGCAGACATTCTCAACCGGTGGATCGCGACCAATCAGTGGGCCGCGAGCGCCACCTGATGGTCCGTGGAGACCAGACCCGAGTGGGCCTTGAGGTGCAAACGGTTGAGAGGCCCTGCTATAGACAGCGCCGCGTTGACGGGATTTTTTGTCCTAGTCTTATGCTTTTAACCGCCGCGCGGGGAGATCGAACCGAACAATGCTGGGTTGCAAACCCAGCGCGCTGAGCGTTAAACCGCGCGGCCCCAACCCACCCGTTCATCACACCGTCACGTCACCCAATTGGTAGGAATATTAACGAACCCACGTGTTATCGATAGTTATTTAATAGCGCATTCAATGATTGTATTATTTATGCCGTTCTAACGGGGGCCCTTCCAGCGGCGGTGCGCATGAGCGAGTCATTGCAGCGCTGCTCCTTTAGCCGTTGCTGTTGTCGATGTGAATAGTTGTCGTTGTTGACGGGTAGCGTGTTGACACTACTGTTGTGTTTGTTTACCTGATATTCACTAACTTATTCTCGCGTCTGCGTGAGTGTCCGTGCTGCGACTGAGCGGTGGGGAGCGGTGGCGCCTCGGTTAGCGCACCGCGTGTCCACCTCCCCGCGGAGACCTGAGTGTCGAGTGGTTTCTGAACCGTGCGTGGGCCTCCCGTGCGTCGTCTCAACCTTAAACGAGCAACACGTGCGGGGTGTGTTGACATCAGCCACTGGGGAGACAAAGGCGGTCGGGCGCGGTGCTGATCATTCCACCCGCTCGTGTGGTTTCATTAGTGCTCGCTAGCAGGACAGTCTGTTAAGGATATACGGCGGGATCTTTGTCTTTGTGAGTCTGTGTGTACGTCGATGTTTAGGTGTGTCAGTTTGTAAGTATGCGAGTCTTTGGGTAAGTGAACACGTGAGTCAAATTGTGTGTGAGTGTGAGTCTGTATGATGTGTGTGAGCCAAAGTGCGAGCCCGTGTGCATGAATGTGCGTGAGTTGCAACTTAGCAAAGGATGCAGACTTGTATCGCTAACAACAAGAGCTCTGCTCCCAATCAATCACCACCAACTCCCATGTTTAAGTGAGTCTAAGAATTGTCGCGATTCGAGGTTCAATATTCGTTTTTGTGTATTTGTATTTTTCGTCTCAATTCTTCCGTCGGTATCGTTTCTACTCATCTGTGCCGTCTCGTCTCGTCTTCCGTGTGCGGTCTGCCTCGTGCGCATCTTAAGTCTCGTTTTAAGTTGTGTTGTCTCGTTTGTATATCCCGTGTATCCGCCTCGTTTACACTGTACTCGTTCCACGAGCGTCAACGTAAAATATTCACTGAATATCGATACTACGAGTCGTACTATTAGATTATCCGTGCCAGTACTGTCAGCGTGAGAACGGATTTTAACAGAATATTAATTCTCACCCACTATATCTCTCCCGGCGAGCCTCAAACTCGCCTTTGATCAGCTGCTGTGGGATTTAACTTGTTTATAAGAGCGCCAGTGTTCGATCGTAACACGTCAGAACCGAGGCTTTTAGATGTTACGAGAGACGCGGAAGCTGTCATCGCCTCGCGCGCTGGATGATTGACAGGCGCCTCCTACCTGTCGACGCTGGCGCCAGACTCGGCTCCAGGATCCAGGTTAAAGAAGCGACCAAACTCCGTCCCGGGATTTCCACGGTCTCGGTGGTCATCACGCGGCGAGGTGGATTCAGTGCAGACTGCCCCGTGGGCTCGGCAGGTGGCCTCCCCCACCCCCCGTATAGCCTTAACGTACTTTTGGGGAAAGTGCTGTAGGCGAGCACGGCACACGAAGGGATGGGTGGCCATCACCGCGTTCCGGTTGCCTTTGTCTCACCAAACAAAGCTGATGTTTTTTACACAGCGCGTTAGGCACTATTTACGGCTGAGTCGACCTAGAGCGAAGCACAAGGAACGGTTCGGACGTTCGTCACCGTCGTTGGCTGCGAGCGGGAATCGAACTCGGGTTGCCGTGTTTGTAGCGCGGCGCGCCGATAGCTACTCCGCAAGCTCCCCATAATAAGCAAAGACAAAGATCACCCCTATAGCCTCACACACTCATGCATACACTTTATACACACATAGACATACACACATACGCAACGCGTCCGCACGCTCCCACGTCGCTACAGGCTGGGGTTGTGAGAATCGAGTTTTGCATTGGCGGTAACCGCATTAAAAACCGGTTAAATCGGTAGCCGGTTTTGCCGCACGTATCTAAACGCCTCGCGATAAATATAATAACATTTGTACCTTTTTAACGGAGAACCAAGGGGGGGCCGAGTGCCCCCTCGGTGACTGAGGCCGCGGGGCGGTTTGTACTTTCGGTCGTGCCAATCGGTTCACGCGTTCCTAACATTCCACTGTAAACGGTTACCGGTTTCGGATGTTCGAAAAGCGGTCATGGATTCTGGAGAACGGTCACCGCTTCATCCGTTGCCGGTTAAGAACCGAGTTATAAGCGCAATTGTATAACCAGCCTGGGGGCCATCGCGATAGAAGTCTAACTTTTCAAAAGTCTCATTTGTCCACATACGCGCGTGCCATGAAGTGGGACCGTTGCTCGGAACGTCGCCTGCTATATATATATCATCATTGGAGGATCCGGTGGTGCCGACCAGCGTGTTGAGTTTTGTTAGTTGTGCTTGTGCACAACAGCCAACGCATCCGCAGCGCCAGATATTTATTTAAGACGTTCAATGGCGAATCTGCAGTCTTCCGAGCAGAACTGGTTCATCGTAATAATTAACAAGACATGCTGCTGCTGCATAGGTTAATTGGCCTGCGGACTAAATTGCCCCCGGTGCCCTGTGTTGGACTGTCGTCCCATCCTGGGTATAGCCCTGCCTTGTGCCCTGTGTCTGCCGGGATAGGCTCCGGCTCACCGCGCCCCTGTACAGGATTGAGTGATTTCTCGTTGAATTCATGGTTACTGTCCTCCCACCGCGGGCGATCGCCTTGTCTCTCTCTCTCTCTACTGTTGGATGATGACGCCGATGGCGCTCATCGCTAACCCTGTAACTGTGAGCAAGCTCCTCCGTGTCGACATAGAGGCTCTATTTATAATCACGTGACAGCTTTTATAGTAAAGCGTGTAAAGCGTGTTTGTTGTGTCGCAGGAATCCCGCTGAGAGCTTGCGAGCTCACTGGGTATTTTTCTGCTGTAATAATACGCATATATCTCTATCTATCACGGCGGCTGCCTCTGTAGTAACACGGTGTCAAACGTCAAACTGGCTGGCCACGTTGATGATGATGATGTTTGTTGATGATAGTGACGACGATGATGATGATTTCTGTCGTCAGTTTTTACGATATCGTCTACACGGTGTGATAACGAAAGCAATACGGGCTTCTGGCTGTGGCGTCGCGTCGCTGTGTCGTGGTCTGCAGCACATTGCCGTGTCTCTCACTGTGTCTCTGTCACGTGGCGCCGCACGTGGGTAACGGCGGTGTGTTCGGTGCCACGTCGTGTTCGATACGTGACACCAGCTGTAGTGTTGTGTCAGTGTTGTTATTGTTGTTGCTGTGTCTGTGTCGTCGAGTTCGGCGGTGGGTCACGAGGACTGGAGTTTTGGAAACTCAGAGTGTAAGGGGAGGCGCGGTCTGATTCATCACGACAGCTCTTACACAGTGGCTACACGCCTACACTGCGTGTTCCGGTCTGCCCCACGCGTGCTAGAAACTGCGTCAATAATTTTAACACAGATATCTTCCAAGCCACGATCATATCATGCTCTAGAGCTGCATGAACATGGCATACTATGCAGATTCGTGATCATTCCAATCGCAGAAGCAATCTTAATCTGTTTCCGCTACCATAGAATAACGTTACAGTCGGACATAAAACAATTTGATTCAATAATGTATTCTATTTTCTATCGCCTGTACTCTCCAAGTCGCGGGTTTCAGCGTCTGAGACAGCATCCTTGAGTTGCAACAACATTGTGTGTCGGGGTTGCGCTGTACGGTGATTGCGTTGACGTCCTGCGGGAACGTCTGGCATGAGGTCCGACGTTTCGCGGGAGAAGGTGCGTCCCACCACCTCGAGCGAAACGTCGAACATCGCGCCGCTGAGTGACACCGCGGTGCAACCCGAAAACACGCCGGCGCGCCATCTTGGGTCTGGCTCGCATGAACCAATCGGAGCGCGTTTCACTGCGAGCAAAAATGGCGGCCGCGACGGCGCAACATCACAATGTCGTCACCGCGCGGCAACAAAGCGACTGGTTTACGGTCCTTGATCAACCTACTGCTGGATGAATGTCTCCCCACCACCCTATATGTCTCTCTATATCACAAAATGATCATCCGCGTCGATGTGGAGACCATTCTGTGACTTAAATGCTCTCCACGATGGCGCTAACGATTGTGCTGTGTTGTGTATTATAGAGTGTTGTTCCGATCTGGGACCCATGTCTAACAGAGAGCGGCTTTTTGTCTGTCAACATGTGGCAGTTCACCAGCATTGGTTTAAGTGAGCCTGATGAGACACTGAATGTCGAAACCATTGCAGAGTTTGATTGTGTTCAACAAATGCAATGATTTAGGTTTTCACGGTTGTATGAGAACTGCTGTCAAGAGCTGTTCCGCTCGACACGGCTATCGCGTTTTAAACCGTGCAATGCTTTTGGAATAATATAATTCTATAATTCCGTGTGGTCTATAGGATGGGTTAACAAAAATACTCGTGTACTGATCTAGGTTTTCAGGGCTCGATGCCTCCAAAGTGGGAGGCGAAACGTCGTGAAGGAGAGGGATTGAATACTCGACACGGTTATCCTGAAAGAACATCTATGGAGAGCAATTCTCAAAAATACTTGTATTCTAGTATGCGATGGAGAGTTATTGTGATATTATTATACATTTGTTCTAATTGTATACGGGATCGCCGTGTTGCTAAGCAGTCCGCTGACACCATTGGTTCTATCTTGGCCCCCAGGTAATCCTCCAATTAAGACGTGCCTAGCGATAATTGGGTTCAGTCGATAGATGGCCATAACAACTACTCTTGCGGGCCTTCCTCATCTCTCCTTCGACTCGGATATCCCAAAAGAGCAGCTATTAAGAGCCAATTCTCATTCACCGTGCCGTGAAACCCTACATCAACACATCGGGTTGAGTCGTCGGTTGGGTTGAACCGCTCTCTACACGTGGTTTCGCATTCGTGAATCCTGAACCCACAACCTGAGCACGTAACCGTGGCGCCGCGTGCCGTGCGTGCTGCTGATTGTTTCGTGTTTGTTAATGCTGCTGTTGATGTTGTTGTCTATTTTGCTTAACCAGGAGACGGAATAAACCCATTGAGCACACGCGAATACCAACATTGCCTCCTTTGCAAAGGCGAGCTACACCGAGAACAATTTGACAACTTCATAGTTGTCATAACACAACTTGTAAATATAACACGTAGCCTAAAGTCGATAACAAATTAACGTTGTGACAATGTTTGTTAATTATGTGTGTGTGTGTGTTTGTTTACTAGCTCTGTGTGTGTTTGTTAGTTTAACCTGTGTGGTTATGTACGGTTTATCACAGAATATGAGTGCGTGTTTGCTATGTATATATTAGTTTGTGTGCTTACATGTTTATTCGTTTCTGTGTTTACTTGCTAACCTTCGTGTTGCTACGTGTTTGAGTGTCAACTGGTTGGTATATTTTAAGTGTTTGTTTACGTGTGCGTTCCCGGGTTTGTCTATGAGTAGATTTGTTTACGTGTTTGTTCGTACATATTTGTATAAACGGTCGTTTTGTTTACGTATCTGTTCACGTGTGTATAATAATAATAATAATTTTACATTTATAACTCGCACATATTCATTCACCGTCGAAGGTACTCATTCGACAAGAGAACAATTCGACAAGAGGAAAGCACAGAGAGGCGGAGGAGGCAGCCAGGCGGTCTGCCCGTGTTTGTTTGCGCCGCCAACTTGTTTACGTGTTCATTTACCCATGTGCTTATTTCTTAATTCTATACTTGTGCGTTTATTCCATTCGTGTCTCTGTGTGTGTGTTGTTATTTATTTGTGTTTACGTGTTTACACGATCATTCCCGTCTCCCCCCCGCAGTCTCCCCAGCGCTCCCAACACCCAGTTGGGTCATAAACGTCGTCTGCAGAGACCTCGATGCGACATGTTTAGGGGTGTGTATTGGGGTCTCCGCTACCGTGCCCTATAGAGGGGGGATTCGTCTGGGATTGTTGTGGGATACGTGAAAGTCTGTATAGGAGTGAGTCGGTCTCAAGTGCTGCGTGAGGTCTATAGAACTAGACGTGTAGTTGGAGAGGGCTGTATGGGGTACCTGTTTGGATCTGTCTGGGTTTAAGGGTGAACCTCGGGGCATACACACACGTAGTCAATACTGCCGTGTATGTGTATGCGCGTGTGAGCTTATCACGTAGTAAACCGTGCCTATAGCGGTGTGTCTATGACAGTGCTGTGCGTACGCATTGTGGAGTATAGTTATACCCGCGTGGCTGATGAAGGGCGATCCGGGACCGGTTCAAAGATCACCACTCGCTCCCAGTGAGAGCCGTGGACGGGAATCCATCTCAGCTTTCCGGGTCCGTGGCGCAGTGTGCTAACCACCGCGTCACCGCTCCACCCCACAGTTACGCGTAGGATTGTACAGGTATCTTATTCTCTGTGCGTGTGCGTGGCAATACATTCATTCATTGTCAGAAACCGCTTAATCCTGTACAGGGTCGCGGTGAGCCGGAGCCTATGCCGGCAGACACAGGGCGCAACGCAGGGCTATACCGAGGATGGGACGCCAGTCCATCACAGCTTGGCAATACAGTATACACGTATACATGTAAATGTGTATGGTTGCGTTCCCTACACAGTGGCGAATAGTACTCTGTGTCGGGCGCGCGGGCAGTGAGATAGGAGTCAGATAGGGGTGGGGTAGCGCTGAGTGAGTGAGATAGCAGTGGTCACTGTGAGACAGCAGTGAGTGAGATAGTGGTGAGGTGGCAGTGAGTTGGATAGCGCTGAGTGAGATAAGCGACACCTCACCAGCGCCATCCACTCCTCACCGTAGGGTGGCCAACCGTCCCGGACTAAGCAGGATTCTACCCGGCATCGATCTCGCGATGACTGTAGAAAACAATCTTGGATTATTTTAATACCATATTGTAAAATTTATATCTCTAAATTAAACAATAAAATAATACAATCTCCCAGAATAGCCATAGTAACATTTAGCCTTAATCATTTAATTTTTGTTGCTTTGGTTTTTTATTAGGTGTTTTTTTTTCTGTCGTTGTTGGCGTGCCCTTGTGTAGCGCTTTGTGACCCTCGGGTGAAAGGCGCTCTATAAAATGCTATTATTATTAGCAACCCTCTCTCAAAGCCAGGTGTACTCGGCACGCTTCTGACAAGTATCCCCAACTCCATCCAACAGCGTCCAGCTGTTAGACAGGTTGTATTTATGTACCGATGTTAGTTTTCACGGCTCGATGCATGATCGTTGTTTTTTCAAATATGTTCTTTCGGGATAGCCGTGTCGAGCGTCCCCCACCCCCCCATCTCCTTTGCGATATTTCGCCCCTCACGTTTGGAGAGCGCTCGACGCGGCTATCCCGAAAGACCAGCTCTGAAGAGCAACCATCATAATTCGAGCAGTGAAAACCTACATCAGTTGAAATGATCAGCATCATCATGGGTCTTCGGGACCAGCGCTTTCTAGCAGCGGCCTTTTGTTGCAAGGGGGAGGCGAACTCTGAACCGGTTTCGACTTCCCTGGGTCTCATCAGCAGGGCCGGGGCCTCCTAGCACAATGTCGTGAGTTGGTGTAGTTGTGATATCAGTGGTCTCTCTCTGCTTAAGAGTATTTATACCGTACTGTACACCGCATCCGCGCGCACGCGGTGTGTCACACTGTCCTGCACCTACAATGCGCGCGTTTGCACCGTGACGCGAGTGTGGTTGGTGTGTGTGCGCGGTGTCGAAACGTGGACCCTACACAGCCGTGCCCGTGTCGTTCTACATTACCCGATCACCAAATCACCTGGTGCGCGCCAGATCTTGTCGGCGATAAGATGAGTTTGGAATTTGGGCCTCCGCGATTTGCGGCGCCCCTAAAATCGTAGAGTCAAACGTGCTTTTTGTGTTCTAACCCGGGGATATTTGAACGTCTTGTGAGTTTGTTTTTGTTCGTAAGGTTTCAAATCCAAATGTGAATTCTCGTTGGAAAGGAGGCGAGGAGATGATGGAGCAATGTGAACTCGGCTCCAGGAAGAATCCTCGCGGGGTTACGTCGGCTTGGGGAGGCCTTCATCCAGCAGTGGATAGACCACGGCCGATGATAATGATGATGATTTTGTCTATGTGTATGGACCCACCTAAACATTTGAGGACAAATGTATTTTTTTGAAAGCCGCTGCTTGTGGAAAGTTTGTACCAGGAGGATATTAAGTGTTGTGGATGTGTGTGGGTGTGTGTGTGTTTTGAAAAGAGTGTGACCCTCGATCCGAGAGAAAGCACATCCACTCCACACGAATAACTCATTAGTGGAGGGCAGCGAGGAGCCGGGGAGCGAGGCGATAATCGTTTCAACCCAGATAACCCCGTTATGTTTTCTCCTCGAATTTCGCTGCTGTTGATGTCCGACGTTTCGCTTGTGGTTCGCTTCCTGAAGGGACTGCGATGAACGCGGAGTAGCGGCACAGCACAGACACACACCCCGCGCGGGCCCCCCTTTGCAGTGAGGTTCCACGGTCCCTAATGCCCCCCCCACCCCACCACCAACCTCTGCGCTTCTGTATCACACGCAGCGTTGGAGATGTCTGGAGCCACGGGCTGTGGGGTTCGCCGTGTTGGTGGTGTACACGCGTGTGTGTATATGTGCCTGTGTGGCACTTGACCCTACAGTCTATTAAGGCTATCCGGGGGACCTTTGTCGTTGTGTGTAATAAACACCTGGTCAGGGTCTGGTCACTCGCTACCCTCCCTGCTCTGTGTGGTTAGCGCTATGCTGGGCTCCAACCCTGGCTAGGACCCCAGTTCGAAGCCCCGCTCACGGCCACCAATACTAAGGACGATTATCTGAACCGGTTTTGGGTGCTCCCCTAGATCGACTCAGCCTCAAACGGGTACCTGGTGCGGTGTGTAAACATTGCCACTAAGGAGACAAAGGCGGCCGGGCGTGGTGCTGGTCGCCCACCTACTTGTGTGCCATGTCGACCTTCATAGGTGCTCGCTAACTGTACTTGCCCCTACAGTCTGTTGAGGCGCTACGGGGGATGTTTGTCTTTGTGTAATAAACGCTCGTCCCAGTTGTAGGCCGCACGGTGTCTGCGTGACTGGCGGAGTGCAGACGGGTGAATGCTGAAGGCAGCCGGAGAGCGAGGCTCGCAAACACAAAAATCCCCGCGGTACAGCCTTCACAGACTGTTGGGTCGAGTGCTGCTAGCAAGCACCGATAAAAAGCCGGCACGGCGCACGAGGGGGTGGGTGTCCAGCGATATTTTCACACGCGGAGTGAGTGGTCCGCGGTGTAGGGAGACAGGGTCTGGAACCGACACTGGGTCGGGCGGCTCTCGCCACTGATGTGGGCCGCGAGCGGGAGTCGAACTCAGGTATTTGGGTTCGTAGCGACCCACTGTGTCCCGCGCTGATCGGAAAAAGCGCGAGTGTCATTCATTCTGTTTGTGACACGTGCTGACGTGCACACGCCTGGATTATTATGTCTGTGTGTGTGTAGAGTACTGCATTGTGTGTGTGCGTATATGTGTATATGTTTATTGGGAGCGGTAGCTCAGTGGTTAGCGCGATGGGCTACAAACCCCCTCACGGCCAACACCAGTTACGATTTGCCGAACCGCCATTAGGGAGACAAAAACGGCCGGGCGTGATGCTGGCCACCCACCCCGTAGTGTGCCGTGTTGGCCTTTATTAGTGCACTTGATCCTCGAGTCTAATAAAGGTATAAGGGAGATGTTTGTATATGAATGGGCCGTTATGTGAATGTGGAGAAGCAGACCATACTATGGAGCACTGCCTTGTCTGCACTCTGCTACCCAACCTCTGCAGCTCAAAAGACATTGCAGAGTTCAATAAAAATGCAAAGAACTGTATAAAGAAATGGGAAACTGTCATAGCACCATCACGCTTCGAAGAATCGAAAAGAAGAAGCTCTGCGCCGTGTTGTGTGTATACCTATACTACATGCACACGATCGCGAATGCCTGATGATACATCTAATCTTGTTCGAGAAGTACTAGAACGCTAGTTTAATTCGTGCTGGTAGAATCTAACTAAAGAACCGTACAGAGAAATCCAAAAATGTTCTAAGTCTGCGCTTATAACTGGAACAAAAAATCAATGTAAACCATAAGTTGGAGGCCGACTCACTCTTCTCGTGAATGGACCGAGTGGGTCGCCTCTCGCGGAGTGTGACGTCTAAGCCGATAAAGAGCGGTCGCCGTCCACTGTTGGTCATCGCCACCGTCTCAGCCAGGCAGCCCATAGCACCTGGGTCTGTCCCGTGACCTCCTCCTGCACCTAGCCTGGCACAGCACTCAGCCCATTGCACCCGGGTCTGTCCCGTGACCTGGCTGTGAGTCAGCGTTAATTACACGCGGTCGTGTGTTCGTTAGAGACGTGTGTTTGTGCATCACTGACAACGCACTCACGTTATGCCTCCAACGTGGGAGGCGCAACGTCGCGGAGGAGAGAGACGGGACACTCGACACGGCTATCTCGAAAAGAACAACCGCGCGGAGCAATGCTCGATGTATGTGTTCATCCAGGGTCGTTCTGCCGCGTCGGGGTTTTGTATTTTAAGATGTTTTCGGCGCGAGGAATTGTTTATGCAAGTGCGAGGAAACCGGAGTACCCGGAGAAAATCCACCCCTCGCGACGGGGCAACTCTCCATCCCCACACAGATGGAAACCGAGGGCGATCGGTCCACTTGCTGCCTCCTCCTGGCAGAGCCGGGTCGCGGCTCCCTCTCGACACCCACGGGACGAGAGTTATCCCCCCCCAAATCTCTGTGTGATCCACCAACCCTCGCCGCTGCCTCCACAGCGCTGGGCGACAGGCGCTTCACGGAATCCATGCGTAGGCGCTATTGTGCTTCCTTGTTTTTAATTAAAGGGGAGGGGGAGGCGGATGGGCGCTGCTGTGTCAGCATCTGTGGCCTCGCTAATTAAAATATGAGGGACATTTGCTGAGCAGCACAGGCGATTTATCTCACCCGTGCGCGTTTTATTGTGTTCCTCCGGCGAATTTTATGCTTACTAAATTACCCTGCGCTCTCTCTCTCACGCGCAGACACACAACACAGCCGAGCACTAACGGCGCAGGACAAGATCCCCCGTATAGCCTTCATAGACTCCAGCGGCAAGTGCTGTTAGCAAGCACCATTTGAAGGCCGGGACACGAGAGGGTGGGTGCGTGGGTGGCTCAGCACCACGCCCGGCTCACTTTGTCTCCAAAGTGCTGATGTTTACATAAAGCGATAGGTACTCGCTTAAAGCTGAGTGGATCTAGGGGAAGCCCGGGACTGATTTAGATAAGCGTCGCTTGTGTTGTATATATTATAGATCGTTCTTGTAGAATGTAGACTATCGACTGTGTGTATAGACTATAGACGGTGTGTATAGAATGTAGACTAGGAACATAGGACCTTTCTGCCGTTGTACAAATAAAGTAGAGAATACGAGGTTTTCACCGTTTCCGGCAGTAAGAACACAGTGTTAAGATGTTTAAACACTAAGTGGACACCTTTTTGCAGAGGCTCCAGCGTGCAGGCAGTCACACATACTTGTGGGCAAAACCATGCAAAATAAATGCTATCGCAATGTGTTTGCAATAGCAAAAAATGTGTCCACTTAGTGTTTAAACATCTTAACACTGTGTTCTTACTGCCGGAAAGGATACAAAACCTCGTATTTTCTAGAACATAGACTCTGTATAGACGGTAGAGAGAAAGAGAGCGCTCAGTGACACGGTTATAATAATGGTCACAAAGCGCTGCACAAAGCTGCAGAGAGAACGGACATGTCAACAACGACGGAGCACGGAAAATCAGCAACATCCCGAAAGAACAGCTCTGAAGAGCAATCACCGTGAATGGAGCCGTGAAAACCGAGATCACTACGGTCCCTTATTCCGCGCCGGGGTGATGCGACGAGGTGAGGGGGGGCGGGGGTTGCGGGTTGGGGG
>JAZEWU010000020.1:7314925-7326959 GCA_036362915.1 Geotria australis | reverse complement strand
CCCCCCTTCTCCACCGTCGCCCCCCACAAACAAATTTACGAGCATGAGTTCGTTCGTGGCTACCCCGAGCGCGGGGCTCGCCGAGACCAAGTTTCCAGCCTGCGTGGAGGAGTTTCACGGCCACCAGCAGCAACAGCAGCAGCACCATCACCACCTCGAGCGGGAGCATCAGCACGACCTGCACCACGACCACTACGTCTCGGACCACGAGTTCTACGAACGCGACGAGCTGTGCTCCCCAACCGCGAGCGCCACCGCTCCTCAACTGACGGCGCCGCTCAGGGCTGCGCCGCGCCACTTGCATCGTCAACATCATCATCAGCAGCAGCAGCAGCAACATCAGCAGCAGCATCATGAGAACCACAACCATCATGACGGTCATCATCAAGATCAGCATCACGGTCATCATCATCACCAGCAGCAGCAGCATCATCAGCAGCATGCTGGTCAGCAGGAGCATCCGCTGGATGTGCTTCCCGATTGCGAGCAGCAGCAGCTTCATCATCATCATCATCAGCAGCAGCACAAGCAGCATCAGCAACATCAGCACAATAATCACCAGCATCAGCATCAGCAGCATCATCAGCAGCATTACAAGCTGCAGCCGCAACAGCAGCAGCATCATCATCATCAGCAGCAGCAGCAGGCCTCAATCTACAGCTGCGAGCGGAGCCAAGAAACCGGGGTGTCGGGGATTCGCTCCCGCCCGTCCGCGACCCCCTCGATTCGGTGCGAGGGGATGGGCGGCCCCCGGGATCTCGAGTCCCCCCCGGTGTCGTTCGGGGAGACGGCTCCCCCGGCCACGGGGCTCCCCGGGCCCCCGCAGCCCCCACGCGGGGAGAGGGAGGACCCCATGGTGGTTTACCCGTGGATGAAGAAGGTACACGTGAACACAGGTATAGCAGCGTGGGTGTCTGTGTGGGTGAGTGGTGTGTGTGTGTGTTGGTTGTATGGGTGGGTTGTGTGGGTTGCTGTGTGTGTGGGTGTGTATATAGCTGTGTGTATCGCAGTGTATGGTGTACTTGGGTGTGTTGCAGGGGGGTGTATGGTTGTATGTATGCTGTATATGAGTCTGTGTCTGGCTGTGTATATGGGTGTGCGTATAGGTGTGTATGTGCTTGTGTGTGTGTGGGGAGCGGCCAACACCAGTGAGCATTTTCTGAACCGGTCCTGCGCCTCCCCTAGGTGCGATGTGCAAACATTGCCACTAGGGAGACAAAGGCGGCCGGGCGTGGTGCTGGTCACCCACCCCCTCGTGTGCCGTGCCGTGTCGACCTTCATTGGTGCTCGCTAAGCGCACTTGCCCCTACAGTCTGTTAAGGCTATACGGGGGATCTTTGTGGGGAGCGGTGGTATAGTGGTGAGCGGCACCGCGATACGAACCCGGGTCAGTCGAGTTCGATTTTCGGTCACGATCAAAAACAGCGAAGAATATTCGAACCAGTTCTGGGCCTACCCAAGGTCGGTTCGACCTTAACTGAGACCCTAATGCGGTGTGCAACAACCATCAGCATTGGGAATACAAAGACGGCCGGGTGTGCTGGTGTTGGCCACCGACCACCTCGCGTGCTAGTTCGGCCTTAATAGGTACTCGCCAACAGCACTTGCCCCAACAGCCTGCCAAAGGTTATACGGGGGTCTTTGTCTTTATGCTCGTGTATGTAACTACGTATTTAGTTGTGTGTGTATGTGCACGTGTTGTCATCAATGCAGGTAACTGTATTGGGAGTGTGTGTGTGGACGCGTGTGTTGTATATGTGACTGCATGCGTGTGTGTGTAATTGTTCGACTATGTAACTGAATGCGAGAGTATAACGTGTTTTTAATTGTATTTATACGAAAATGTCTGTGTGTGTGAGTGTTTGATCTTTGTAAGAACCGTGGGGAGCGGTGGCTCAGTGGTTAGCGCGCCGGGCCACAAACCTGGCCCCCCGAGTTCAAATCCTGCCCCAGGCCAACGTGGTAATGTTACCGTATTCCACCACGCTGGTGATCGCCGGTTAGTCAACCCAGTGTAAGGTGTGTACACACACACACGCACATATTTATGTATTGTCGTGCCTGTTTGTGTATCACTTGTCTATGTATACGTCTGCACTGTAAACTTGCATGTACTGTTTTGTTTGTGTTGTTGGTTAGCGTGTGTATATGTATAGTGGCCTATGTATAGTACATACAGACATCGCAAACTATAGTACGCACACGTGTGTATGCAGCGTACGATGCCTACGTACGCATAGAACCGCTATGGGTATAATGAGTATATATATAAAACTTAGGGGCACTGTACGTGGAATCCACGCGAATTACCGCTAATGATGTTCCGGAAGAGATAGAACGCTGACATTTGATACCAGTTAATATCATCGAGTCTCTGCTTGGAGTAACTTAATAAACAAAACAACCCCGAAGTAACAATTCGTGAATAATACGGGCACCCATCGCGCCAGTTCGGAGCGGGGATTCGTGTGGCTGAGAGAGCAGCTGAGCCGGCTACAAACACCCGATTCCCGCGCACTATCCGTAAACCGAGTAATTCGCCTCCCGCGGGATGCGACGCTAAAGCCGACGGAAGGGCCCACGCCCGTATCGCCACCGTGTGAATGGGTGCCTCGATCTATCCGCTGCTGGATGAAAGCCTTCCTCCCCTTCGTACGGGTCGTTCACGCGCGGTCGATAGATTGTTGTTGGTTTTTTTGACGAAACGGGGTGACTTTGTCCACAGCTGAGAGTGAGAGGCGCCGAAGCGAGGGGAGATGCTGCTGGAAGCGGTGAGAGTGGAAAGAGGAAGAGAGAGTGTGGAGAAAGTCGGGGGGCAGCGAATGGAGACGAGAGTTTAGCGTCAGTGAGGAGAAGACAGCGTGGACAGATAATATCGTGTCGCGAGAGAGTGGGGGGTGGGGAGCGTGTAAAGTGTGAGCGACAGGCAGATCTAGTGTCGAGACAGATTGGCGACGGTGCACATGGAGAGAGTGGGAGAGAGAGGAGGAGCAGGAGGAGAGACAAAGGTGGACAGATTTACGCCCGTCGCGCGCCGCACGTTCCCATCACTGGCTCGTAAATGTTGAGTGCCGCCACTTGCCCGAGACGCGCTTCCGACTGGAGTTTATACGCGGCCAGAGATCATAAACCACGCGGGAGAAGAGGAGGAGGAGGAGACGGGGAAAGAGAGAGAGAGAGTCGAGAGGCAGAGAGAGCAAACGCCAGATTCGGGAGATGGTGCGGGAGAGATGGTGAAGCTGGGACAGGCGGGCGGGCGGCGGGGGACACGCGTGTGAGCGGAGACAGCATCCTCAACGGCAGTCGCCGGACGCGGGGAGACGCGGGGAGACACTGGGAGACCCGCGGGGACCCGGGGAGACAGGAGACCAGGCGCTAAGACGCGGGGGAGACTGGAGACGAGACGCGAAGACGCGGGGAGACACGGGGAGACCCGCGGGGCCGCGGAGAGACAGGAATGCGCGGGACGCGAGTAGACGCGCCCGTCGAGGCCTCGGGGGCTTTCAGGAGTTTCCATCGCAAACAAAACACATCACCAACATCACCATCACTAACAATATCATCATCACTAACATCATCATCATCACACCACAAAGATCCCCAAATAGCCTAAGAGACTGTAGGGTCAAGTGCCACACCACCACCACCGTCACAGTCACCACCATCATCGTAACAATGCGCGAGGCCTGTAGACTGTGAGGCCTCAAGTCCGTGTGTTCGTTCATGAGTGTGTGAGAGAGACAAAGGCGGTCGAGCGTGATCCTGGCCACAACACCTCTGGCTCCCAGAGAGTTACGTTAGCCTTAAGAGGTGCTCGCTAACTGCTCGATACGCGCACTTGCCCCTGCAGCGCGAGTAGGCTATATGTGGGGTTTGTGTCATTGTTTTGTGTGTGTACACGAGTGCCTGGGGGGTTACGACTGTGTGTGTATGTACGTACTGTGCGACCTTCGTAGGTGCTCGCTAACGGCACATGACCCGACAGTCTGTTAAGGCTATGCGGGGGAACTTTGTCTTTGTACTGTACGAATACACACGGGGAGCGGTGGCGGAGTGGTTAGCGCACTGCACCACGAATCCGGCCACCCGAGTTCGATTCCCGCTCACGGCCAACACCAGTGACGATCATCTGAACAGGTACTTGGCCTGGCCTATGTAGACTGGGTCTAGAATGAGTACCAGCTATGTGTTAAACATCGTCACTAGGGAGACAAAGGCCTCGTGTGCCGTGCCGGCCTGCATAGGTATTCGCCAACAACACTTGCCCTTACAGTCCGTTAAGGCTATACGGGGGATCTTTGTCTTTGTGCGTGCATGTGCTATATGAGTGTGGGAGGACTGGCGAATCCACAGCGTGTCCAGTTATGTTTTCACCCACACACTCGCCCACAGCGTGTCCAGCTATGTTTTCACCCACACACTCGCGCGCATCCTAAAACCATTGATCCGACCGACTGATGTGTGTTTAGTCACAGTGGCTCGGTGTATGAGAATCGCTCTTTCGGGATAGCCGTGGCACTGAGCGATCCTGTTTCTCCCGCCTTCGCGACGTTTCGCCTCCTACGCTGGTGGGCATCTTCAGGCGTGTCTCCAGCGCGGGGAGTCGAAACGTCGCGAAGGAGAGAGAAGCAGGAACGCTCAAGTGACAGCCGTGGAGAGTAATGCTCAATAGCGTCGATGTGCCGGCGTGGCTGAGTGAGTCTTCTGGCAGAGGAGGCCACACCAATCCAACGGAGCAGCCTTAACAGACTGTAGAGTCAGGTGCTGTTGGCGAGTAGCAGCACCTATAAAGGCCAGCACGGCACACGAGGAGACCAGCGCCACACACACACAAACACAAAGATCCCCGGTATAGCTCGGAGCACACTCGGCCTAAGTTGTAATCCTACCGCTGTTGTTTTCACACTTGGCGTGGAGATCGATCACTGGCGCTTCGGATCGAAATGGAGCAGCGGTGCGGGCCGTTGATGGCTGGGAACCTCACACATTCGGAAATGACACATTCACTCGCACGCTCGCCGGCGGTCAAGTCGCCTCCCTGTCGCCCCGCTATGGCGACTGCAATGGGCGCTGTTCTCCGTGAACTAGGTCGCTCGATTCCTTCAGCCGTGTTGAGCGCTCGCTCTGTGAGAGCGTCTGTTTGGTCTCATCCGCGATGGGTTCAGCCACCAACATCACGGTGGAGGTCACCAACACACACTCACCCACTCACCCACCACACTGCAGACAACAACACACTCGCTCGCCCACTCACAAGCGCAGCCAGTCGCTCACCTACCCACCCGCTTACTAAATCGCTAAGACTCCCACTCACCCGCTCACCCACCCACTCAGCCGCTCACCACCCTCCAGGTCATCTCCTGTCCTCGTTACGTTTCTTCCCTCGCGGCGCGCGGAATCCCCTCCCGGCGCCATCACATTCATCATCACCGCCTCCTTTCCAGAGATCTTATCATTGCATACTGTAATAACCTTCGTCGATTCAGGAAACCTGTCAAATCTTATCTCTGACAACTTTTCCAGAGGAGGCTGCGTGTTTGTTTGATGGCGCTGTGTGTGTGGCAGCGCGCTGCGTGTTTCATAACGTTTCCGCGGCTCGACACAACATTACAATCGCTCTCCGGTGCCCACAGTACAAACTGGACTGACCCACCACCACCAGGCGCATTGCAGCCGCGGGTGTTTCGACACCCGCACTTTCACAGAAACATGATTCCATCCCCCCCACTTTTCCATGCAACACCCGCGGCTGCGACGCGCCTGACCACCACCACCGCCACCACCTTTGTCTCGCCGGCAGTGGCTCCGAGTTGCCGGGGCAACGGCGAGCTGAAACGGGCTCGCACGGCCTACACGCGGTACCAGGCCCTGGAGCTGGAGAAGGAGTTCCACTTCAACCGCTACCTGACGCGGCGGCGACGCGTGGAGGTGGCCACCACGCTGTGCCTGAGCGAGCGCCAGATCAAGATCTGGTTCCAGAACCGGCGCATGAAGTGGAAGAAGGATCATCGACTCCCGAACACGAAGGTGAAGGCGGCGGCGCCGGCCGGCGGCGATTTGCAAGCCGCGGCCGTCACCATGATGACCTAGTCGACGGTGCTCGGCGGCCCGCTGGGATTCGATGCGGAGCGATCGTCGGTTCGCGATGATCGGCCGCGCGCGATTTGGTCTGATCCGTGGTGGTGGTGGTGGTGGAGGTGGTGGGGCTGCTGTTCATTGACGGTGGCTCTGTGACGGTTGAGTGCGTGGTGGCGATGGTGGAGTCGGTGGTGATGATGTTTGTTAATGATGATGATGATGGTAACGGGCGAGACGGTTACGCGTGTGATGGTAATAGTGGAGTGAGTGACCATGCTGCTGCTGTGACGATACCGCACGATACAGGGTATAAAGTTCGATTGACCAACCCGCGATTACGAGCGTGCTGGAAGCATGCTCACATTACCCGCAGGCCCTAATCCAGCAGTGGATTTCGCAAGTACACGTGGAAAGCGTGAGAGAGCGTGGGAGTGGGTACTCGCTACCAGGATCAGAGCACTTATTTATTACGGAATGACGCATACCGATAAGGTATACGCATACCACAACACGTAAATCACACACACACACAGACACATACATACGAACACACACAATCACACCGGGATGGCTGTGCGTGCGTGTGGCCGCGCTCTTACGTGAACCAAAGACAAAGAGCCCCCGTATAGCCTTAACAGACTGTAGGGTCAAGTGCTGATCGAACAACAACAACAACCGCCGTTCGCCAGTAAGCGGCGGTGACATCACGACGGCGCCTGTGCCAGGCCGGGTGCACCTGTTGAGACAGAGACAGAGAATAGCCAATAGCGCGGCACGCTGCGGGTCGCCACAGCCCGCGGTAGCCATACAGTAGCGACGCTGTTTATCATCAACATTGCCAGAAACCGCTTAATCCTGTACAGGGTCGCGGTGAGCCCGAGCCTATCCCGGCAGACACAGGGCGCAAGGCAGGGCTACACCCACGATGTGCCGTCGGTCCATCGCAGGACACCGTTTTTCGTCAGCAGGCCAATTAACCTAGGGCAGCAGCATGTCTTGGGACTGTGGGGGGGAACCGCAGTACCCGGCGAAAACCCACGCGGACACGGGGAGAGAACATGCAAAACTCCGCACAGATGGCACCCGAGCCGAGTGTCGAACCCGGGAGCTTCTTGCTGTGAGGCGGCAGCGACTACTCGCTAAGTATATATTCTGGATCATAACTAACAACCGCAGTTGTAACTCGGGCGGCCTGTCGGATCCAAACCGCGAGCATCTGCAATAGTATTGGGCCAGGTCACGTAAATACAGTAAGCGCTTACTCATACTCTCCATGCAAATATATATATCCCTAATGCTATAATCATAACGGTACATATACGTACACATATATCGAATACAAAATAAGTATATTGTATACACCTGGAACCAATGATGCGCAATGTACACAATGACACACACGCACGAAAAATACCGAATTATAAGACGCTCCGGAAAGTAAGACGCGCCCCACACGTGTGCCCAGTGTCAACACAGTTATTACACTCTGGTCGCATACAAACACGGCAAACACCTACCGGATTATAAGACGCACCCCCGACGCTTTCGGTGGAATAACGTTGGGTGAAACTGCGTCTTATAATCCGGGGATGATACCGACGTAGGCTTGTCACGGTGGCTCGATGCGTGATGAGAATTGCTCTCCGTAGCTGCTCTTTCGGGATAGCCGTGTCACCGAGTGTAGCCGCGCTCTCCGACGCGACGTGTCGCCTCCCGCGTCGGAGGCAGAACGCCTGGCGACGCCTCCAACGAGCGAGGAGGAACGCTCGACACGGCTATCCGGAACGAGCAGCTGTGGAGAGCAATTCTCAATCCGGAAAATAGGGCAACGTAATAACATCCCCCCCCGCTCCAACAAAGACAAAGATCCTTGTATAGCTTTGACAGACTGAAGGGTCAAGTGCCGTTAGCGAGTAGCACCTATGAATGTCGACACGACACACGATCCCCCCACACACACACACACACCTACAGTGTTGTATCCACGACACACACGCGTACACATACGCGTGTGTTAGTAAGGGGGTAGTCGCGTGAACAAAACGTGGCGATTCGTTACTACTTCAGCAGCACAGCGGTATGTTGGAGAGCGAGCCCACGACATTTATAACGAAGGTACGACGTTTCGCTGATAGTAGCTTCGTCACGTGACCTGACTCATAAAAAGACCCATAACTATGGATAACATTGGTGACGGAATCCTTCGTGTTATACATACGCACGCACAAACGCTTGCATTCCTCCAAAGGCCTACACACATTCCACCAATGCACGGACGTTTGTCCGCCTGTGAGCGGTATAAATGTTCGGTTTTTTTTCCGCGTGAACAAACGTCTTTGTCTTTACAAGCTCGGCTCGTGGCGCCGATGGTGAACTTGGGTCGTGTAGCTCAGTGACGCGGCTATCCCGAAAGAACAGCTCTTGAGAGCGATTCTTAACTTCAGAGTTCTGCCCAAGCGCGCCCTAGCACGCGACTTGTGTCCGTGTGTGCCTCTGTGTGTCAGTGTACGTGTTAATGTTTGTTTGTGTTATTGTTTCAAGGTGCACCTGGCCTGGCACAGGCGCCGCGGCGGCGGTTGTCGTCGTAGTTAATGCTTGTGTGTGTGTGTGTTCGAATTCGATTCGATTCTTCGAAGCGTGATGGTTATATCACAGTTTCACGACCAAAATCAGTGACGAACATCTGAACCCGTCCTGGGCCTTCTCTAGGTCGGCCCAACCCGCGTGTAAACATGAGCATTAGGGAGACAAAGACGGCCGGGCGTGGTGCTGGCTACATCACGCCCTCGTGTGCCGTGCCAGCGTTCGTAGATGCTCGCTCATAGCACTTGCCCCGACAGTCTGTTAAAGGCTACCCGTGGGATCTGTGTCTGTAGGTGAGACAGTCCATGTGAGTGTGTGTGCGTGTGTTTGAGGAGCGGTGGCCTAGCAGTGCGCGCGCTGCGACCCGAGTTAAAAATCCAGCTCACGGCCAACACCAGTGACGATATTCCGAACCGGTCCTAGGCCATCCCCTAGGTCGACTCAGCCTCAAGTTAGCACCTTGGTGCGGTGCGTAAATAATCGCCACTAGGGTGACAAAGTCGGTCTGGCGTGGTGCTGGCCACCCACCCCCTCGTGTGCCGTGTTGGCCTTTACACAGGTGCTCGCTAACAGCTACTTGCCCACCAAACAGTCCGCGTAAACTACCCAGGGTATCGTTGTCTTTGTGCGCGAGTGTGTTAACGACGCGCGTTTGAATACGCGTCTCTTCTGTCTCGACACGCGTGTGCGGGAGGGATGCGGCGGGGCCCGGACGTGCACCTAGCCTGGCACAAGACCCGTGGCGTACGGTGACTTGTCGTTGTTGCGAGCGTTTGCGGGTGCACTTGACCCTACGGTCCGTTAAGAATATACGCGGGGGGGGGGCGGTCTTTGTCTTTGCTCGCTCGCGAGTGTTGTCGAGGCGCGTCAGCGGCCGATGTAACTTATTCACTTATTCGTTATTTATTTGCCGGTTGACGTCGGCTGTTGTTGTCGATGTTGTTGTGAGTAGTTGTTTACTTTAGGCCGCCACGCGGGGGGCTCTGTTGTTGTGAGTCGCGCGCGACACGCGGTGCCGTCCCCGGGCCACGTGATAGTGACGCTGCTTACATGTACCGATGTAGGGTTGTCACGGTGGCTCGAGTCGTGACGGTCGCTCTTCGGAGATGTTCTCTCGGGATGGCCGTGTCACTGAGCGCTCCTCCACCTCCCCGTCGCGACGTTTCGCTTCCCCCCCGCCACCTTGGAAGCGTAACGCGCTGACGATGCTTCCAACGTGGGAGCCGAAACGTCGCGAGGCAGAGATGGAGCTCGCTCAGGTGCCACGGCTATCCCGAAATAAGAGCTCAGAAGAGCAACCGTAATGATTCTACGGTAAATAATAATGATGATGATGGTGATGTTAGACGATAGTTATAGCAATTGTTATAGTATTACTCTGCAATATGAATTATGCTGTTTTGTGTAAAGACACCTAGCCTGGCACAGATGCCTACCTTCCCACCCCACCCCGCCCCTGGCACAAACAGGGTATAATTGTACCAGATCACGTGCGTGTCGGTGTGTATTTAAGTGTGTGTGCGTGTACACGCCGTGTGTACGCAGGTGAGGGTGAATATTGCCGTGTGTGTGTCCGCGTGTGTTTGTGTGCGTCTCCTTCCTTGCATTGCGAGTGTGTGTGCGTGTATTGTGTGTGTTGTGCACATTCGTATCACGCGTCTGTGTCTGTACGGGAGCGGTTAGCTCGCTGAAGTACGAACCCGGCCACCCGAGTTCGATTTCCGCTCACGGCCACCAACATCAGTGACGATTTTCTCAACCGGTCCAGGGCCTCCCCCTAGGTCAACTCAGCCTCAAATTAGTACCTGGTGCGGTGTGTAAACATCTCCGCATAGGGAGACAAAGGTGGCCAGGCGTGGTGCTAGGCACCCACACCCTCGTGTGCCGCGCTTGCCTTTACAGGTGCTCGCTAACGGAACTTGACCTTACAGTTTGTTAAGGCTACACGGGGGATCTTTGTACCATGCGTGTGTTGCTATGTATACCTATCGCTCGTGTATGTTGTATGTCAGTGCTGCTTATGTGTGTGTGTCTTGTGTGGGGGAGCGGTGGCTCAGTGGTTAGCGCGCTGGGCTACAAACCTGGCGGCCCCGAGTTCGAATCCCGCTCACGACCACCAACACCAGTGACGATTTTCTGAACCGGTCCTGGGCCTCCCCTAGGTCGACTCAGCCTAAAATGAGTACCTAGTGCGGTGTGTAAATATTGTCACTAGGGAGACAAAGGCGGCCGGGCGTGGTGCTGGCCACCCACCTCTTCGTGTGCCGTGTCGGCCTTAATAGGGTGCTCGCTAACGACACTTGCCCCTACAGTCCGTTAAGGCTATACGGGGGATCTTTGTCTTTGCGCGTATGTGCTTTGTTTATTTGTGTTGGATCCTGAATAATGAATAAAGAGACATTAAACACTGAGCCGGGTGCGCGTGTCTGCCAAACGTCGCCAGGACGCGCCGATACCATCATCACCACCATCATCATCATCATCGGTGCATCTCTGTCAATCACCAATCACGCTCATCGTCTGTCCCGGCATCGTTATGTTGCATAATCAGACATCGCCTTCGTTCATTGTCATCGATCATCGTCAGAAGTGGGGCCGCGGCCACGCAACGCGAACCGTGGACCGTATGGGAACCTCGCTGCAGTCTGCGCTCCTTCATTGGAGGAGGAGGAGGAACCGCGAAACGAGGGGAAATCTCGCTCTGTCTCTGCTGAAGCCCCCTCTCTCTGCCTCTCTCGTCGTGGCGACCAGACATAGACACGCGGCATCGAGCTGCTGAACGTATCGCTGCTGCCATCATACACTCGGTTAGAGTAGAAATCTTCACAATCGTCACAATCATCATCGTCCTAATCACTGCCGGGTCCCCGATTCCCGGGTGGTTGGTTCTGAGCCTGGCTGCCTCCTCCGCCTCTCTGCGCTTTCCTCGCTACGCCTCTGAGTCGTTCTCTTGTCAAATGAGTACCTTCGTCTCCCACCTGCTCAAAATTAAACGTGACCTTTCCCGCGACACCTGCCCGCGTCTCCTGACCCCGGCGACTTTTGACCCCGGTGATTCCTGACCCCGGCGACTCCTGACCCCAGCGATTCCCGACCCCGCGTCGCGGGGGTCACGGTGAGCGCGCGGCACCTGCTACCCCAGAGTGTCGCCGGTTCGATCTCCCGCTGCGGCAGTCGGAACACACGGTGCAAAAATGTGTCGATGTACGGTTTCTCACGGCTGCGAAGTGTGACGATAATTTACTCTGAAGAACTGCCGTGTCGGGATAGCCGTGTCGAGCGTTCGTGCCCGCTCCTTCGCGACGTAGCAGGCTCGCACACTCACACTGAGTCAATCCGTGGTTGGAAAATGAACTGAATGCGCAGGATGTGG
>JAZEWU010000020.1:7236562-7270462 GCA_036362915.1 Geotria australis | reverse complement strand
AATTAATTAACTTTGCCAAACATCCCGATATAATAATAATAATAATTCAATTTATATAACGCCTTTCACCCGAGGGTCACAAAGCGCTGTCTTGAAGAACAGCCTCGAGACTTGGTGCGGCTCTCCTGGGTTAATTGGCATCATAACACCGGCATCACAGGCTTTTGCAGCGCTTTGTGACCCTCGGGTGAAAGGCGCTATATAAATTGATATTATTATTATTTTGTGCTGAGACATTCTCTTTCCGTGTACATTTGCTATGCCCGTGTACACTTACTCTTGGTGTGTGCCAGTCTCATCAGCTTAGGGTAAACACCACCTCCACCGCGGCTCTGTAATGCGCGGGTCACAAACTCTGGCATTTATCGTCTGTCCACAATTGCGTGAAACGGGGTAAAGTCGAATCTTGGACCTGACCGTGTGTGTTTACCTAATTTTTTTGTTGTAAACGCTTTGTTATATTTTTATTACTGTGTTGTCAGGGAATTTAAACTCATGAAGCTAGCAGTGTACCACCTTGTGTCAGAGTAATGTACCCTGGAAGCTGACCTGACAGACCTACTTTTGATCAATTGATTCTAACACTACTGGGCTGTGCTGTTGCTGTGTGACACCCAGGCCCCTCTGCTCGTGCTCTGCGCGCGTGGCAGGAGAGGGAGGTCGGCCGCGCGGCACCATGGGAGACGACAAGCCGTTCGTGTGCACGGCGCCAGGGTGCGGGCAGGTGAGCGGGCGTGCTCGCCACACCGTACTCACCGAGCCGCGCTCGCCGCGCTCGCCGCACAGCACAACGCGGGAACCGCACCGTGCCCGGCACAATCGCCGCACCGCACCCGCCGCGCTTCCCACGTGATCGCTCGTTGCGCCACGCTCGTCCCAGCAAGGACACTACGTCACAATACCTTAGCGGCGGCGACCACGCCACGGAATCAACACCACGGCATAGGATTGACGGCATGACACTCGCACTGATAAACACCAGGAACGTCGTCACAGCGGGCAGATGCGAGACGTGCTGTCTGAGATCGAGATTATTTTTTAACTGTCCGTGAGACAAACGCACTGGTCCGTGAGGATAAGAGCCTGTCCATCACATATGAAGGTCATAGGGCAAGGCACAGTGGTAACACGCGTGCCTCACAGCAAGAAGGGCCTGGCTTTGATTCCCAACTCGGGTGCCTTGTGGAGTTGCTGTGTTCTCTCCCCTCAAATTTTCCCGGGTTTTCTCCGAGTTCTCCTGATTCCTCCCCTAACCGAAACGCACCGTACAGTGTAACTTGGCAGCTCGCTCCTGAAACTCGGCGAGACGTTCCTGGTAAACCAGTGTAGCAATAATAACCCTGTGACGTAGACACAAAATGTCTTAAAGACACACACCTGCGAGACAGACACACCTGTCCGTGAGACGGATAAACATTTCATTTTGAGAAAGACGCACCTGATTGTGTGACAGGCACGCCTGTGCGTGAGATACAGTACTGATATGCACCTGAGGTGCACCTGTCCGTGAGACACAGAGACACATCTGTCCCCCTTCCCCCCGCCCCTCCTCCCCACCCACCCCTCCCACTCTCCCCCCCTCCCCCCCACAGCGCTTCACGAATGAGGACCACCTGGCCGTGCACCGGCACAAGCACGAGATGACGCTCAAGCTGGGGCCCATGCGCAGTGACAGCGTCATCGTCGCCGGTCAGTTTCCCGCGCTGTGTGTGTGGGGAGCGGTGGGGGAGCGACGGCGGAGCGGTTAGCGCGCGGAGCTATGAACCCGGCTATGACCCGAGTTTGATTCCCACTCGCGGACAACGCCAGTGATGATTTTCTGAACCGGTCTTGGGTACTTCCCAGGGTTGACTCGGCCTAAAACGAGTACCTGGGGCGGTGTGTAAACATTGCCGCTGTGGTGGCAGAGGCGATCGGGCGTGATGCTGGCCACCCACCCCCTCGTGTCCCGTGCTGGCGTTTGTAGATGCTCGATAAACAGATCTTGACCCTACGTTCTATTCAGGCTGTATGGGGGAACTTTGTGTACATGCACGTGTTCAGGGTGTGTGTGTGAAGGGGGGAATATGAGGAGAGTGGTAGCATGGCAATTAACACACTGGGATACAAATTCAATTTGGACCCAAATTGGACTCCTGCTTGTGGCCAACTTCAGTGATGAATGTCTGATTGGATCGAGGCTTTCCCCTAGGTGATTCCTCATCCAAGCCTTAAACGAGTACCTGGTGTGGAGTGTAATCAGTAGTCTCAGACAAACTAAGACAAAGGCAGCCGGGCATTATAGCTGGCCACGCAGTTCCCTCCCTTGCGCCATGCTGACCTTCAAAAGCACTTGCCCCAACGCCCTGTGTAGGCTATATGGGGCATCTTTGTGAAGCGGGGAGTGTGTGGTGTGCGTGTGTGGTATGTGGAGGCATGCGTTGGAAACGGAGGTGTTTTGCCATGCGTGTTGTGTGTTGGCATGCGTGGCATGTATATGTATAGGCATGCACGGTGTGTATGTAGAGTCCTGCAAAGGGGGGTGTGTCTGTGTATGTAGAGGTACATTTGGACTTGCCGGCTTTGCACCAATTAACATAAATCGGCGTGCGCGCCAGTTTCCCCCGCTGCACGTGAATCCTCCGCATTTCTCCCAGCTCCTTGGCATCCTTTGGCTCTCTCCGACGCGAGCACTTTGCCCGGCTGTTGCCTGGGATCAGTGCCAACGCTCTCTCTCTCACTCTCTCGGCACGGAAAACGGAGTTCCCACTGCGAGGCGGAGAGAGGAACTAAAATTAGACCGGCGTCGGGAGCGAGAGTTTAATCTGCGGAGTGTGGCAACACTAAAAGCCAGCAACCGCGCGCGTCACTTGAATTATCCGACAGGCTTTTAAAGATAAGGCGCAACCACAACACACCGGGCTCGTAAGGAATTACCCACGAGTTAATTCATTTAGATCGACTGTTGCATCACGATGTATCGCATTGAGTCAGGCGTTTATGTTTACATTTGTCAGAGCTGGGGGTGCGGGATAATTTACGTAATCGATTTTCCTACCGGTTACCGGTTCGATTACTCGATTGAACACACCGCGCGGAAATAGTTTGGGGAGAAAGAGTCCTGCGTCCGTTACGACGTTTAACAACTGCGTGGTGATAGGAGGGCCTGAGTGACATCATCAACATCATCAGCCGCGTCACGCTGGGCGTGGGTCGTGTCGCTATTTTTAAGGTGCCCCCGAGTAATATATAAGCAGTAGATTACAGTTGTTAGTCGATCAATGGTTTTAACTCCAAGGACACAGGGCTTAGCGACACTCTCCTCTTCTAGGCCCTGCTCGTACCCTTCACACAAACTCGCGCAGGGACGCACCTCCTGCCGGAAATTCCGTTCCTGTATTCAACAAACCGTCCCGGCTCCAGATCGATTACCACGTATGCAATTACGCGCGCCGATTCGGTGCGTGTCGATACCTTTCATGTCAGTTCTTCTTAAAACGCGGCGCGCGTTCAAGTTCGACGCCATGTTGATAATCGCCGTCGCGTTCGTGTCGCCGCGTGCCATCTCAGACCAGACCCCAACGCCGACGCGCTTCCTCAAGAACTGCGAGGACGTGGGTCTCTTCCACGAGCTCACCGGCTCCTTCGAGCACGACCTCAAGAAGACCCCGGCGGGCGAGGTGGACACGCCCGACGTGCCGTCCACCCGCCACGCCTCCCCGCTCGCCCCACCGCCACCGCTGCCCCGGGGAAGTGACACCGGTGGTGGTGGTGGTGGCGGAGGTGGTGGCGGAGGTGGTGGCGGAGGTGGTGGCGGCGGAGGCGGTGGCGGTGGCGGCGGCGGTGCCGGCGGCGGTGGTGAGACCAACCATGATGTCAATGACAGGAGCAGAGAGAGGCTCTCAGCTCCCGGAGAGGAGGAGCAGAACGCCCGGCAGAAGGTGCGTGCGTGGGTGAGTTTGTGTGCATGAAGTGGAGGAGCACGGCGAGGAGGCGGAGGTTGTTGTGGCTCAGCCCTGTGTCCTTTGATTTGGCGCCGAGATAAATGTTTCGTGAGATTCGTGTATCTTCTGTGACGGTGTTTTGCGTAGCGGTTGCCTGTATTTCACCGGATGTCAGTCTGCTCTCTTGACTGGTTGTCTCTCTCTTTCTTTCAGATGTCTCTGGGCATGTGTGAGGGAGGAGGGGGCTTGGGGCCCCCCAGGGAGCCAGCTCCCCCGGACGGCCCGGCCCCTCCCCTGCCCGCCCCTCCCTTCCGGCAGGACGGCCCCGGCACCAACAGCAAGGTGAGTGGAGGTCGCCCGCGACGCACCGAGGCCTGGGTCTCTCCATTTATTCGGCATATGTATTCCCCATAAATGAAGCATTACGCTAATAATAATTTTAAATTTATGACGTGCACGTATGTATTCAATGTTGAAGGTATTCATTCGACGAGAGAACGACTCAGAGGCGTAACGAGGAAAGCGCAGAGAGGCGGAGGAGGCAGCCAGGCGGTTTTGCCGGCACCAACATTTTGCCGTAATGTATAGGACTGCGTCCTAAATATGATGTTATTGGCCAATTAATTAATGAGGTTTTTAAGTTGTGGAGCAAACCGGAAAACCCGGAGGAAACCCACGCAGAACAGGGAGGAGAACGCGCAAACTCTGCGCAGAAAGGCACCCGCGGTCAGAATCGAACCGCCTCCTGGCAAGACCCTTCCTTCTGTGAGGTGCAAATGTTACCCCTGCGCCACCCTGCTGCCCTCGGCATTCATCACTCGTCTTGACGTCCGTGTTTCCACGTGGCCCCCCCGTCTCCCTGTGACCGCGTCCCATTGCCCAGGAGGCCGTGTGTGCAGCCCCCCGCAAGCTGCCGGCGCCGCCGCACGGGCCGGTGGTGGCGCGGCCCTCCTCGCTGCACCTGCTCTCCCGCGGAGACGCCGGGGGCACGGGGACCCCGACCGGAGCCACCTCCATCATCCCGCAAACCCTGGATTCGCCCACAGCCGTGTCCGTCATCACGCAGGCCCCGCCTTCCAACCGGCACATGGGGTCAGGCCCCGCCCCTGCCCGCTCCTCTCCGCTGCTCGCCACTGTCCTCCGCTCCACTGTCCTTCTTTCCCTTCTACTCCGGTCTTCTCGCCCCCTCTTATCCCTCTCCATCCTGCTCCTTTCCACTCGCCTTTCCTCTTGCGCCACTACCCTTCCCTCCGTTCTCCAACGTTGCCAAATATGATTACACCGCACGGAGCGAGACCGAGAGCAGGAATACCTGCCACAGCTATCCTGAACGAACCAACAGCTGTGGAGAGCAATTCTCGTGCATCGATCCGTGAAAACTTAAATCATTACGTCGCGCAGCAACATCGGCCCTTACTGGCAGTCTGTCGCACACCGGTGCTGCATTCACCTTGTACCTCACAGGGACAGCTGCCACTGGGGGAGTCCGCTGCCACAGGGCGCCCCCCGCCCCCCGAGATGGATGGACGTGACAATTATGAGGACGAGGAAGTGGTTTGACTTGGCTGGCCGTGTTGCCCCCCCCCCAGGCCCCCGCTGCCGGGTCCCATGCCCATGTACATGCATATGGCCAACGGGCAGCCGCTGCCCATGGGCTTCCCAGGGCCCCCGCCCAGCTCCATGGCCCTTTCTCCAGGCCAGGGGCCCCAGCACCTTCCTCCACCGCACTCCTCCGTGGTGAGTACACGCGCGTTCCGTGTGGTGTGCGGTTACGCAGCCTCAATTCTTGCCGTGTGGTGGTGTGGTGAGCCGTTGACTAGCAGTTAGGGTGCCGCGTTGCAAACCTGGCAGTCCTAGGTGGACTCGGCCTCAAATGAGTACCTTGTGTAAGCATTGCCGCTTGGGGCAAAGGTGGCTGGGTGTGGTGCTGACTACCCACCCCTTCCTGTGCAATTTCGGCCTGCGTAGACGCTCGCTAACAGGACTTGTCCCAAAAGTCTCTTAAGACTACGCGGGGGATCCTTGTCGTTTGGTAATGGGCACAGGTGTAATCCTTGCCGTGCTTTAATTTTTCTCACAGTTGATGAGCACAGGTGCCGTGCCACGTTAAGCAGCCAGCAACAAACAGCGCTTTGAATGTTGTAACAGATAAGAACTAAACACGTATCTTGGACTGAGTAAGGTTTGCACACGATTGGTGAAAGAGGCGATAGGCGGGAATTCCAAGGTCGCGCACTTGCGACGGAAGAAGGAAAAAGTTGAGGGGTCGTGACCTGCGGCGCGCCGGTGGTTGAGCACGGTGTCGATAAGACGAAGCATTCGGTCTGGCTGCTCGAGTCCTCAACACGGCTATGGAGGACTCGGTGAGTGAAGTCGTTGGGAATAGTAGCTATAGACGAGTGACTAGCAGGCGGCTGACTCCGAGTGGGCGAGTGACCTGAGTGTGTGATGAATCATCAGTCAGCGTGACTGCTGTGTTTGTGTGTCTCGTCATTGACACACACACAGCAGTGTGTGAATCCTATCACTACGGTGGCGCGTGTGTACATTTAACCTTTGTTCCCTGCGCTGTACTCTGTGGTACGGCACCCGCAAGTGTAACCCTTGCTCCGTGTGCGTCATCGCATCCTGGTTTTGTCGCAGATGTCGCGGCCGATGAACCTCGTGCCCAACATCCCAGGAATCCCGGGCCCTCCCATGAACCACACGGGGCCGCCCCCACTGCCCCCCCTCCAATCGGAGGCTAAGATGGTACGTTGCGTGCGCCAAACGTGGTTTCCCCCCACACCTCGGTGTTATCTAAACTCAGTCCTGCTCCTCCCCTATGTCGACTCAGCCTTAAATGAGTACCTGCTTGCGGGCGTGGTGCTTGTTCGCCAATCTGGCCTTAATAGGTGTGTAAATAAAATATGTTTAGAAATATTTACATGTGTATTAAACTACAGCCACGCTGAGCCGGATAAGGTGATGACTTGCCTTCGGCAAAGTTTATCACGGCGGCATTCGAAGACGTTTTCCAAAAATGGGCCGGTGAAACAAAAGTGTGGATATATGGAGAATAATGTAACATTCTCAGATTTCCTGATGGCACGGTAATTATAACACGGCAACAAAAGTGGCCAGGCGAGTTCCTGGCTACACTGTGTCTTCTCGGCCGAAACAGGCACTTGATAACAACACTAACCCACAACGTCTGTAAGTGTACACGGTGGTTTTTTGCCTTTGATGTGTAATCTGAGCCATCCATAATCATCCTGGCGCCTTCATCTCCATTAAGAGATAAATGACCCGTGTACTGCGTGTGTTTACGTACCCAGAGTCGCCTGCACTCGCCGCGTTGTAACCAATGGAGGGCTGTGTGTCGGTGCATTCCTGTGCGGGATGTAGACAGGTAGATTATTATCATTACCGGCCTTTACGGTGACCTTTGGCTGTCTAAGCCAGATCACGGTGGGAAATGCACAGCCTAGTGTTGGAAACCTTTCAAGAAGAGATTTGGTGAATCCATGGTTCTTGTTCTACATTAAAAAAATTAGCTTAGCCCTACAAAAGAAAATCCAGGATCCTTTTGCATGTTACCGCTCCCGGCCACCTCTAGATGGAGATGATACGATTAGCTCCGACCCGACTGATTGGCGAGATCCTCTGCAGAGTGGTCACGGGACACGACCAGCCAATAGGAACGCTGAAAAATCAATCTGGAATGACACCCCAACTGCCACATTATGCATACATTACGCTTTGTTTACCCAGAAAAGAAGCCTCTGTTGTTTGGGGAGTTTCGAGGGCCAGAGGGGAAGCCAAATCGAGCGCAGAGAATTCGGACCGCGGCTCGGAATGGCAGCCGACTCGGTTTGATCAGCAACGTGAATTCGGTTCGCCCGCGGTGACCAGCGTGAGCGCGCACTCGGGTTGCTTGACTCGCGAACCACGCGGGGCGAACCTGCCGTGACATGACGCGGTCACGTGACAAGAGTGGAGGGTGTGAGGAGCGGCGCCTGCGGCTTCATTGCTCTGTTGTGAATTGCAGCTGATGTGACCGACGACTCTCTCCTTCTTCCCCTTTCTTCCCCCGCCATCTCTCCCCTCCTCTCCACGCTTACCGCCGCCATCCTCTCCCGTCCCCTCCTCGTGTCCCCCCCATCTCCCCCCCACCCCGTCTCCCCTCGTGTCCTCCCCTCCGTTGAATCCCTTTTCCCGCGAGTCAGAGGCTGAAGGCCGTGCTGAGTCAGCAGCCGAGCGCCATGGGAGCGAGCGTGGGGGAGATGCAGCCCCTGAGCGTGTTCACCGGCCGGCACGAGCTGCCCGGAGCGGGGCCCCCTCCGTCGCAGGTGCGGCTGGCGCCCCTAGAGGCTGCCACACCTCCCACCACTGTGCCCGCCTCACCGCCTCCCTCCCCACTGCATGAACACAGGAGGGTGGAGGGAGCGGAGGAGGCCCAGGGGTGTCGCTCTCTCTTGCAAATGTGACATTCGTAATCAATCACAATCATTACATAATAATAACAAATGCTATTTATAATGCGTGGCACATATTCGTTAAATTTCGAAGATATTAATTCAAAGGGAGAACGACTCAAGAGGCGCGAGGAAACCGCAGATAGGTGGGGGAGGGGGGAAAGCAGCCAATTAATTTTAGTTGCGAGAGGAAACGGGATAACCCGTAGGAAACCCACGCAGAACAGGGGGAGAACACACAAACTGCACAGAGAAATGCACATATGTTATCACTGCGCCACCATGTGATCGGGATATCAGCCAACAATTACAATTTCCTGTGGGACTTGTAATGGTTATTTGACCCTGGGTCAGCTTGCACAGTGGAGTTGGGGTGCGGAGTGGATTATCGGACTGAAGTGGAGTATAGGAATGCAGAGTGGTGTGTAGGAGGTGGAAGTTGTCAGTCTAGTTTGTGAGGCCAGTGGAGTTAAAGGAAAGTGGAGTGTAGGAGTGTGGAGCGGCATGCATTGTTGGAGATGGGAGTAGAGTGCAGGAGTATGAAGTGGATTAGAGGTTGGTGGAGTGTGGATCGGAATGTGGGAGGGTGCGGTAGAGTGTGTTCCGGACGTCATTGGGAATGCAGAGTGGCGTAGTGTGAGAGTATAGAGTGGATCTATTTAGAGACCACATTCTCCGTGATGAGAGAGACCCGATACGAAAGGAAAGTGCGGTCTAAGGTTATCTCGGTACAGATGAACAGAGATAACACGAATCCATGACCACACACAATATACACAATACAAAACACCTCTCGGCAGCACCGACCCCGGTCACCGGGCTCGTATTTCGTCAGAAATTCATTCGAAACCAGATGTGACATCAAGGGGTCAAAGTGAAAGAGAGACCATTCCCTGCATATGTCATCCATCTCAGATATGGCCACGTTTATTTAAAAAGAATAGAAGTGTATTTTTTAAAAATCATTAGATTTTAGCATGGAATAGCACAACCCAAACACAGGCACGTGTTTATCTTTGTCGTGGAGGAAACGGCAAACAGCAGAAGGGGTCGTGTCCACGCAGCCCATCGCATCGCAAAGCCTCGGGCGATCGGCTCTTGAAGCGGATAGTGCCGGGCTGTGCGTGTAACCTCGCGGCCAAGCGTCTGGTCCACCGCCCAGCGGTCGCGCGCCGCGGCACTACGCGCCGCCGGCCCTCTTCTCATCGGCCACGGGTGCGATGCCGTTTGCCCTCCCGTCTGCAGATGTCGCCCAGTTACCTGTCGTCAGGACAGCCGTCGCCACAGTCGTCCGTGAGCAGCAGGGGAGGCGGAGGCGGTGGGGGCGGGGGAGGGGGGGGCGGCGGCGGGGGGGGCAGCGGGCGTCGGCGGCGCTCGGCGGACGACGACCCCGACGAGAGGCGGCGCAAGTTCCTGGAGCGAAACCGCGCGGCCGCAACGAGGTGTCGGCTCAAGCGCAAGGCCTGGGTGTTGAACCTGGAACACAAGGCCGAGGAGCTCACGCACACCAACATGCAGCTGCAGGTGAGGTGGGGTGTTGTGATGGATATCTGCGACCGGTCCTTGGCCTCCGCTAGGTCGACCGTGCTTTAAATGAGTACCTGGTGCGGTGTGTACATATCGACAATTAGATAGATGTTTATTATTACAGCAGAAAAATACCCAGTTAGCTTGCAAGCTCTTTACGGGACTCCTGCGACACAATAAACATTCGAGTTGCTGACAATAAAAATGGGAGACAAAGGTGGCCGGGCGTGGTGCTAGCCACAGTTCCTCCTTGTGCACTATGGCGGCCTTTGTAGGTGCTCGCAAACAGCACTTGCCCCAACAAGGAAAGGCCACGCGGAGGTTCCATTGTATATCCCTTTTTACGGGGGATGTTTGTCTTGCTGTTTCAGAGCGAGGTGTCCCTTCTAAAGAACGAGGTGGCGCAGCTGAAGCAGCTGCTGCTCGCTCACAAGGACTGTCCCGTCACCGCCATGCAGCGAGCCGGCCACGGATACGTGTGTGAGTGTGCGCCGCCACACGACTACACCACCACGCCATCACAACGCAACACCGCCACAACACGGCACCGCCACGCCACTATAATGTCGCGCAGTGCCCGCGTCACTGCAGACCGTGCTCCAGTCCGCTGGCCAACCTCACGTTCCCGCTTCCGTCATTCTACTTAATCCTTTTATTGCACTCGCATCGTCCTGTCATTCCCATCGGCCCCGCGTCGCCTCCCCACAATCCCCACGATCCCCACCGCTCCGACCCACCACCGCGGTCGCCTCACGCCCCCGCGCGCCTCCCGCCCCCCGCCCCGTCACAGCCGACCCAGAGGAGGGCCCTCCGGACGATGCCCTCGGCCCCGCTCACCTCCAGCAGCACCAGGTGATCCAGCACAGCACCCCGCCCGCCGCCTCCTCCTCCTCCTCGTCCTCCTCCTCGTCGTCGTCGTCATCTGTCGCCGCCGCCGCCAACGGCCTCCCGCCGGCCGCCTCGTCGGCGGCGGCGGCGGCGCAGCAGGAGGCGGCGCAGGCGGCGAGGGCGGCGCTGGTCCTGAGCCTCGCGTCGTCCTCGCGGCCGCAGCCGACCAACAGCTGACAGGACGGCGCCGCAGCGGCTCGGCGGGGGGGCCGCGCGCCGCCGTCTTACCCGAGCGCCGTCGCCGAGCCTTGAGATTGTTTTCGGGAACTCGTCGTCAAGGGCGCCGCCCCCCCCCCCGCGGTGCCGCTCCCACCTCCTCACTACGTTACCCCCGCGCGGTTTCGCGGCGCGTCGCGTTCCGTCGCGCGCGCGCTGAAACCACGCGTCGGGCGGAACTGCCCCTCCCCGCCCCCCGGGGACGACGCCGCTGCCTTACGCGAGCGGGCGAGCGCGCTGCGCTGGCGCCGCTTACGCCGTGCGTCCCGCGGACGGGCGAGCGACGGCCGGGGGGGGGCGCGGGAGCGTGTCGAAGCCGCGACTCCCCAAACAATAATCGATGGCGGGACCACAATACCGTGCGACACTGGGACGCGGCGAGGGATGGCTGTGCCCTCCCTCTCTCCTCCCCCGGCAAGCCCGCTTTCCCCAGAGCTCAGTGCGACGACGTGACCACCTGCGTTTTTGCCCGTGGGAGGGGCCAAGCCACGGAAGGTTGGACCTCCGCAAATGCAAAAATCCAGCCTCGTAGTGAAAACCTTCCCCAGGCACGGCGGCGTCTCTTGGAACGGCGCGCCGGGAAACCCGGGGCGGTGGAGGCCTCACCGTGCCGATGGGAGAGGTGGAGGGGCGGGCGACTCTCCTAGTTTACAGCGGCTCTGTCAAGCGCCGCTAGCACCCACCGCTAGTTCCCCTTGACGCCAGCACCTGGACCGGACTCCGGCGGCGAGGACTCAGCTGCTATAAATTTGTACGATGCAATCTCCAAAGAGCTACTCGACCCGCAGGATGCAACCCCCGCGGGCGGGCGGGCCGATGAATGGACTAACGGACAAAAACGACTCGGAGCACTTCCGCGGCACGAGGCGTGGGCGCCGCGGTTTTAACCGCGACACGCCGCGCCGATGCCCGGTGAGACGGTGCGGCGAGCCGTCGGGTTAGGGGGGGGGCGAGGCGCCATCGGCTTGTGTCCCGACGCCGCACGCGAAGCTGTCGTGCCCTTTGCCTTGTGCCAACCAGGGCGACTTACACGGACTGTTAACGGTGGACGCAGCCCAAGAGATGAATAGCTCTGGTCTTTTGCAGACGGGGGTTCTCGTGATCTGCTGTGGTACTTCTTTCCACGTTTACCATCCGGTTTCCTCCTCCTGTCATAGCCCCTCTGCAGACTGCTGGGGCTATAGACTACCGCTGTTGGCGATCGTCGTCATAACCATTTCTAGGCGATGGCTATCTCCGTTCGAATACAAATGAAGTGATTGTGAGCGGTACGCACCTGATGGCTGCGATACACATTTCGCGTGCAATAGAGACCTGCTTTCACTTAACATCGGGATAATGTGTTTGTGGGGGGAAATTTTAATTGCTCACTTTCATACGTACACGCAATATCTCGGTCTTAATTTGAACCAGCGTCAGGTCACGTGAAACATTTCGCAATCAGACGCGCGGCAGCTCTCGAGCACTTGTTTTGTACCTGAACACGAGAAACGTGGAAACGTGTACCGGGATGGGTTACAAAGACTGAAGTGAGGTCTCGAGCGTTGGTTTAAAATCTACTTTCGTAGTCTTTTTGTCAATCCACCGCTGGATGTGGGCCTCCCCACACTTTGGGCAGTATGTGGCCATCCTACACCGCACTAGTCGGTGCGGCTTGAAGGCAGGGACCATAGACGCGGGAGCGGAGAAGTACAGTATAATGTATTCCGCTGCACAAGACATATCTCTTTGGGTTGCGTCTGCCTTGATGCTGCTGATGCAAGCGGCAATGTCTAGGGGTGGAACGATACAGACTGATCGATCAACAAAGATTATTAATCTCGTGATACACGAGCATTTTTTTTTTTAATCGTACACTTTGTAAGTAATAATGAGTCGATCGTCCCTGCAGCAATGATCTTGCAATAGATAGAATATTTGCAATATATTCGATTCTCATATCACGTCGTCACCTTGAATCGTAACGATTCATCAAATCAGCGGTGAAATGGGGGAGGGGCAGAAGATGGATCGTTCCACCCCTACCAGCGCATCGCACTCCGCCATTCGTGGAGAAGACAGGATTGTGCGATCTTCGTGGAGAGGGGAGGGGGGGAATGCAAGTGGTGAAGCCCACAGCGCCCCACGTTCCTCCTCCTCCTCCTCCACCACCCCGTTAAAACTGCCGACAACCTAACCTCCTAAACAAGCGTAAACAAGGCTGATGCAATGTACATACACGGGCGGCACGCAGGCTCCGGCCATCCGTCAGAGCCGTGTGGCGGGCGGCGTGCGGACGCGCCGGAGGTTGTCTCGACGACCAAACGGCCGCGATCTCACCGACGCGCACCTGTCTCATCCGTCCCCGCGCGTTTGGCGAGTGGCGACTGGGCTGGAGACGGCAAGGCACTGTCCGGTGTCGAGACAAACTCCGGACACCGGCACTGCCCGTCCCGACTGTTTGGGAGTGTGTCGAGGTGCACACCCTCGACGCAGACTGTTCATCCGTCCGTCCGGCATGTTGGAGACGGTCTGCGCGACGCGGAGACAACAATCTGTGGAGACGGACGGGCCGCTCGGCAGAACGTTTGTCCGCGTGGCGCGTGGGCCGCGGTCGTCAAGTCTCGTGTGTCCCACTAAGCGACCGTGCGCCGCACGCGCCACCCCTGGTCAGTTATCCTTTGCCTTAAAAGCGTGCATGCGTTCAGTTGTTTTATTATTTTATTTGAAAATTTTACCTTTTATTCAAGTCCCGTCAATATCCAGACACCACTGTGTAATGGCAAATAGGGGTTTTTAATACTAATAATTTAAATTGCTTTGGTTGTTAAGTGTATATGCAGTTACGCTACAAACTGGTTGCTAATAGACGCTGTGTAACGGCAGCTGCTTTAGATTACACGATACGACGCCCATACACACTACTGTATAATTATTTCAAATCCTGACTCTCATGTCGGATTTTACATGTAAATATTGATAACACGCTTTTTTTTAAGTTGTGCCCGGTCTCCCGAGTGTGTGGATCTTTGCCAGTTCGGTTGTGCTGTGGTGGTGGTGGTGTCAGTGAGTGATGTTGCAGGTGGAGGTGATGACGTATGAGATGGTGGAGTGCGCTGCGTTGGATGCCGTAAATCGGTGGTGATGGATGCGGTTGAGATGGTTGGTTGCATATTTGTTGGAGGTGCTGATTGACTGTCATGTAGTAGTAGCCTGTAGCAATAGAGACGGTTGTCGTGGAGGCGGTGGTAATGGAGGGTGGTGCCGGTGGTGGAGGTGAGAGATGATGGTGAAGGAACGTGACAGATGCGGTATGGGTGGTGGAGTTTGTTCGTCTCGTTGGCGGCCCCGGATCTGCCGCGCGACTCGGCTCCTGGCCTCGCTCCCCGCCGGCGGCACGCGCGCTCAAACCGCTATGCCCATCAAGTTGACGCGCCGGTTGTGGTAGCGCTTGGAAATGTCCTCCTCGATCTGCAAACGACACGCCGCCGTGAGCTGGTACGATATCGAATCGTCCCCGTAGAATCTGAACCCAGAGGTCGAAATACTTCCCTGTGTAGAGTTTGTAATCCGAGGGTGAAAAATTACGTTAGGGTGAGAGCAATGCATCGTTGAGTAACAGAGCGAGCGTACGAGCTTCTGCAGCTCCCGGGAGCGCACGAGCAGCGCGTCGAGGCTGGGCTGCAGCGCCGCCTGCTCCTGCAGCGCCTCTCGCTGCCGCTGCACCGCCGCGTCGCGCTTCCGCAGCGCCGCCTCCGCCTGCCGCAGCTTCTGGTTCAGCGTCGTGGTGAGCCGGTCCACGTAGCTGCGCACGGCACAGGGTGGGAGACCGGAACCGTTAGCCTGGGTCAGTCACGACGGTACTGCCTGCCCCACGGCCCCCTCTCCCAACACCAACTGGGTCTCGATATATAACAGCCGATCGGTGAGTTTGCACGTTAGAGTCTGACGTTGGAGTTATATAAGCGGGTCAGGTCTTGCGCCGGCCATTCTAGGAAATCTATATAAGTCTTGACGGTCACATTCAAATTCACGGTTATTTGTCGGTCGTTTAACAATGCTGAAAACCACTCAAAATAATGTATTTACCATGTATACCTCTCCCCTCTTATGCTAACGTGAGAGATTCTTTATCCTACGTTTTGTACATTTAATTTTTTAACCTCCGCGTTGGCGACGCCGGGTTTCCTGCGAGCAGGGCCTACTCCGGATTGCGCTGTCCCGCGCCCCCACCCCACACCGCCCCCACACCCCACACCCCCACCCGCGCACGCCTCACCGCGGCGACGCGTGAATCATGAAAAGCTGGCGCATCTTGAGGGAGGTGAGGCGCTGGGCGAGCGCCCGCGTGTCGGCCAGCGCCGCCTCCACGCCGCCGCGAGACTGCTCCTGCAGCACGAGCGGCGCCGCCTGGAACTGGTTGATGGACAGGACGTCGGCCTCCTCGCTCAGCTCCGCGATACGCTGGACCAGGAACGCCTCCAGCTGGCGGCGGTGGCGACGGCGAAGGGGAGAGACGGTGACCGTTAGCAAGGGGGAGAGATGTGGGGGTGGATGGGTGAGGGTTTGGATGAGAGACGAGTGGGGGGGGGGTGAGGGTTGGAAGGAGGCTAAGTTGGAAAGCTCCTAGGGAGGTGTTTATTTTCCACTGCCACTGCTCGTAAGGCTGATGGCGAGAGCCCCTGTGCTGATTTTGGGACAGAACCGGGCCCTTCCTGGGACCCCAGTGGTTGTAAACGCGAGTTTGGAAAAATCGAGCGGAAACGTTTACTTGGCATCATTGAAGCCAACGGAGGGCTCTTGGGGCCAAAAGCGTTCACATATTTGTAAAATGTCATTTTTCTTTCCCTGGCCTGCGCCTTCACATTTTAGCCAGTAGTTTAGTTATAGCAGCCGGTGTTAAAATACGAAGGTTTGGTTTGTATTCTGATCAACTTCGCGAGTTACAGTGCCTCCCAGTTACTGACAGATGGACGGATCTGTCAGTAACTTTCAACTTAACTTGGAAAGCATTCATAAGAAATTAAGGAAGGGGAGGTGGGGGGGTGTAGGGGGGGGCGAGCACCTCCATGAGCTCGTCGATAAACTGGTTCCGCGTTTCCACGTTTTCCAGCACCGTGAGGGCGTCCGTACCGCGAGCCACGCCTGCTCCTGAACCAACACACGCACAGTGGTGTGACGCAGCGGTACAGTGCGACGCAGCGGTGGCGTGCCACGTTCCGCAGTGCGGTGTTGCCGCGGTGGCTGCGGTAGCACCGACCGTCTTCGTGGCTGCCCGGGTCGGGCTCCTTCCCGTCGTCCACGACCTCGATCGTCCAAGCGCCGTCGCCACCGCCGTCACCGCCGGCGCCGGCGCCCTGCGTAGCCGCGGGCAACGGGGTCACGCACCGTGCCGCACGCACGGGGTAAGGCGGGCACAGGTCACGGGTGGGTAACGTGTGTGCCGAGCTGTTGAAGCGAATGCGTGTGGTGAGCGGACTTGCCTGCCGCCCAGGTTTGTGGATGACGCGGGTGGGTGTCGAGGATGAGCGAGTGTGGCGATGACGCACAATGAGCTAATGAGCTAGTGCGGTGAGCGAGCGAGCCCGCGCGACGACGAGCGAGCGGTGTAATGTGATGGTGAGCGAATCGTAAACACGTCGCACGAATGGTGAGCCGGCGCTCACCTCGCCGCCTCCCTCCAGGCTGATTTCCCAGTCGATGCCGTTCGCCTCGTCACCGCCGCCCAGCGTGCCGCCACCCTCGCCAGCACCGTTCGGCACGTCCGGCGGTGTCTCCACGGTGAAGTCGCCAAAATCTATTTCCGCGGCCCCCTGACGAGAACGATAACGCGCCACAAAAGTGACGATCGTCCGAGGTGATGGCTCCCCCTGTGTGCGGCGTTAAGCTCACCCGGTGAGGAGCAGCGCGACGGCGTAATGACGGAGCGGCGGCATAACGGGTGGAACGCGCTCCGGAGAATGGCCGATGAGGAGACGGAGCGATGAAATCATCTCGAGTGTGGGTGGCTAGGCAGACAGCCGTATCGCAGGATTGTGCAAGACTGCAATGGCTTGGCGAGGCCTCAATCCAGCAGTTTATTGGTCACGGCTGATGGCGATGCAGGGGTAACGCTCACCTGCTCGGCTGGTGAGGAGACGTCCCCTTTGACGGTGAGGGTTGTGGGGGGTTGCAGCGAGGAAGGGGGTTTGCCTGTGCGCCACTCGTACACCGTCGTGTTCCCCTTGTGCTGCACGTGTCTCAGCAGTGGCAGCACCGTGTCCGGGGCACTGACGACACACACAACACACTTGTACATGCAGGTACATACGTGGCGACAGACCCAGGTGTTGTGAGCTAACTGGCTGTCACACACAAAGATCACGCGTACATCTGTAAAACTGATTGGGGAAAATGCTATTACAGATTGATGTTTATTATTACAGCAGAAAACACCGAGTGTTTGACGGGAATTCCCGCGACACAACAAACAAGCGGTTTAACAGACGAGCGGTGAGAGGGCGTGTACACACACACGCACACACGCACACAGGCGCCGCGTCTCACCTCTCGCACACGAACTCCACGCACGCCTGGTAGAGCAGCACGTGCGGGGAGAGCGGCACCGACGCCGACGCCACCTCCCTCAGCATGCCCGGCAGCTCCTGCAGCAGCGCCAGCAGCTCATCGCGCACGTTGTCCCCCTGCGGCGCGATCGCCCCCGCACACACGCGGTCAATCGTCACCGTCACCACCACCACCATCAACGAAGCGAGACGACGTGCCGGCACAGCGCGCTGCCGGCGATTTACCGCGATGCGGTGTTGGTTTAGTTGCCGAGTTGCGGCGCCGGTGCGATGCGGATGAGCTAACGAAATGCCGTGCCGGTGTGGTACTGGCGCGTTACTGGGATTGATACCACGTTGGCCGTTGGCACAGGCGAGGTGACGAAATGCCATGAAGTCACGGCGCGTTGCTGGCGAGTTACCGCGACGCCGTTCTGGCGCGCTGCCGGTGAGTTACCGCGACGCCGTGTTGGCGCGGCGCGGGTACGGGGCGGTGCTGGCGGGTTACCGAGATGCCGTGCTGGCGGCACGCCACGTAGAAGCCCTCGCGCAGCTCCGCCGCCCTGTTGGCGCACTCCGCCTCCCGCCGCGACATCTCGTGCTGCGTGGTGGCGCACTTGGCCATCTGTCGGCGCAGCGCGGGTGCCTCGTACAGTATGCTGCGCGCCAGCATGTTCGCCAACTCCGCTGCCGCGCACACGATCAAGGGTCAAACCGCGCGGTCAGTGCTGCGCCAATGTGACGTACGCTCGCGCTGTCTATTGCAGGATCAAAGGTCACTCCGGTGTGGTGCTCGACCATCCCATCGGTGGAAACATCATGTCCGAGGGCACGGCTACGGCATACATCAAACGATGAAATTGGATCTCGTGCAGAAGTTGGATTGTTGTGTCGCGGCACTGTTAGAGATGCAGATGGCTTGGGAAGGCCTTCATCCAGAAGTGGATTGATTATGGCCAATGATGACAGGATTAGTATCAGACTTGCGATTACACTGTGGAGTGCTTCACTCGTCGCCAACACATTAGCATCCGTCTGTGCCCAATACAAACCTAGATAGACATTGTCCTTCTCGTACATAGACACGATCTCTTGCCAGTCCTGGAACAACAAGAGGGGGCGGAAATGTTTAGGAGGCTTGGAGTAATTTATCATCCACCATCAACTCCCAACACTTGAGAACCCACCTGAATCACAGGTGGCTACTTGGATTCAAACTCACATGCCAAGGCATCGGTCAACTTTTGTTCATTTGCGTGACAAAATGTTAACCATCCATTTGCTCAGAGAATAAACAACTGTTACGTACAGCATTCCATACATGTACTCCGAATGCCAAACCCGACTTTAATCCGTGAATATTTGCACGCATAATCGTTAATAAATTAACGACTATGTGTTTTACTGGATGCAAACGAGAGGAGATGAATTAATGGTCTGGCGTCCCCTACCTTCATCCGCTGTGAGGAGTATCGCCCAAAGATGTTCTTGCTGGAGGCCTCCGTAGAGCGCAAGATTTCCACGATGCGCAGGCAGTGGAAGTATTGTATATCTGGTGCACAGTAACAGTAACCATAGCATCCAGTTTTCATAAACTAGGCATTCACAACCCTGCATACGCATGTCAGTAGCTTCATAAACTGAACATAGATCAGGTCTGGCATTCAGGCCAGATAACCCGCTAGTGAACAGCTGACTACAGGTGGCGTATACAGGTGAGCGTGGCGTGGAGGTGAGATGTGAAAACGTGTTTACACAGCAAGGTGCAGTGTGCTGTGTAGGTTATGTCAATATGAGTGTGGTGCACAGGACGCTACTGGGCAGTTGGAGGCAGTCGCCCTCCAACACCAACAGGGAACGGAGGAGCGACGCTCACAACAGCGAGCCGAGCGCAGGGCAGTAAAACCCAGCAATCTGGCACGGTAACGAGCACAGGTGGTGCCACCAGCCAGTCATCTCAGGCCACCAATGGCACCGGGGTCTGTCCCATGACCTCCTGTCGGCGAGCCTTCAACACTCTGCGTGGCCTCAAGGTGCACCTGGCCTGGCACAGGCGACGAAGTGACGTCACCGCCACTTAGCGGCGAACGGCGGTTTTTGTTGTTCACAGGTGAGTTGTGTGTGGGTGCAGTGGGGTTTGGCGTACAGGTGAGTGGTGTGTACAGGTGAGTGCGGTGTGTGTTCTTACGTGTGCCGCTCAGCAGGTTGCGGATGTCCGGGTGCTCGGGCATGTCTGTCATGGCCGCCGCGATCCTCTCGCGAATGGCACCGACTGTGGCCTGCCAGCGCAGCCCGCAGTGACGGCGGTCGACCAGCCAGTCTGTCTCACACGGTGACACGGGTCACGGGGACACACGACACGGGGTCAAGGGCTCTACCATGCAGTCGGTCTCGCACAGAGATATGGGTGACACGACACAAGATACCATGCAATCAACATGCTTGGTCCACATAGGAAACCTGGACATGGAAGCGACACGGAATCACACTGGACAAGAAGGGGCACTAGTTTAGAAGCCAGTCTGTGCTATCGTGGGGGACACGGGGATGTGATAGGAGTGCTGTGGTTTCCACGGTTGCGTGGTTGACTCACCCAGGAGTTTGCTCGTGTGGATGTCTATCGGGATGTTCTTGTACTGGTCCTGTCAACAGAGGCACATCCATAGACCGCGTGCGTTGGTATAAATAGCGAAAACACCTTTGCATACCCACACATAGACAATACTTTGAGACACCACATGCATGCACACACAAGTCCCTGACATACACATAAAGTCCCCAAAAAAACAACGCTTTGACATACACTACACGCAGAAAATGCAGATATACACATTTTCTAATCAAGGCAAATAACGGACACAAAACATGACACTGCAGCACACACGGGCCAAATGCATAACACATACACAATTCACAACACTGACATACACAACACTGATACACAGCCACACCGTGCAAACACTACTACACATTGATATACAGCACGGACACATTAAACACAGACGCACGCAACTCGCAGACAACATATGGATACAGACAGCAATCAAACAGGTATGACACTCCAGCATAGAGATTATGTTGGTGGCAATGACTGGACTGACAGGGAGGGCAATGACAACAGTGCTGCTATGGCAGTGCTGATGATTGTGATGACAATGGTGACCATAATTGTGATGGTGATAAGCGATGAACCAACCTCCATAATAGCGACAGCAGCAGCTTCTGTTCCTCCTGTCAGGTGTACGTATTGTTATAATTGTGTTAACGTAGTGTGCATCAAGTCTAGGTACGCGATTGATCAATTCTCTATTATGTATGTGCCGAGTATATTGTGTGATGGTTATACGGTATCATGTAAACAGAACAGTATTACGTCAATGTTGCATGTGTTTAAATTACGCGTATTGCCTATTGTCTCTGCGTTTTGTGTACGTGTATTATGCTTGTCTACAGTAATATGTGCCTTGTGTTCTCTGTATCCTTCGAGTAGCGTGTCTATTGTGTATTGCGTGCGTATATTATGTATTACAACACACAAATCTGTACATTATAATACGTAACATACCGTGTTACATTTGTGTGTGTGAGCGAGCAGTGGTCTGGCAGGGCTACACATGTGAACACATTGACGTGGCCTCCGGGATATCTACGCATTATAAACTCGCCTGTCGGGCAGGAAAATACGCTTGTTAAACAACCCGTTCAGTACACAACGCAGCCCTGAGAGCGTTTCTCGGTTATGAATGTAAATAAACACGCCTCCCCGTGGGACCCGGTAGTGACATCACCCCTCCGTCCTGAATAAACACGTGCTTTGATCTTGCTCGCGTCAGCCATGGTCAATCCACTGCTGGATGGAGGCTCTCCCAGCCCGTGGTCATGCCTTTACGGTGCAGCATTGGCAGTGGTGGTGGTACAACGAGAAACTCAAGTCACTCGCCAATAACATTATGAAGAAGGCCCATTGCCTGACACGTCGGTCTGATAGAAATGCGTTAATGTTAATAATAATAATAGCATTTTATATAGCGCCTTTCACCCGAGGGTCACAAAGCGCTGCATAAGCCATACGTTTTATTGAGGGATGCCTTAACTTACTTGAACCCTGAGAAGCTTGAACCCTTAGAAACACGGAACACTAAGAAACCTATCCCGCGGACGTGAGACCTAAGAAACGCGAACCCTAAGAATCGCGCATTCCGCTAGCCTTACTACGCATGCGCGTTCTCGCGCGAAGGGGGCTGTGGGGGATGCGGGGTGAGGACTGTGGGGGGGTAAGGGGTGCGGGCTCTGGGGGATGCGGGGTGGGGGCTGTGGGGGATGCGGGGTGGGGGCGTTAGGAGAGGGGGCGAGCGCCGCGCTCCCGTTGCCCTGGTAACCAATAATCGTCGTCACCCTCATCACCATCACCTCCACGAGAATCATCGTCCCCGGCCATCCACATGCATCCTCTCACCAACAACTGATAATCATCATCATCAGCAGTCGCATTGTCAGCAGCGGAGAGCCGGGGATGCGCGAGGGGAGGGGTGAGAGCGAGCGGTGGTGCAGCTGTTAGCGCGCGGCCGTGTGGTAACAATGTCAATGTGTAGTGGCTAAGTCTGTGGCAGCATTGCGTCTGTTGTGCCTCAAACGATGTTGTTTTTGTTTATTTTGTTTTATTTGTTACTGTGGCCGAAGCCGGAGTCGGTCCACAACACGAGGACTGTCGCGTACGGAATTGGTTTTGTGTACTGTATATACTGTATACGGTGTCTTGGTGTGTTGTGTATTTTGTAAGTGTATTGTGTCTACGCAGCAGTGCAGTTCTATTGCATTGTGGATTTCTATCGTGATGTCTATTCGCCTGTTGTGTCCGGTCCATTGTGTTGCTACACTGCATTGTGTATCTCTGATGTATAGAATGTGGTGCACTGTACTGTTATATTGTGTAGTATACAATGCACAATATTAATTTCCTTTGATTTTATAGTTTTATATATGCGGCGTATGCTGTGGTTATATTGTGTATACTGTGTGCGTTTGCGCATACCACAAAACAACATATTTGCGGTGCATATCGTAGTGTTCATGCTCTGTTATGGTGTGTATGTGATTGGTGTAAAACGTGACTGCTGGCGGAAATGGGACACATACAGTGGGAACTGCTTGAGGCAATGGGACAGAGATGCAGACATAGATGGAGATTATGAGGCTGAGACCTAGAGGTACTGTACAGTGTACACAGTTGTCAACGACACCACGCGTGTGATTGAGTATTTGCATGTGTCCTCATGACAATTACGCCTGTGTGCCCGTTCAATTGTCAATTACAGGTAGATGGATGCTGTCCCGTGTTGCTGAATGATGTCTTACTAGTGAGTACCGACTTATCTTTAAAGCTGTTATTATCCAGGCATATGACGTGCTTAACATGGATCTGTGCTAGACTTGTATTACACCAAGACATGGAAAGAAACTCGTGTAAACAACATGAGCCACCTCTTGTTCTTCATAAACGGTGTGACACCATATATCTCGTGTTGCAAAGGGACAGTTGCCACTGGTGGACCCCTTGGATAGACGAGTTGTGATTTTGAGTTGCTAACGCATTTCTGTATCCTATACAATGAAAACGTGTATTCTTATTATCGGTACATCTTGAATGAATAATGAAGTGTTAAACCAAATATTAAATCACAAATGGAAAAAAAACAGTATGGATTATACATGTGTCGAGCGTTTAGATAATTTAGAATCAATATTGGCTTGTAAGGAAATGACTTCAAGGCACAATTGGGAGGTGAACATCTTCCAAGAGAGCTTATAAGATAGGTGAGAAGATTGATGAAGCCTTTGTTGCTGCTGATTGTTGACACGAGCAACCATCAACAATCTGTGTGTGGTGCCCGGCTGTGCCCTGTCTTGTGGGGACAGCGGGTATTCTCCGGACACGTACGACCCTCGCTGGGAGGAGAGGTCCGTGATGAACAAGGTGCAGCAGAAATATTGGAAGACCAAGCAGACGCTCATCCGGGTCACGGGCAAAAAGGAGGACGAGTTTGTGGTTGCGTCGGATTCTGACCTTGATCAGAAGCTTGAGGTACGGCCAAATCTTAAACCGTTGCTTTATTATCCAGGTTGCTGGGACATTGGACGTTGTATATGACTGGTAGTATTCACAGCCATAGCGAGAACTATACCACGTGTAATATGCCAGACAAGGAAATATTTTCTCGGTCTGACTTGAACAGAGTTGGCTTAAAATTTTCCATAGGTACAGCCATCTCCTTCCTCTCCTTCCTCTCTCCGTTTTATCTTTCACATGTATCCCACATGGGAGGGCCTGACCTGTTTATTGTGCTGCCTGCCTCAGTGTTGATGACTTTGAAGTGGCTTGGTGGCTCAAAGGCCAGAGTGCTGAGCCGGCATGACCGAGATCCTGGGTTCGAATGCAGATGGCTGGCTGTAATTAAAACTGGGTTCCAAAGTGAAGTAAATTGATGGTCTCAGCCCATGCACCAATGACCACACAAGAAATTTCATTGCATAGAATTTGGTATATCTCTTACGTTGGTGAAATGCCAGCTCTGGGAATTAAAATGATCGGTTTTATTGTCATGCATGGGTGAGTGGGAAATCACTGCCCTCTGCTGTGTCAACCAGAGGAGACTTGAAGGGCTTTCAGAAATCACTCTGTGATATCAGCTTCTGTGGCCTGTTCCCTGACATGAATGGTCGCACTGTGCTGTGATTGACTTGAATGAATATCAGAGCTGGGCCATTCCTTGGCAAACGTCCCACTGGATGTGTATACAGGCGTTAGTCCAGCTGTAAAAATCGTTCAAATACTGGCACAGTAATGGCAGCTGTCAATTTGTTGTAAGCAGCAAACAGTGGATTATCAAGGTGGCTTTAGAAAGATTGATCAAAGTGACATGTAGAAACTTGTGTTTTTGGCTGAGTAGAGGGTGATGCTGCACCCTACCACCCCGTATATTGTCTGCTAAAATGTGGTCATCGGCTTGTCCCTGTTTGCAGGTCTTCCAGGATGTCCAGAGGTCATGTGTGGAGCTTCTCAAAGTCATAGAGCTTTATCAGAGGCGGCTTGGAGGTACTGTGCCCGATTAGTATATCTCACAGTCCTTGCTGGTCGCACCACTGCTTTGCTTGTTGGTAGTTTATTGACCCTTTTTTGTATTTTATTATTCAAAGTCTTCTTGGCCATTTATGTAAATTGTAACGTATGTAAAGTGCTATGAGGTGCCTTTATTGATGTCAGGTTCACTACCTATATAAATAAAGATTAATTGATCGATTGTCCCATCGTTGAAGGAGAATGGGGGAACTAAGGTCGGAAGCAACACCATTGAACAGTCCTAAACGAAGCAACTGGGTTCCAGCACCGTCAGTGACGACCACAATCCCCAGGGGCAGCCAGGGCAGCCGGGGCAGAGTCAGCAAGCCCTCGGGCATCCACGGGAGACCGAGGTTCCGTTAGGTTTTCATGGGTAAATAAAGAACATTCCTCTTGCTTCACAGGACCGTGAGCGATGGCAACGGCTTGGGGTGGTAGTGGATCAACGAAGGCTGGCGACGACCTCTTGTCATTATTTCCTTTCAGCACTATCGGAAGAGGAGCACGAGATGGGACACTTCCTGAAGCACCAGGGGTCGCAGGAGCAGACGAGGGCTGGGAAAATGATGCTGGCCACAGGGAAGGCTCTGTGCTTCTCCTCCCAGCAGAGGTAGGCATGATAGCCCTCGCACTGCCCAGCAGAGTCGTGGCGCTTGGTCTCACGGCAAGGGCCTATTCTCAGTGAAAGAAGTCATTGTGTGGTTGCCCACCAAAAGCGTTTGAAAGTTCGATTCGGTCCTCAGATTAGTCGATCAGCGGGTTACGTGTGGTGAGGCAAAGTGGGGGTACACCCGCCTTTTCTACCACATCTGGTCAACGTCGAAGAGTCGACCAAACACCCCCTATTTATAGTTCACTCTAGTGCAGGCTCTTCCACCAGCAGTGACATGAGCAGGCAATTGTAGGGCCACAGCTTTAACTGTGATTCGGCCCTGATTAAGGTAACGATCGCTCACCCCTGCTTTAAGCTGCGCATCTCTGCGCGACCGTCGCGTTGTGTCGCTGGTGTCCTCCACCGAGCGCTCACCCCCCCCTTCCCCTTCCCAACACCGGCAACACCCGAGCCAGGCTGGGGCTGCACCAACCGCTGATGCGACTGCACCAGGAGGTGGAGACGTTCCGCTACCGCGCCATCTCGGACACGCTCATCACCATCAACCGCATGGAGCAGCAGCGCACCGAGTACCGCGGAGCGCTGCTCTGGATGAAGGACGTGTCGCAGGAGCTCGACCCCGACACCTACAAGCAGCTGGAGAAGTTCCGCAAGGTGAGGGACGGGAAGGAGGTTGGTGGTGGTGGAGGGAGATTGTGCCTACCGTGATAAGGAAGTCAACAATTTTGTGACGAGCGATGATACGAATGCTTGGCATCGAGGTCATGTTACAAGTGACAGGAGGCGATGGAAGTCCAAGACCACTCACCTGCAGATTGGGGATGACATATAGCGATGAATAATTTCCCTCAACAATCAGACGAAAGTGTGATCAGTGGTGGCGACCGAGGATGCGGTGGAGTGATGATGATTACGGTTACGCAACGGGTGGCGTATGAATTATAACGGGCGATGAAGATGAAGTCAACGTTGCTGTCCGTGCGCGCTTCACGAGGCAGGTGCAGACACAGGTGCGGGTGTCGAAGGGCCGCTTCGACAAGCTGAAGAACGACGTGTGCCAGAAGGTGGACCTGCTGGGCGCCAGCCGCTGCAACCTGCTTTCCCACACGCTCGCTACGTACCAGGTGCACACATTTTGTCCTTTGGCCACACTTTGGCGGTAACCGGTTTCATGATTACAATTCCTTAAGACCGGTGCACTCCTTCGTGTTGGAAGAGTTATTTGACATGTCATCGCTGATCACTGCGGGTTGGTGAAAGCACTGGGTGTAGAGACAGGAGCGTAGAGGTATACTGCAGCAAGGTAGTTTACTCCACTGCTGTCTGGCATCCACCACTCTACCTTGAAGCCTACAGCCTATAACACCCGTGTTGTTGCATGGAAGTTGCTCACTCAAGCACCGTTCAGGTTCCGACGAGATCAGGGGCGCTGGGTTATTTGGTCGGAGGCACTTATGGTTTGTGCATCCATAATATATAAGCCGTCGTGCTGCGGGGGTAATGGCTTTCAACCATAAAGTGGTGCCGTGGCTGTGTGGCTCGGCACTATTACCATGTCAAAGCAGAGAGTCGGCATCTCGCTTTCAAGATAATACACACACAGCCCAGGGGCATATCTAATATATAGGTCGCTAATCTGTATGTATGCTTGTTTGTATCTGGAATGAGGAGTCTATTAAAAGCTTGTGATATGTAATTTATGCAAACAAGGTTGAAGTTTTGAAAACATTTGCTTTTTGACCTAATAATTCAGTTTATCTGCCATACCACTTGCTTGTCCACTGTATTATTCACAATACCCTGGGGCGTGACAGGGCCCTGTTTCAAAGACATGTGCTGTTGGATAGGGGTGGGTGTGCAGGGGAAGCCATTGAATCTCAACGGGTTTCCATATATATTGTATAAATTCATGTATTACATGTATATAGCGCTTTTCACCCAGAAGCCCCAAAGCGCTATAGGAAATAGAGGTGGGGGGAGGCAGCCACACAGTCAGCTGCCGCGAACCCGCCAGACACTGCACCCGAGGCGGGATTCGAAGCACCTCGGGCAGGAGCTTTTTTCTGTGAGGCGCAGATATAACCTGGTGAGTAGTGAGGAAGATCAGATTAGTTGTTGACGATTGATTGGTGAGTGTCAGGTGAGTGGTATATGTCTGACGAGGGTCAGGTGAGCGTCAAATGAGTGCCATGTCACCCCATCTGCAGTATGGGCATCCGTCTCGTCTAAACTATACGATCAGGCTTAGTTTTTTTGGGTTTAACCTCACTTCAACTCGTCTTCCTGCAACCTCGACAGACCTCCTTGCTTCACTTCTGGGAGAAGACGTCCAGAACGATGGCCGCCATCTACGAGAGCTACAAAGACTACCAGCCGATGTACAACGCTGCAAACAAGGTACCAGCTGGCGAGCGCGTTTCCTCTCCCCGTGCATGCGCCCATGCCGGCTGCGTGAGTAGCACTGCCTGGCCCCACTTGGCAGCTATCTTGGAACTTATAATTTGTTTTTCTTTCCTTTAATTTTGCTGTGTTTATACTTGATTTTATCCCCGTTGTGCTATTAGCGTCATGTCACGAGTCAAAGAATTTCACTCGCAGTTTTTACAGAGCAGTGCAGGCCTTTAAGTTAAAGTACAGCCCACAGGAGCGGATGGGACAGATCTACCGCTGAGGTCCCACACCACATCCACCATACCACACCACACCCACCCTACCACAGGGATTAATGTTTTGCGTATGACAGGCTGATATTTTTTTTAATTCCCAGAGGTGGATCGTAGCCAGATTAAGTGCAGAACCAAATATAATGTAGTTGTTATTTTGTGCAGTAATTGGTGACTGGACTGAGAACATCAACTGACTATACATGAGAACGAGGTTTAATATCTGGCGGCTTGTTCATTTTGAACCCAGAATCTCATCGGTGCCAGCTCAGTGCACTGACCTCCGGGGAATCCGGCTATTGTCAGGGCAATGTTTTTAAGCGCACCACACGTGCGTGTCAGCCCGGCGTGCCAGGCCACGGGAAGAGGTCGGCAAACAAGGCGGCGGGGCTGGAGGAGAAAGTGGAGGAGGAGCGACGAGGTGCCGCTCAGGATGACGATGAGTGAGTGCCACTCGAGTGACGTGGGGAGAGGTGGTGCAGTGGGGAGCACATTGCTGCACGAACCCGGCGATCCGAGTTCCATTCCCGCTCACAGCCACCAACAGCAGTTACGATTGTCTGAACTGGTCCTGTGTCTCCCCTATGTCGACTCAGCCTTAAATGAGTATCTGGTGGCGTGTGTAAACTTTGCCAGCCACCCCCTCGTGTGCCATTCCGGCCTTCTAATTTACTTGCTAACAGCACTTACCCCAAAACTCTAAAGCTGTGAGAGGGATCTTTGTCACTTTACCTGGGGCGGACAACCGTGTCAACTCCCACACATATATAACTCCCACACACAGCTGGGCATTGGAATGACTGAGATGAGATGCGATCTCAGGTGCTCTGAGTTCCCGAGGCTTTTATCCAAGTGTCCTATAAATGCTAATTCTTACACATAATCACCTTGTGCAGGTGGTTAGGCCCAGATTGGGACTAAGGTTGTGTAACGTTGAATCCTGCGCTGTTAGGTGAGGTCAGCGTTTGTACCGTTTCAGGTTGATCTGTTTGGGAGAAGGCAATTCTGTGAGCAAGGGAACTGCCGATGGTAAGGGAAGCACCGTGCGTCCTGGTCTGGCACACAAACAGCACATCTGAGGGGTGTACTGGAAATAATCATTCGAACACACACATACAAAACCTTACCATTACGCATCTCAAACAAGCTGTAAGAATAAACACCGCACACAGTCCTTTTAAATGGGTTCTACAGTGTGGGTTTTTTTTGGCGAGGTTTCACCATAGTCATCAAAAGATAAATGAATATTGCTTGCCATTGTGCCTAGCCTTTGTAGGCTAGCCAAGTGATTTTCACTCAGTGGAAATTGATGCAGCCATCTCGCTGACTACATAAATATATAAATACTGACATTAAAAAACATTAACATAAATGCCGCACTCAGATTGCATGACATTATAAGGGGAGAAGGAGACACTTTTGGTATGATTAAAAGACTGGTTCTGCTTCGAGAAAATAACGGCAGAAAAATAAACACATAAAATATTAACAATCTTAAGATTTCATGACGACATAGTTATGGTTGCTGAGTACAGGCACGAAATGCCAAGCCGTACGCTTGATGGTGTGAGGAATGTTATAAGAACATTGGAAAGGAGATGATGAAGGGAATTCTAAAGCCGGGCAGTGTGAGAGAGGATGCCGAAAGATACGTTTTTTGACCTTCAGTGCAGTGTGTGAACGCAGTGTGGAAGTGATAGTTTTACAACTGTGTTAAATATGCTGAGATAATTGCCGCGGGTGATAGTTCGGTTGGCCTAGAGTATCAGCGATGGGCGCTGGTGCCAAGAGCCCGCGTGTCGTTTATCAAAGGGGGCGATGGCACCGGCTCGAGCGGAGCGCTGGATCTCACCGACCTGGGCCGCGCTCTGGCTGGCGCGCCCGCCGGTGAGTCAGCCGCTCAGCACTCACTCGTCAACTCTCGCAAGCTAAGCGTTGTCGAGCCTGGTTAGTCCTTGCATCGGTGCATTCCAGGTGTTGTAGGCTTAGGCTGCAAGCTGCCAATGCACTTTACTTATCATACAACACAAAAATAATGTTGTGCTGCTGTTAGGAACTTACCCTATTGAAAAATCGTTTACATCAATTTACGGGTTGTTGCCCAAATCCTTGAGAGGCCCATAGCAAAAAGGACTTTTCCTAACCTGTTGGGAAAATATTTGGTTTGCGTCTGTCGGTCAAAAGGAGTCCAGGACGTGCTGTGCCACTCGGCGGACAGCGAGCGGGACATGATGTCGCTGCTCAACGACATCCTGAACGCGGGGGCGCCCGGGGAGGAGGGGGAGAGCGGGGGCTTCAGCCGCCAGTGGAACGACGTGTTCGGCGATGACGGCACGGCGGGGGACAGCTGGCAGCAGCAGTCGAAGCAGCAGCAGCCGCAGCAGCAGGGCGCCGCGGCCCTGTCTGCGACGGCGGGCGGAGGCCCGGGTTACAATCCTGACGGGCCGCCCGTGCCAGGGCCCGCGGCTGGCGGGTTCCTTCCGTCGCAGCTGCTGGACATGAGCTCGCGGGACGAGGGCTCCGCCCGGCCGGGTGAGCCTGCATGCTGCGTCAACCGCGGGCCTCTTGGTAAAGGAGCCGATAGATTCGCAGATGCTGCCGGGGATGTGATGGTCTCGCACCGAACCTGTACTCTAGAGGCTCGATTGTTAGATCCTTCGCTGCCTCTGTTGACCCAGCAGTATGCATGATGAATGGAAGAGTAGGTCGGAATACCCTCTCAGAGGTGCTCTAGAGCTTCTTCTTGTGGAGGCCCCTCTGCAAGCAATGGCGCGAGTAATTAATTACGGGGTTGCATCTGAAAGTGACGTTTCTCGTGTTTATTATATCCCAGGTTGGTCCCTTCCAAGTGACCGAAAGCAGTTGGCAGCCATGTCCCAGGCCGATGCCCACACAGGACCGATGCAAGCCACAGGCAGACGTAAGCACGTGTCGACTGATGGTCCATTACTTGCCGATTCACTCCAGTCACTCATCATCATTATTGCTGCAGGTGGCTCTCTAGTGATTCATCCGACTCTCCAGCGGTACAGCCGACGAGTACGCCTGCCGGACTCCTAGCGACGGCTCATTGCTGTCACCCTTTCTATCCGGCAGCGACAGTGGACGGCGCCAGCAAGGCCGGCAAAGACATGTCGGCTTGGTTCAACCTCTTCGCCGACCTCGACCCGCTGCAGAACCCGGATGCCATCGGCCGCACCAGCGAGGACCAGGAACTGATGAACGCCTGAGCGCTCCTGTTCACCGATCCCGGTCACCGATCCCGGCCACCGGCAGGAGTTCCCCAGCGACATCGTTTTCCAGGAACGCCGGTTCATTGTTTGCGGTGGTACCAAGGCAAAGCCGAGGTTCGAGCTGGGGTCAGGCTGAGTTCTATAGGGGCTCTGTCTCTAAGGATGGCTCCACTGATGTGTGCCTGTAGGCAGGAGAGGAATGGTGTGGTGGGGAGAGGAGTGGTCCAAAGTGGAGAGGCGTGGTGGAAGCAGTAAAAACAGGGGGCAACCAAGTAATAAGGGGGGGTTGCCTGTATCTGCATTCTCAGCGTGAAACTCAATAGGGTTTAAAGAATGGCTACTGGTAGAAGGAATTACTCGGTCGTCAAAAGCCCCTAGGGCAGCTACACAGCACGCTTCCACGGTAGAGCGCGTCGCTCGGATAGATGCACACTGCACCGCGCTGTCACGTAATTAATAGAATGCACTGATAGACACTTGCTTTTGCTTTAGTGTTTTAAAACAGCCCTTTCTACTTGAGAATATAAATTGTGTTGGCGCAACCATTTTGACCAAACGCCTTAAAAAAAAACTATACATTACGTTTTGAGAATTAATTACTTTGAAACTGGTTTTACACGAACAGTTTGGTCAAGTTCGGTTGCACCAAACCTCGTTTATGTTCATTATTGTAAAAAGGGCATGATCACAAACGCTCACTGTTAGTGGTGGCGCTGCAGTCAAGATTCAGTACCAAAGTTCACGTTCAGAATCTATAATTTATTAAGTCTCGTGTGTATTGTCCGTCTTGTTTGTTTCTGTTTTCGTTCCATTAGCCAAAGTGTTAAATTTGTTTATCATATACATGCAATTTGCATAACCGGTAAATATTACACACGCAAATTGATGCGTGGTATCGCAAGTGTAGGAATCGCGTATCAGCGAGGAATCTTTATTTGCCCAGTCGGCATCGTCAAAAACGAGGGCTCTTAAACATTCGTGCTCACCACACACGACAATAGTCCCGTTGGAGTATGTGCTATCCGTATTTAAACCAGTTGTCGCAATATGAACGTGTATGCCAATTTATACACGTTCTAAAAATATATCCAGTCACGGTATGAAGTGGCATGTATTTACATTTATAAATACTGCTTATTTACACGATTTTGTTTCTACAAGACGGTGTCAAAGTAGTTGAAGGTTTGTATTGTAGGTTTTGACGGCTCGATGTATGAAAATGTCTCTTTCGGGATAGCCGCGTGGAGCATTCCGCCTCCCATTCGCGACGTTTCGCTATTCTGAAAGAGCAGCAGCCCTTAGTTGGAGGTTTCTTCCACAGGATCTACCATAGCTCACTCCATACCGCAGTAATAAATGCGATGTTGTCAAAGCAGTTAGTAGTTTATTCAGCTAGGGATGCTAGCTCACGCCACTGCGATTGGAAATGCAGGCCGTGTGAAATGCAGACACGGCTATTCAGCACGTTTTAAAAGTGTGTAGTTGACTCCGTCCTGGAGTAACGAGAAGATGCCAAAACAGAGGTTTACGCAACTTAACCGACTGAATACTGGGGGCTGTAGCTCATTCACACTTCCTGCAGTAAGAAACGCACGGTATGAGAGGAATTGTCACAGCTGTTTGACGTTTCAGTCGCTGTGACACAACCAGGGCCCCTGGATGTTTCGTCATCACAAGCAGACTGACGAAGTGCAAAGATAGAAAATAAACTAACGTTAACTACGGCGATCAGTAGATGAAGGGACCCTTCCCGAAATGCCTGCGCGTAATCGTTCACTCACCAATGCTTAGCGTCACACGTCACTGCGCAGTAACATATCGGTCCCTTAAAGAGCCCATCTCTTATTATATGGAATGCACAGTGAACGTTTGCAAGAATCGCATTTACTGTGGATTTGTGACTACCCATTTCTGTGGGGTAGGACTCGGTTTCCAGCTTCTTTGGTGCACACAGTGAAACGAGGGTTGCAACATGTCCTGGTGAGGCTGCTGTCCTTGGAAATCCCTAAGTCATCTCAACACATTACAAGTCTTGTTTTGTTATCAGTTGCTTCGCAACGCCACTTAAGACTGCGTTTACACCTAATTCCCCTTCGTCCCACGATATAATCCTGGAGCAGTAAGTGGGAGAGCTGCTGTACAGAATGACTGCGTGACCCGTGCCCATGTTTAAAAGTCTCCCCGTGGACTTGGTCGCGTTAAATGTTCTTCACTGGCTGTAGGGCGCCTGTGCTGCACACGCACTGCACTGTGAAGGACCGGTGTGAAGGCGTTTGCTTAGCTAGTTTGGTAGTGTTGCCGTAACCTCTCACAGATTTTAGAACCGCGGGAGAGCAATGGCTTGGCTTATCGATTGGGCGCAGGCGGTGCAGCTGCATCATAGCCAACGGGCCGGAGTGGCCCTGACACCGGGCCACAAAGGGGGGAGAAAATTAGACAATTGCACAAGGGTCCATGCCAACCATGCGACGCCACTGCTTTAGGAATCGTTAAGTTACTGCCACAATTCTGTTCGAAGTCGAGTACTGTGAAATATTTATTTAATTTAAATTAATAAAACGTAAGTTATCACCGGTGTGAGCGACTATTGCAGCTTGTGTCGAGTCCACTGCTGGGTGTTTGAGAGTCTGAGAGGCTTTACCTCTCTCCCTGTCACTCCCTCTCTCTCCCCCTCTCTCCATCTCTCTCCCTGTGTCTCCCTCTCTCCCCCTGTGTCTCCCTGTCTCTCCCTCTCTCTCC
>JAZEWU010000020.1:7198530-7236361 GCA_036362915.1 Geotria australis | reverse complement strand
CGTTGTTGACATGTCGTTGTCTCAGCAGCCTTGTGCAGCGCTTTGTGACCCTCGGGTGAAAGGCGCTCTATAAATGCTATTATTATTATTATTAAAGCTTCACCGAGTGTCAACACTTTCAGGAGGGCGCTGCTACCACTGGGAACTTGGGCCAATTCATTTGGCGCGGGGCGTGTGGATGAGCATCTTGACTCTGAGAGTGCTCGGAGAACAGACTCCCCACAGACGGATTCAGTAATCCGCTATATCGATTTCTCGCAAGAGCTTTTACTGCGGGGGCGCATTTCATGACGCTTTTAAACCACAGCCTTCGCTCAACGTCACTCAGCGTGACGTCCACTGCACGCCATTTAAACGTGTGGCGTCACCAAATCCTGCTAATTCTAAGCGGGTGACGACATCCGAACGAAGCTGGGATTCACACATGACCTCTTCCGGATTTCGCGTCATACAAGGCAAACCCACACCCGGAAGTTTGCATGACGTCATTTGTAAGTACTGGGGGAGACGTCTATTTAGCACGTGGCGGCCCGTGTCTCCCTGCTCCTGACCCCAACTCAGCCCGTGGGAAGTTCGTGGCTGTGGACCCTGCTCCCGGCTTCCCCTAGGGGTGAGACGCGACTCGCGATGGCGTCGGACCTGAAGAAGCTGGGAAAGAAGGTGCGGCCCGCGACTCACTCATTCACTGGTTGACGTATCGCGGTTCACTCGATTCGATTCTTCAGAGTTAAGTTTTATAGCCCGACACCAGACGCTTCTACCAATCTACAGCTCCAAAAAAACTGTCTAAGGAGACTGCTGTGGCCTGTGGCAGGCTGCCCCGGAGTCAGAAGCCGGACCCGGTCCCGGACTCTAACCGTGACGCGTGTTGCGCAGGTGCGAGAGCAGACTGTTCTGTGCGAGGAGCTTACGACGCTGCCCACTGGGAGGGTGAGTGAACCCCTGCAAACGCGGCCCCATGGCGTTTGCCGCACAGTGACAGCTGCTGATGCTGAATGGGACCCTTGGGGTGGCAGTGGGAGCTGATCGATGTAAATATATGTTTACTTTTACTGAAGAAAATACCCGGTGAGCTTGCAAGCTCTTTGCGGGATTCCTGCATTGACAACAAAAACGCGAAGTGACTCGGGCATGGGCTTCTGTACAGGATAGGCTGGCAATGGGGAATGAAAGAGGTAGGTAAAGGCTGGTTAAGGAGCAGCAACAAGGGCAGGAAAGGAACAATAACAGTACGTAACTATAATGCAATTTGTAAGGCGCACAATGTTTCACAGACATACATGACTGTGACTGTGGAATAATTAAGGGACAGGCGTGGAATGCTTAAATGTCAGGCAAGTGTCAGGCAATGGGCATGCAAGATCTAAATCATGGACATGTAAGGGATAGATAGATGTTTTTACAGCAGAAAATACCCAGTGAGCTTGCAAGCTCTTTACGGGATTCCCGCGACATAACATACAGGGATAGTTTATGGGTTAGATAGGGGGCAAGCCGGGGATTGCTGTGGGGCGTGTGAGGGGCAGGGGTTTCGGGTGACATGCCCCGGCCTGCTCTTGTCTTCACAGCTCGTCTACACGCAGCAGCCAAACAGCAACATCTACTTCCTGGCGGACAAAACCCAGACACTGAGCAAGTGCAAAAGTACGTGGCAGGGGTTACCAGAATCCGGTTCACCTGCGCTGACCCTCAACCTCACGGCACAACCTTAACAATACTCTCAACACGTAGATTAGTGATAGTCCAATCATAACCTTAACCCATGACAAACGGTGACCTTGCAGTGGTTGTAGAAGTTCCATGAAATGTCAGTGTGATCCACCGACCCTCGCAAAGCATTTCGTTGCAGGCGCGTGTACGCTTGCACATTCATGCCGGTCCGCTACGACGAGACGGTATAGATTTCTGGTACGCTCTGTCCGCCGGCCGTTCGTCACCGTCTCGGTGTAATCCCCGCATCTCCTCCGTCGCCTAGAAACGCTCGACGACCTCAAGCAGGAGGAGCAGAAGAAGGAGACGCAGGAGGAGGCAGCCCCGGCGAGCGGCACCGCGGACGCTTCCCACAAGCTGCGGCCGTTCCACTGAGGCCCGCGTGGCCGGCGGCGCCGACCAGGCCTCCCGCCCGCCCGCCATGTGCGGAATCTTCTGCGAGGTGGCGCCGCCGCGAGACCCCGCCATCCCCCGACCCGACGCGCTTCCCGACCGACCGACCCGGGACATGCTGGAGCGGCGGGGGCCCGACCTCGGCGGGGAGCTGACGGTGGCGACGGCGCCCGACGGCACGACGGGAGCCGGCTTCGAACTGCGGTTCGTGGCGCGGGTCCTGCACCTCCGGGGCGACTCGGCCGAGCCGCAGCCCGCGGTCGACGCCCGGGGAAACGTGCTGCTGTGGAACGGCGAGGTGTTTGGGGGGCTCGAGGTGCCCCCCGGCGAGAGCGACACGGGCGCGGTGCTGCGGGCGCTGGCCGGCGACGGCGGAGACGACGGTGGTGACGGGGCCGTGCTCTCCGCGCTGAGCCGCGTGCGGGGCCCCTGGGCGCTCCTCTACTACCAGCGCGACAGCCGCTGCCTCTGGTTCGGCAGAGACTGTTTCGGCCGCCGCAGCCTCCTGTGGCTTCTCCCGGAGGCCGGTGGCGGTGGCGATGCTTGTGGTGGTGGCGGTGGCGCGGTAGAGCCTGGCTGGTTCGTCGTCAGCTCCGTGGCCTCGCAGCAGGTGCCCGCCGGTGCGCGGTGGTCGGAGGTTCCGGCTGACGGGGTCTACAAGGTGCATCTCGGGAGTGGTGGTGGCGGCGGTGCTCGCGGCCTCCGCGTTGAGTGGTTTCCGTGGCGATGGAGCCCACCGAAGCAGGTTCCACCCCGTGGCGCGGATGGGGCGACCAGAACAACACCCGTCACCCGGGACGAACCCCACTCGGGCCCCCCTCCGGACACGAACCCCCTCCCCTCGGGACGGGATGGAGGAGAGACTCCCGCCGAGGAGGGTGGAAGAGTGGAGGAGTTGCCGCCGCCGTTCTCCTGCGTGACGCGGAGCGACGCCAACCCTGGACTTCGCTCGATTGTACCGCCCATGAACATGAGCGTGCCGCGCGCCCCGAGCCCCCACCCCGAGGGTCCCCACCCCCAAGGCTCCCACCCGCTCGGCCCCGACGTGATGTCGGAGCGCACGGCGGCCGCGAAGCGGTTGGTGGAGGCCCTGGACGAGGCCGTGCGCGTGCGATGCATCCCGGGGAATTGTGGCGGCAGCCGCGTCGGTGTCGATCGCGGCGGCACGGGCGGCGGCGGCGGCGAATGCGATGGTGCTCGCGGCGCCGCCGGCGAGGCTTCGGTGGCCGTGCTCTTCTCGGGCGGGCTCGACTGCATGGTGCTTGCGGCGCTGGCCCACCGCCACGTCCCAGCCGACGAGCCCGTCGACCTTCTGAACGTGGCCTTCGAGTGCCGGCGGCCGGGCGGCGCGGCCGCTCCCTGCGCCGGCGGGCAGCGGCGAGACCACAGGAGGAAGCCGCGAAAGCCGGCGAGGGCCCGCAAAGGTGACCCCCCCCCAAAGGAGGGGGTGCCGGATGAGCGGGTCGCGACGGACGAGCGCGGCGACGGAGGTGCCGCACCGCCGCCGCCGGCGGAGAACGGAGGTGATAAAGAGGAGATTGGAGGACGAGGTCGCGGGCCCTTTGATGTTCCTGACAGGTGATATGGCTCAACCGGTCAGTCGAATTGTTGTTTATTTAACATCAGTTGTCGTTTATTTAATACCGTTCTCGTCTGTCGGTCGGTGGGCGGGCGCCAGGCTAAGTGCACGCGCGGGCCTGGAGGAGCTGCGGGCGCTGTTTCCCGGCCGCCGCTGGCGCCTGGTCGGGGTGGACGTGCGCGCGGAGGAGCTGGCTTCGGCCCGCGCCCGCCGCGTCGCCCGCCTCGTGCACCCGGCGAGCTCCGTGCTGGACGACGCGCTGGGGTGCGCCCTGTGGTTCGCCGCGCGGGGTCGCGGGCGCCTCATCCTCGACGGCGGGGAACCGGCGAGCCTCGCGGGTGACCGGGCGACCCCCGGCAGGGAGCCGGGGTCACCGCCGCCGGGTTCGACCGCCGGCGCCGCCGCCACCGCGACGCCGGAGGGACCGGAGCCGTTTGTGAGTCGAGCCAAGGTGAGGCCCGCTTGCCTTGGTAGAAATCGTGTTTTGCGTTTTCGTTGTTTTGGTTGCGAGACTTTGCTTTCTTGGTTCTTGATGCTGCTGCTGCTGCCACTGCTGCCACCGCGACCCTCACCAGGACAAGCCGTTTAGAAAATGGATGGATGGATGGTTCTTGATGCTGCTGTGGTGTAATGCTTAGCTCGCTAGATGTGCAGTCCAAAGGTTGACAGTTTGATTCAACCTCCCGGATCTACAGTTGAAACAACGAGTAAGTTTAATTAACACCCCCATCATGCCTTTGTCCCCCCAGCAAGCTAATTATTTCCAAACGACTACTGAAATAACGGTGTCCAGGGTTTAATGGCAAGCCGGTGGACCGGATCGGGCTGGTTGACGAGTCACAAACCCTTTACACCACAGACGTGCACTGCCACCTCCATGCCCGGCTCACACCGTTCCATCTCTCTGCCATCTGACGTCTTCCAATCCACGGGTCTCGCTTGTCGACGCGCATCCTCTGCTCTTATTAACCCGCTGCAGGTTTTGCTGAGCGGCATCGGCGCCGACGAGCAGCTGGCAGGGTACTCGCGGCACGCGGCACGTTTCCGGCAGGGAGGCTGGGAGGCGCTGGCCGCCGAGCTCCGCGCCGAGTTGAGCCGCATCGGACGACGCAACCTCGGGCGAGACGACCGCGTCACGGCCGACCACGGCAAGGAGGCCCGGTGAGTTACACCACCGGCGTCCGTCAGCATCGTCATTGGCCGTGATCTATCCCCTGCTGGTTGAAGGCCTATAGCAATCCGTCATCGTCTCGCATGGTGTTGCAATGCAGCAATCCAGCTAGCTCCTGCACGAGCAGATATCATCGCTGCATCTCGACGATGGACAGCCTCCCTGCCGTGTGTCCTCCTTTGGCTGCCACTACGGCTTCATTAGTCTTGACCACTGGCAATAATGCTTTGAAACTGTTTGTTCAATATAGCCATTATGCAACTGCGTAAAAATAATGAGTTAATTTGGTTTACACGCAATTCTTATAGCACAAAGACAATCGTGAAAGCGCATATCTACAAGACCTAGTATTCTCAAACATACAAGTTGTAACCAGTCTCAAACCTGCTTAGCTTCTGAATTACGACACGGCCATAGGCCGTGTTGGTGGAGTTATATGCCAACTGTTGGGGGCAGGGGGGTGTGACGGTGCTTGTGTGGTATTGCCTCCAGGTTCATTACCTAAAACCAGACAGTCTCCCATCCATCCAAGTCTTGCACAGTTTCATCCCAGAAGCTAACCATCGTGCTTCGAAGAATCGCAAAGAAGAAGATCCCTGCTGGCGGAGCGAGGCACTGACCGTTCGGTGCACTGGGCGGTGCGGTGGGGAAACATGCGGCGTGTGCGTTGTGCCTCCCGCCAGGTTCCCGTACCTGGACGAGGCCGTGGTGGCGCTGCTGTCCGCGCTGCCGGCGCACGTGAAGGCCGAGCCCGGCGCGGCGCGGGGCACCGGCGACAAGCTGCTGCTGCGCCAGGCGGCGCTCGTTCACCTCGGACTGGCCGAGGCCTCCGCCAGGCCCAAGCGGGCCCTGCAGTTCGGCTCTCGCATCGCGCACATGGAGGGGGGCGGCACGAGGGAGCGTGGCTCCGATTCCTGCTCGCGGTTGGTGCAGCCCCCGCCTGGGTGTGCCTGATGCACGGAGGCAGTTGATTTGTGAAGAGGGCAGCAGTGTATGAGTAGAAGCGTTTTAAGGGGATGCTGTGTTTGAGCAGAGGTGTTGGCTGTGCTTAAGAGGGAATGTTTGAGGGAGCCAGGATTTTACAAAAAAAAATTCAGCCTGAGAAAGGTGACTTTAATGGTAGGCTGTTTGGGGTGAGTGAAGGTGGTGGCTGTGGCTTTTTGGGGGTTGGGGTAGGTGGTGATTGTTGTGTGCAAGAGGGAGAGTTGAAGTGACCTATGTATGAGGTACAACTGTGTCTGATTATTAAAATCGTGACTGCAAATCACAATAATCCCATTCTGAGAAAATGTATAAATACATACATACACATGACGGTTCTAACCAGGTGAGAGTCGAGACATTATTTTGCAAGACCAGGGACGCAAAACAATGGATATCACATAATTAATTTGCCGATAAAATCTTAATATCACGTAAATATCTCAATAAAGAAAAGGGAACTCAAATTAAACCAACTTTTCTGCTTTGAATGTATTAAAATAACATGCAGCCATGTGTGCACGAATTAAAGCTGATGAACATGGGAGCACCACGGTGGAGATCAGGGCTGGCACGACGGAGGTGCTGAGGGCTAGGCCCTGCACCACAGAGCATACCTTTGGCCTTTTGCTAATCCACTGCTGGATGAAACCCTGCACAAACATCTGCCAAGTGTCACTGTCTTGCGATGCGACAATTCCCTAATTCCGACCAATTGCCGAATTCTGACCTTTTCATAATTCCCGCTCACGGCCAACACCGGTAGCAGTTGTCTGAGCCGGTCCCGGGCCTCTCTTGGGTCGACTCAGCTTCAAACGGGTACCCAGCCATGGGCTGCCTGCTGTGCCAGGCTAGGTGCATGAGGAGGTCACGGGACGGACCCAGGTGCCATTGGCTGCTGGGCGCGGCTATTATGAAACGCTAGCAATCGATCCGAATCGAGAGTTTCATCGAACGTACTGACGTTTACCTGTTAAAATATACTTTTTGTATTTGGTCACTTACGTGCAATACGGCGTAAATGGGGATGTTTTGATTTAGTTTGTTATTTTATATTTTTGTCAATTCGCGTGTTTGTATCGATCCCAACATCGATTCCCTCAACCTTATGGGTCTGTACGGGAATCTATTCGCGCCCTGCTATGAATCGATCCACGCGGCAGTCGATTCCACCACAGATTCGAATCGATCGTTAAATCCAACGTACTGCTTTTTAGGTGTAAAAATATAAATTTTTAATTTTGTCCTCGGTCACTTACGTGCAACGCGGTGTAAATGGTGGTGTTTTGATTTAGTTTGCATAGTTTTTTAGTTTGTATTTTTGTCAATTCGCGTGTTTGTTGTGTTGCAGGAATCCCGTCGAGAGTTTAAAATCTCAATGGGTATTTTTTCTTTATTAAAAATACGCATCTATCTGGCAGCAAAAGCTCCATTATTAAATGAGTCGCTATGCGAGCGATTCCAAAATGTCGATTTCAAAAATCGATTCCCAGTCCCGACTCCAACGTGATTCCGGGTCTGTAGTGGAATCGGATCCCACCACGCAGCTTTAGCGGAACCGTATCCCACCACGACTATCCCGGCAAAATACTCACCGGCAATAAAAAGCAACAATCATGAATCGAGTCGTGAAAACCTACATCCTTACATCGGTAAGTATATTGTCAATGAGTCCCTGCCGCCACCCGCACCCCCAGGATGGCACAGTGGCGCAGTCAATAGCGACGCTGTCTTACAGCATCGCTATTCCCAGCTCGGGTAACTTTCTGTTCGAGTCTGTGTGTGCTGCCCGTGTCCGTGTTTGTTTTAACTGGATACTCCGGTTTCCTCCCATAGTTCAAAGACATGCTACCGAGGTTAATTGTGTTGACTCAACAGTTCCTTTCGCCCGCAGTACACACAGATATGCAATGGGAATTCATAACTTCATCTTTCTATACGCAGTAATACGAGAGATTGGCCAGCGGGTGGCGTGAGATGCTTAATAAATACCATTTATAACACGCGCATATTCGTTCAGTGTCGAATGTATCCAAAAGACAACTATTCATGGGCACGAGGAAGCCGTAGAGAGGCTCGGGGAAGGCAGCCACGCAGTTCGCCGGCGCCAACATTCGCCAGACAACTGCGTCTTATATATTGTGATGTTATCGTCCAATTAGTTAATGAGGGGTTTTTTGGTGAACCCGCAGGGAACCCACGCAGAACAGAGGGAGAGAACACATAAAAGCGCCGGACAGGACTTTCAGTGAGGCGCAGATATTACGTCGCTAACACTGGCCGTAACATGACGTTCAGGCGACGTTTCGAGAAATGGCCCCGCGTGAGGGAAAATGTAAACATTCAACCATGTTGCTACCAGTACACGCCGATTGGCTACGCGCAACACGTGACCACGTCGACGTTTCCGATTGGCTGGCGCGCGCGTGGGCGCAGCAAGCTGGCTGGCCTTCCTTCCCAAGTTGATCATTTTTACACGTTTAACAAATACGAGCAGCATTATTAATACACTAACCTACTAGTCTTAATATTAGTCATATTTTATCGATGTATAACCGCCTTAGGCAGGTAGAAAACAGACTAATACTGGTATTTGGAAATGATTGTAATATTGTATTTTATCTTCAAACATCCCTATTTTCAAATCACGAGTGGTCGCGCTGTGGTACGACCAAATGCCCAGTTTAAAAGGGGACCGTCTTGTCCAATCAGAGCGGCCGTTCTCGGGGAGCCGCTGAGCAATGGGAGGCGCGCTTCTATCGGCGTTCGTCATGGCGCCGGAGCGGCAGCTTCGCTCCCTCTTTCCTCAGCGCGACTCCCTCGCTTATTAATATTACTATTGCTATTATCGTTACAATTAAATCGTCATAATCGTACTCAATCTACTTGTAATTTGCTTTGTCACGCCCGTGCTCGCGCGCTGAGGGCAACATGGTTATGCTGAAGTTGAGCGATCAGGTGAGGGCTGTGTGTGCTGTGTGCTCAGTATTTTTAAATCGAACGCCGCGTTGTTATTTAAATCGCAACGGTAGATGTTATAATTGTTATTTCTTTCTGTGAATGCTCGAAGTGAAAGTGCTAAATCAGTGCGCGTTGAATTTGCGGTGCCGCGTTATACACTGTTGTGCATATACGCGCATTGTGATAAGCATTGTGGTCCGTGTGTGTGCCTTAGCGTCTTTCATACAGTGCTTAATCACGGCAAATATAATAAAATAACGCATTGTACTTATAGCGCTGTGACAAATGTTGTTTCACTGCCTTGCAATCGCGGTTATCGTTATCAGAATGTAAATAGCCCCGCTTCGTATTGCGCGCCGCTGTCAATGTTCATTCCATAGACTTGTATAGCAATGCGCAAGCTTTTATTATTGTATGGTTAAGGGTTAGCATAGGCAGGCCATCGGCCTCATATTTTCAGTCAATTTGTGCAAAGTCGCCAGTGGTTGTTGCGTTAGAACCGGTCCCTGTCATGGGAACGTGGAATTCCCACCGGTGGATATGAGCGGCGCACAGTGCCCGTAAGCGCTGTTGTGAATCCACTGCTGGATGAGGGCCTCTCCACGCCGTGCTGGTTGTCACCCGTCTGGTCAATGCGGGTTGTTGAAGGCGGGAAACAGACATTAAAAACTGTCCAGACCGAGACCTGCTTGGCTTTCGAGATCCGATGAGATTGGACGCATTCCAAGACCGGGTGATGTGTCCGTATGAGTTTTATAGTGATGCTATTTTCACGGTTCGCTGGGCACTCCGCTTTCCTCCCACAGTCCAAAGACATCCTGCTGCATAGCTTAATTGACCTGCTGACTAAATTGCCCCCGGTGCTCTGTGATGGACTGGCGTCCCATCCTGGGTATAGCCCTGCCTTGCTCCCTGTATCTGCCGGGATAGGCTCCAGCTCACCGCGACCCCGCAGTAATGCATTCAGGTAGTGATAGCTTACAGCCCTTTGTACACTGCTGAATTAAAGCCTCTCCAATATCGTGGTGGTTTGACCATACTTCACCACGCCAGTCAGTTCGATTTGGTGAAGTGCGGTTGAAGGCAGCGCCCAGGACCAGCCACTAATGTTTACTCTGGCCAGGAATGAAAGCTATGCTGTCAGTAAAACGTTAAAGTTGGTGGCTCGTTTGGTGTGTTTTCGCAAGCACGCCACGCACTCCGCAACCAGCTCACCCAGCCGCTTGGAATTACACTTGAGAGAATGACAAGAGGAACAACTGGTGCAGCAAACGAGCACAAGTTAGACATCATTTGAACTGTTAGGGAAAAGCAAGTTGGTGAGGGCAGGACCTGTGGTGATAAGTGATGAAGGCCAATTCGTGGAAGAGACCGACGATGGAATAGCAACCGAAGCAGGGAGCGAGCTTAACAAGACAACCGGCGACATGGATATCAATGTTACCGAAGTAGGTTTTCACGGATCGATGCCAGAGACTTGCGGAGGGCTGCACTCGACACGGCTATGCCGAAAGAACATCATTCACATGAATGTCAGTTTAAGTGCCGGAGTGAGAAGGATTGTGGGACCGTGGTACTGCAAAGGCTGCTCATGCAATGGAATGGAGAGGCCCGCATTCAGCAGTGGATCGACCACGTGCTCCTGATGATGTTTTGAGTAGAATTGTGACCCGTCAGTTGTCACAACCATAGCGTACATTCGCCGCTTTGGAATCTACAATAATAATACCATTTTATACAATGCCGCGCCGAACCTTTGGGCTCCTGTATAAAAGAAGAAACTGGGTCAAATAAGGAGTGACTTTGAGCCCTGAAGGCGCCAGTGCAGTTTGTTGCTGCTGTGTCGGTCTCGCCTTTGTAGTAGCACGGAAGTTGAGGAAATGGCTTTATTGTGTAGAATGCTGTTTAAGTCTTAAGTGGTTTGCGAGGCGGCCTGGTTGCTCAGAGGTTGGAGCGCTGAGCTGGAACCGGCTGCGATCCTCGTGTTGAATTCACGTTTCAGCTGCCAGTGATTTAGCTGGGTTCTCAATTGTAGTGAGAGCGGATTGATGGTCTCATCCTTGGTCACAAATGACTGAACACACACGAAAGCCAGCACGTTGCGTTTTGTTCGAACATAAATTGACTAGATTTCAGCCGTAAGATTTAAAATTGAACTTTACCTGGCATGCGACGAATATTACTGTGGCAGAACATGTGGGAAAGTGCTGCCTATTAGTGTGTGAAATAGAGGTCCCTTGAAAGGATCTTGTAGGTAGTTCCATGGGCTGTTCTCAAACACAATAGATTGCCCTGCTCTGCAAGGGATCTAAATGGATAGGCAATTCACGTCGTGATTCGAGACCGACAGCAACATTGGGATAAAATTGGGGTTAAAGATAATTTAAAAACCAGTAGTGTTTTGTTGTTGCGTGCGTTTGCTTTAGATTAGCGGAGTGTGGTTATGATTGTGCTGTCCACGCGTCAGAGTAGGGACTATTGATCGCTCGCCCCTTCCATTCCCGTGTCTGAAGTGCTGCTTGTCATGCCTGAATTACGCAAGTGTTGCACTGTAATTGGCACAGCGTAGTCACAAGTTCACTTGGACTCTGCACACATATTCGACAGTCATATAATAACCCATCACAGACTGTGCTTTTGTCGGAAAACCACTATAAGATCATTGTGAACATCTAAACTAAGAAGCAAAACAAACAGGATCAGTGTTGGTCGTAGGCTTAGGGGTTCACTTACGGTCAGTGGAAGGGCTTGTATGAGTGGCTGGCTGGTTAGTTGGCTGGTGGGGGGGGGATTAGGGCCAGTTAGAGGTTTAGTCGTTGTAGCTGATCAGTTAATTGGTTAGGACCAGTGGGACAGGGTCATGTTTAGTTGGCCACGACTCAGCTCTCAGATTTGCTTGCCTGTCCTCCCTCGTGAAACTTGTGACTTGTTACGTTTCGTCCTGTTTTTGGTATCTAGTGTTTATGACATCCTTTTGCATATAATGCACGCAAAGCCCTGCTTACGGTCATGTGATTTCTCACTTGCTGTCTTCAAGATCCTCCAACGCAGCCTCCCTCCGCCCTCTCACCTCCCTCTCATCTCACTCTCCACGCACCCTCCTACCTCTTCCCCTCGTCTCACTCTGTTCCCCTTCACGCACTCTGCTCCATTAATCAAAACATTCTATCGAAGCCCCCAACCTCAGCTCAGTGGGCAACCGCTCGCTCTCTTGTACTGCATCCAAGGTCTGGATTTCCTTTCCTGGCTCAAGAACTTCCTCGTTTTCCTCTAGCTATCATCTTCCCCTTTTCTCTCTGCCTATGACTCTCTGAAATCAGTGTGCCCAATGTTGCCGTTCGGCATCCCGAGATGTGGTCACATTTGGAGGCTGTATACATTGAGGACTGCGCTCCGTAGCTGTTCTTTCGGGATAGCCGTGTCGAAGTGTTCCTTCTGTCCCTCGCAACATTTCGCATCCCACGTTGGAAGCGTCGTCAGGCGTTCTGGGGAGGCAGAACGTCACGGAGGATAGAGAAGGAACACTTGACACGTCCATCCCAAAAGAACAGCTATGGAGAACAATTTTCATCCGTCGAGCCGTGTACAAGCTAGATAAATGATCCCCATCAGACTATATCGTTTATTCTGCCAGGTCCTGTGTTCAACCACTGACCATTTGCTGCCCATGTATGTCATCTGTTACCTCGCAACAGTGTTCACCCACACTCAGCAGCTGAAGGGTGCGCTCCCCTGGCAGCCATTCAGCAAAGGGGCAGTCCCGTAATTTCAGCAATTACATGTGACATGCTCCAAATTTGGCCGCAATACTGGCACACTGTAATCTACTGGGGCACACACACGCACACGGTGCGCACAGTGCGTGTGCGACAGCTTAAAAGGCACCGGCACGATTCCGGAGTGAAACGTCGCCGTCTTATTTCAACAGTGGCTGCGCGAATTCGTTCAATCGCGGCAACTTCGGCGGACCGTGACAACGGTGTCGAAGAATTGAGCGGTTTGACAGGCCGTGCGTTTGTTGTTATGGGGGTCCAAAACACACAACAACATGGCAATGTACTTCAAAGAAGACAACTCTCCATCGTTGATCAGATGTGTACGGGAGTCGGGCAAGGAATGTGAAACAAAAGCTCTTAAGTATGCGAAGAAGCGCGGGGGCATGCTTGGCATTGCACATGATACTGAAAGAGGAACACGTGTATTGGGGAACAAACGGAATTAAGACACCCCACCGTGACTACTCAGAAAAGCCTGACCGGCTTGGGCAGGACGTACCACGTCTGGCAGATAAGTCTCAACTAAATCCCCGTTGGCACAATTACAGTCGGTCCCCTCAATTTTCCCGCATCTAACATTTACTTTGGCAGCAACTCATAAAAAAGTTGCATTGAAGTTTCACAGCAGTTAGTTTGTTTTTTCGTGCTTCCTTTAATTAATTGGTAACCACAATTACCCTCGTATCAATGCTGTGCACGCGTCTCGTGTGTTTAGATAGATAGATGTTTGTTATTACAGGAGAAAAATGCACAGTGAGCTTAGCTTGCAAGGTCTTTACGGGACTCGTGTGTGCGAGCTCCAGCGATCGTGTTTGGTAATACGTGGTTGCTCGACGAATGTTCATTGAGACCCAGTCTGAGGCGGCCTCTAATTCACAGTCTCATTTTCCTCTAATTCATTTTGGGAAAGTACGGGACTGTTCGCGAAGGGCGAATTCTCAGAATCGCCGCTAAAGCGATCCGCGCGTTGGGTGCAATCGTCGTTGTGGCGGAAAGCTTTCAACTCGGAGGAGAAGTTGGCGCCTACGTGCGTACAGTAGTATTTCGCTATCGGTTTCCGGCAGCGAGCTTGCTCTGCCGCGTGGGGGTGTAGCTTACAGGAACTCTGGACATTTCATGTAAAACTAAGTCAGCGGCTATACACTCTTACCAGGTAGTGACCGTGCACAATTGTATCACCACGTCAGTTCAGGGTCAGCCTGAGCTTACCAGTGTGCTGAAGTAGTAGACGAATTGGCACGTGGTGTCCAGCCGCGTTGAATCCGTGTGTTTATAAAATCCATCCATCCATTTTCTGAAACAGCTTAATCCTGTACAGGGTCGCGGTGAGCCGGAGCCTATCCCGGCAGACACAGCGCACAAGGCAGGGAAATGCTATTTGAAATTTAAAGTGTGGTTCTCTAAATCGTTGTACGATACATGTCTAGAGAGTGCCGCTTTAACGCCGCAGATGGCGGGCGACGCGGTTGTGTGGGTAACGCACACGTTGGTGAGCGGCTGATAACGCTGCTCACCAACGTGTGGGTAACGCACACGTTGGTGAGCGGCTGATAACGCGCCGCACTTCCGTTCTCGCCGGTGCTGCCGGCACCGCCGAGACGATTTCGGTGCGGTGTAAGGCCCCGGGCTTCCTCCTCAGTCCCCGACACTTCCTCTCTCTCCACCGGGTAACGTGACAATATCGTGGTGTCGATTGGCGTTGGCGACGGACTAATATTTAGGCGAAAGATGCGGAAATTATGCAGGTAACAATCCCTGCCAATATTTGCGGTTCTCGATGAATTATCGCCTGTCAGGGGGTTACGATTCAGTTGTAGGTTGTTAAGACTTGGAATTTATTTTCTGGCTAACAAGCCTACTAAATTACGTCACCCTGATTGTAGCGTCTCTCGTGGCTGCAGGTATAGCAATTCAGGCCTCGAAATAAGGGGAACGCCTGTGCGTCACAAAATAAACATTAGCACAGGCTGGACAACAAACTGACTTAACAACACACGCACAGGTGGCAGCATTGCAGGTATAAAAGCCCCGCCAGTCTTATCCAAACTACAAGCTCAGCATTCGACCCTATTACATAGAACAACGTAATTTATAAACACACGTGCTCACCTGCGCAATATACTGCAAGCGTAATCATCAGTATCAGTCGATAAACCAGTGCATCCTTAAGGAGTTAATGCTAACTTTATAATACCAACACTATTGGGAAAGTTCCCTAGCAAAGACAACGAGGGGCTTGCATTGTCCGATCGAACAGATTTTATTCTGAGCCGAGCGCAGGGCCGCCAAGCTCCTGCGAGCCCTGCGGAGCGTTCACAATGGGGACAATTTAGCGGCGAGATTGCGCGTAAATCCAAAAAATGTGACCGGAACTTCAACTAAGCAATAAGCCGCGCGCTCCTGAGCTATTGCCAAGGGTTTCCAGAGGCCGTTTTGTCTGGCGCGCGTTGGGAAATGCAACCCGTGCCTTTGGTTTTGATTCTCACTTCACGGCAGCCTCGAGAGCGTTACTCTCGCTCGCGCGCAAATCTCCGTGATCCACCAGCCCTCGCCTGCTCGTCTGCCAAAGCGCCGGTTCACAGCTGCTTCACCGCGGGGCTGAGAAGCGGCGCCGGTCTGGGGCGGTGAAAACCAAAAAACGCACACGCGGCAACAGCTGCTGCCGCCGCCGCTGCAGCTAGAGCCATAACGCGAAGCGGCCGCGGTGTTGCTGACAGCTCGCTTCGGGGGCCCAAGCGACGCCGCCGCCTCCGCCGCCTCCGCCGCCAATCTCGTTAATTTCCCGTCGGGGGCAACGCGGCGGTGCGCGCCGCGGTTATGCTAATGACGGCTGCGCCGCGAGCGGTCGGCTTTTGCCGATTCCCAAAACAAACGGGAGGCCCGTCGGCGCAAGCGATGGAGCGGCCCCGGCTTGCGCACGGCGCCGAGCACGGATTCGGCCGGGACGCCCCGGCTGAGCCCCTCGCCGGCTCGCCTTGCACCACGGCCTGCTCGCCGCTTTACACTGTATTGGGGCTCATCTAAAAATAGGTGTATGCTGTGCGCTTGGATTTGAGATTGAAGTTGTGTTTGTTGTTTAATTTTTGATGTTACGTGTGTTCGTTTGTAATGGAGCCGTTACAAGGGAAACTGTGAATCATAGTTAGTAACCTACTATCCTAATTCTGACCGTAACAGTAACGGCCAATCATATAATCCTCACCTCAATGCCCACTCAAATAGTAGCCCTTATTCTAAACCATCACCCCAACACTAGCCTAAGGTTAACCCTAACCTCGACCCTATCCTAACCCAAACCATACCAATTCCCAACACTAACCCTTGTTCAAAGCATGAATATTCTTACCCCCAGTTAAGGCAAACCATGATAACTCTCTAGGCCCTTTATGTTAACCCCTCACCATATCCCTGACTCTAACCGTAAGGTCTAATGCTCTCACTACCTATTGTCTCCTGACAGCCGCCTCTGATACAAGCGATATTCAACGGGGACCCCGACGAGTTGAGGGCTCTCATCTACAAGAAGGAGGATGTGAACGCCTTGGTGAGTGTCACACGTTCTCACACCCGACCCTCCGCGCAATACGCATCGGAAGTACAGTACAACCGCCATTCTCAATCGGTGCTTTGCGACCCATCGGTGGGCCGCGAGCGCCACCCTAGTGCTCCGTGGAGACCAGACCCGAGTGGACCAAGTGGGCCTTGAGCTGCAAAAGGTTGAAAACCCCTGTAGTGTAACAATTGATTTTGCACTGCCCTCTGATAACCTCCCACGTAGCCCCAGGACAGCCTATGATGCCTCTTTTTAAATTGTGACCATCTCCCACCCAATCACTAGCCAGGCACAAATGAGCTTGGCTTCTGAGATCCGATAATACTGGGAGCATTGTTGGCGATTTGGTATTCGGTTTCCAATTTTAAATATTTTTTTCTCTCTATAATTTGACTTCCTCCTCCTGGCTGGTTTTGCCAAACGAGAAATTCCAGACTAGCCCTGCTGGACAGGTGTGCGTGTACAGTTAATCTGAGCTGAACCGGATCTTGGGGGGTTGTTAAGACTTCTGAGCTTGTGACGGTAGGGTCAACAGGTTGCCTGTTACCCTCGGAGATGCTCCCCCGTGTTAAATCGGAAAGTCGGCTCTCCGGCGTGTATTCGGCTTGTGCCGCGTGTCGTTCGGCTTGTGCCGCGTGTCGTTCGGCGTGATGTTCGTCGTTTAGTGCCGCGTGCCGGGAGTTTCGTCAGGTACGGAATTGGCCAGCTCGCCATCCCCCTCGATGCATAGTTTTGAGCAGACATTTCGGCATGTCATAACCTAACGCCAGTGGGCACGGAAATGCAGTTCAGAGGAATACCAACAATGAATAGGATTTTTTTCTTAAAACGCTCGCACAGCGGACTGCATCCTCTCGTCATCGGCACGAACGTTCCAGTTGTCACGTCTCCTGTGATCGAACGCATCGTCCATGATGAACGCAGACGCACAGCGCAATGCCTTGTATACACCGTCCTAACGCGACCGCATCTCAGGAAGCTGTGCAGAAACTGTGGACGTGTTTATTTTAAAGAGAAAGGCATTCGGTCATAGGCAGTCGTATTGAAAGCAGAAGGTCTTGAGCCCCGACTTGAAAGGGAGCCTTGAGTTGACACTACAGATGGCTGCGGGAGTGGGGGCGGAGATGGGATTTTTCGCCGATTGGGAAAGCGGAGGAGAACGAGCGACCCCGAGCTAAACACAAAGGTCGACTCTGGGGGTTTTGACCGAAAGCTTGGGTTGCTGGAGCGGAGAGGGTGTGGAGGAGAGTGGAGTCGGATGAAAGGAGAGGGCGGAGAGCATATGGAGGGGATTAGAGTGAGGGGGGGGGAGAGGCTGCAGAGCGTGTGGACGGGAGTAGTGAGACGAGAGGAGAGACGTAGGCAGGGTCGAGTCTGCAGGATCTTGAAGACAGTGTGCGATGTTGATGTAGGTCCGGAATTGATTATGGAGCCAGTGGGAGCAAACTGAGCCTTTGGATGACGTGAGATCGTTTACAAGCATGGGTGAGAAGTCGAGCGGCGAAAAGTTGTTTCATCTTGAGTTTGGAGAATAGGCATTTGTGAAAAGACGCTCGAAATCAGGGGTTCTCAACCTGTTGCACCTCAAAGCCCACTTGCCCCACTTGGACGGGCATGGTCTCCACGGACCACTAGGTGGCGCTCGCGGCCCACCGGTTGAAAATGGCGGCTCTAAACACACCGGTGGTGCAGTGTACAAAGATCCCCTTTATAGCCTTACACTTACGTAAATACAACAACAACCGACGTTCGCCCCTAAGTGGCGGTGACGTCACCACTGTGCCTGTGCCGGGCCAGGTGCACCTTGAGGCCACGCAGAGTGTCGAAGGCTCGCTGACAGGAGGTCACGGGACAGACCCGGGTGCCTGACTGAGATGACCAGCCTATTCCCCTGTATTCGGCTGGAACACATAAATACACACACACAAACACACGTGCGCATGAAAGCCGTGCGTTGATCGGTGCGGCTTTCGTCTGTCAAGGACTCGGAGAAAAGGACGCCCCTCCACGCCGCGGCCTTCCTCGGCGACCCCGACATTATCGAGCTGCTCATCCTGTCCGGTGAGCGACCCCGCAGATGCCGTGCAGGGAAACGACACCCACCTCCATCGGTATCTGTTGGCGCATCTTTTCCGCCGCTCGCTCATAGTCGTGTTCCTTTATTTTTAAAGAAACAGCGTGTCATTCGTGAACCGACCTCTCCCCATTGAGCGCGACGCGACTGTGTCAATCAATGACGCGCTTCCCGAGCTTGTGACGCGACGGGGTTTTGCCACCCAGAGCGATTGAAAGGGACGTGAAGTGATGTGTTGCCGGCCTGATCAGCCGCGGGGCGCGCGAGACCGCGGAACGTCACGGGCGCGCGACGCGGTGGCCGCATCGAGCCGTCGCAGGTGCCCGAGCGATCGAACGTGACGGCGCGCTGACGTGTTTGCCATGTCGCTCGTTCACAGGCGCTCGGGTCAACGCGAAGGACAACAAATGGCTCAACCCCCTGCACCGGGCATGTGCCTCCCGCAGCGAGGTGACCTAGCCCGCGCGTGCGTGCGTGTGTTTGTGTTGGCGCGCATGGACTCCCGTGCGTGCGTGTATGTACGCAAACACATTAGCATGCGGCGGCGCAGTAGTTACACACCGCACTATGAACCCAGCGGGTCGAGTTCGCTTCCCGCTCACGGCCAACGTTGGTAATGAATATCTGGACCAGTCACAGGCCTTCCCTACGTCGACTCAGTCTTCAATGGGTAACCTGTGTGGTGTGTAAACATTGGCAGTTGATGGTCTTGGGCCTGTGTTCTTACAGGAACTGCCGATATCTCATGCGCATAGTTGCTTGTTAAGAGCAGTGACTGCTGAACATTTCGTAGTTCCAATGTGAAGGTGCAGCTTGCAAATACTTGCTTACGGTTAGACTGGCGGATGGGCCTGAGCTCTAGACAGCCCCTCTGGATGGTGTGGGTGCTCTTCCACTCTGGCCAGATGTCCCGGGCGAGTTGGGAGTTACCCACACTTTATCCCACCATAAATGACCTTCCGATTGACCTTACAAACGGTTTCTAACAGTCATCTAAGGTCAGAGGAAGGGCCCAGAGCTATATGGTTGTTAGGCTCCCTGCCACTAAAACTCTGCCTGTCTCAATTCATTACAGCGACCCCGCTGGCACGCTCAGAGTGTTTTTAAATCAAATATTAAAATCATATTTGTTTGCGCCGGTCTATTCTTGAGCTGGGTTGCTCTGCAGGAAGAGCGCCGCCACAGTAGAGCGAGCCACGTTGTGTCGCAACAGCCGCGCTCAGCGGTTGCCGACGGAATCGGCTTCCTTCATTAAACCCGTACGCCCGGGGCGAGCGCGCCGGGAGTTGACGTTTGGCGTCGTCTTTTCAAAATTGAGAGGGCCCGTGTCAGGATCAACATTGACCCACTCCAAACAGACCGGCGCAAACACCGCCGCCTCTCTCTTGCCCGGCAGCCTCGGTGGAGGCGAGCGCGCGGAGACAGATTAAAATGTAAAATAGGACGCAGCTGAGCACCGGGCCCGTGAGGTAGAAAAACTCGAAACGGACGCCGTCACGGGGCATTGAACTTGGGCGTTGCTCGATCGCGCTGTTTTCTCACGGACGTTGTCTCACGGGAAAGCGGCCCTGGTGTATCGGTTAGCGATGCTGGACTTGAAATAATAATAATAGCATTTATATAGCGCCTTTCACCCGAGGGTCGCCAGTTCGACTGTGTCTCTTGACTGTTGAAAGAATAGGGAACGTTTTAAAAGTCCCTCCTCCCCCACCTCTGTCGAACCGGTATAAACAGGCCATCGGCGTGAGGACTCCCCACACTGTAAAGAATGATAGATAGATGGGCCATGCTATCAATATTTGGACAAACGTGGAAGGAAACCGGATAACGCCGTAACTAAGCAAACAATACGCCTCGTAAAAAAAACCACCAGCATTTTTGTTTACACATTCCATCAGCCACACGACGAGAGAACGACTCAGAGGTCGCAAAGAAAGCACAGAGGCAGAGGAGGCAGCCAGGCCGTTTTCCGGCGCTATATTGCCACATTCTTTCTGTGAGGCGCGGATGTTACCGCTGCACCACTCTACCCGCCCAACTCGAGCAAAAAAACAACTCCGAACCCGGTTTCGACACACGCCGCCTCATCATCGGCAGGGTCGGCTTCGCTTGAACCGTCGCCGGCGGGTCGCCGGAGGTTGACACGCGACGACTGGCGCGCGCGGTTGCAGGCGGCGGTGCAGATGCTGCTGCGCCACGCGGCCGACGTGACCGCCCGCGACAAGAACTGGCAGACGCCGCTGCACGTCGCCTCCGCCAACCGCGCCATCAAGTGCGCCGACGCACTCATCCCGCATCTCAGCAACGTCAACGTGTCGGACCGGGCCGGGCGCACCGCGCTGCACCACGCCGCGTTCAACGGGAACCTGGAGGTTGGCCGCTCGCGCGCACGCACCCACCTCCGTTGGCTAATTATATTTATTTATTTATTTTGTATTTATGTTTGTCAATGCGCGTTTGTTGTGTCAATGTAGAAATCTCGTAAAGAGCTTGCGAGCTCGCCGGGTGTTTTTCTGCTGTAATAACATCTATGTTTTCTGTGCGGCTGGCTTCCGCATTGCCAGCGTGCGTGGCTCTGTTCTGATTGTAACTTTCATCACATTTCCGCGTAATCCCTGTGCTGGTCTGTGTCGTACTGTTCCTCTTGGCACCACCTTGTATCAGCCTCCGCCTGTGTGTACTTACCTGATAACGTCTTGCGTGTCCTTCAAACCTTCAGTGCCCTCCACCGCTCTTTGTACATCCCCGTACAACTCTGTGCAGTCTTGTCTAACCACAAATAACCATTTGTCTCTCCACACCACCCAACACCGTTTTACATCACTAAACCTGCAGCATCTCTGTGGTACCATCCCTGCACCTTCCTGCACGTTTCTCCCAGCACTACCCAGCCCATCTCTCTGCCTCCCAATGCGGCCCCAGGTCATGCGGTGTAGCGGTGCGTGCGTGTGCGCGAGCACGTGCGTGTGCGCGAGCACGTGCGTGTGTGCAGACAGGCAGGGCTCACCGAGGCGTAGGCTAACACCGCTGGCAGAGACCGAGTGAGAGAGAGGGAAATAATTAAACCAGAAAAAATGCAATCAATGCGCGGGGCTGTCAGGGTATCGATCCGGCTCGGGTTCCCGCCGTGAATGTTACCGTGCAGACAGCATGTGCTTTTTCTCACTCGTTCAAGTTCGGTTTGTGCGTCAAGGCTCGCGACACGTGACGCTGCCGTTGTGACAGCACGACGGGTAAATTGATTGTAATTGACCGCTCGGTGTTTTTCCCCCCGCAGGTGCTTTGACGTGCGCGCTTCATTACGTAGTCGTTTAAATTAAAATGCTAATTTCTCGCGGCCGACGATCTTGGACCGTCCATGATCGGTCGTCATGGTAATGTAGTTGGCGATGAGCTGCTGCCGCGTGTGGGGTGAAGCCCCCAGGGATGAGACGACCGACCGGGTTAGTTGTCCAGGTCGATGCCTGCGCCTGTGAACGCAGGAAAGGCCTCGGTAACGATTCATCGGCACGTTTCAAATTTGCATTCGCAACTTTCTTACAGTGGAAGGCAGTCACAAAGGTGCCATCTTTCGCGGATGAATCAAATCTGCTAGAAGGGGACGCTTTTTATTATGAGGGGGTTTTACCTAGCTGGACCATCAGACCAGCTCACATAGCCTAGTCTGTTGAATAGTGTAATGACATCTTTATCGTTCACCGTGAAGCTGATGGCACGTAGTATTTCTGGCCAATACACCTGCAGTATTAACCAGGGCGGCTGCAGGGCCCGAACCACAAACCTATTCACAAGCAGTAAGCGCACCGCCATGAAACTATGTCGCCACCCAATGGACAGGATGTTCTCAAACCAGGCCTGTTGGAAACTCCGACGACCTGATTCGTGTTTCGCCAGGAGCTGCATTTACAGCTGTCACTCTCATCAGCCTTGATCTATCCACTGCTGGGTTAATGCCTCCCGAAGCCATCGCCATTTCTCGCGGACTAGCGTGCGGTTTGCTTGTATAAGCAACAGTTCGTCTTGTGCGCTGGACCTGATTCCATCGCTCCATCCACCACCCAACCACGTCGTTAACCTCCATTACCCACAATTGATTATCGTCGGCGATCATCTGTCTGCTGCCAGATGAAGGCCTTTCCAAGCAGTCACCGTGTGCCTCGCGCTCTTGTGTGTGCAGTGGTCTCGCGAAACAACAATCCGTGACCTTCCTGTAAACGAGCTACGTCACCGACCACCCACCGCAACCCACAAGCCGTCTCAAACACCACGAACTGGCTTTACGGAGCCCAGCTGTTAATGGGCTGTGAGCAGAGTCTTGCTTTCGCGACGTCAGCAGTTCCATTCTTGCCAGCGTAACAGCGGCCGCCTTAATAAGAAGGTCAACTTTGAATGCAAAATCCTTGGAGGCTCCGTTGGCGTCCACTTAAAAGGACAGGCCGAAGATGACTTGCCCGGTATTTTTAGCCGTTTGGAGGTCAGCCAGAAAAAATGTCAAGTGTTTCCCATTTTCTTAACAGACTCTCTTGTCTTTCATTCCTTGCGCTTCTCTTTTCGTACCGTCAATTTCTCTGTTACCCCTCCCTGTACTCCCCCGCATCTCCTCGTATCTTCTTGTACACCTCGGCATCTCCGTAAAGATCCTGTAATGCCCTGTGTTGCCCTCCATCTTCACAAACACCCTGCACTGCCCTGCACCACCATGCATCTTCTTCTCTCTTTCTATGTGCTGCCCTGTTACTGTCTTGCATCTCTTTATACGTAATACACTGGACCCTTAACCTCCCTGTTGTGTCTCCTTGTGCTGCCCTTGCTTCGCCACGTGCCGCTGCGTTTGTCGTGCTGCCCCGAGTGACCCCCGTGCGTACTGCCCACGCGTCCCTCTCCCAGATGGTGAACCTGCTGATCAACAAGGGCGCCAACGTCAACGCGATTGACAAGAGGGAGCGGAGAGCCGTGCACTGGGCCGGCTACATGGGTGAGCGATCGACCCTGCCGCGGCTGTGCCGTCTGTGTTGACCCACTCCCTGCTCCATTTACTGGGCGGAGCTAGTGGCAAGTTGGTCGCCTCCGATCAACTTTCGTTTGTTGTATCGCAGCAATCCCGATTGCAGAGCTTGGCTCCAGAACTTGCAAGCTCACTGGTGGAAATTCCACATTCCTATGGCAGGAGCGAGTCTGTCCGTAGGTCAATCACTCGGCGTCTCATATGCATTACACTTTTACGATGCCATTTGTAGCTGGCAGCTTGGCATGCTGGGTCTTTGGGCCTGTGCTCCGCAACAGATTTAATTTATTTTTAATTAACAGACAAGCCTCTTTGAAACAGGGGACAAAGGCATCATTGTTTGACTGTGAGAGGGGGCAGCACTATTTTGGAAAGACAGCTGTGACCGCTTGTACCCCGTGCTGGTTCTCACTTTGCGCGTGCGTCTTAGCGCACATGGTACGAATACACGGTTGACGGAACACGGTGTGTGTACGCGCGTGCGTGGTCGTTGCAGTGTTGTCATGAGCAAGTTGCTTTGCGCGCCGATTGGTCGCTTGTGTGGAGTGGGGGCGCCGTGGTTGGCGCACCGCGCTGCGCACCCGAGTTTCGTTTCCCCATGTGGCCAACGTCGGCGACAAATGTCTGAACAAATCCTGGGCCCTCCTCGATGTCGATTCCGCCTAAAAAGAGTATCTGGTGTATAAACGACAGCACTGTGGATACAAAGGCATCGGGGGCTGGTGCTGTCCACACCCACCCCCACATGCCCCATGCCTGCCTTCATAGGCGTTCACAAACAGCACTTGCCCCGGTAGTCTTTGTAGGCTATACAGGGATGCTTTGTCTTATGATGGGTTCTAGGTTACAGTGTTGCGATGAGTGTGTTGTTTTGGACATTGTGTGGTCCACTGTTGCACAATCTGCACGGACGCTCGGCTGAACACTGAGGTCGTTTCATTCCGTTCGGTTTGTGGTCAGAGCGCTTTGACCCTCACTCACATAGTGAAAACCCTGACGAAGGATGCTCATCAGCTCCGATCTAACAAGTTCTCTCTCGTGCCTTTATTTTGAAATCTGCTGTGGTAACCCCATGAGCACATTACCTCATTCCTTTACGTCGGTGCACGTTAGTGTTGATACACAGAAATGTGGCTTTCAAAACGAGTAACTGGGGTTTTTTTATTTTCAATTGAGAATTGCTCTCCGTAGCTGTTCTTTCGGGGTTAGCTGTGTCGAGTGTTCTTTTTTGTTGTGTCGCAGGGATCCCTTTAGGAGCTTGCAAGCTCACTGGGTATTTTCTGCTGTAATAATAAACATCTATCTATCTCTCTCTTTTGCGATGTTTGGCCTGCCGCGACTAAAATAAACATTCCACCCGCGATCGTGCCGCGCGGAGGTTTTTTTCCCCGGTCGCTGTTGACGCCGCGCGCCAACCCGCCGGGGCGGCTTTCTCGCCGTCGTTGCAGGCCACACAGAGGTGGTGAAAATGCTGCTGAGCAACGGCGCCGACCTCAACTGGAAGGACAAGAAGGGCTACACGCCCCTGCACGCCGCCGCCGCCAGCGGGCATGTGGCCGTCGTGAGGCTGCTGTTGGGCTTGAACGCCGACGTACGTTCCCGCCGCGCGCACACACCAACGCGACGCGCCGCGGGCGCGTGTGTGTACGGGTAACGGCGGGAGCCCAGCGATCGCTTGCTCACTCCGTACATCGATGACACACACACAGACACGAGTGCGCACGTTATTCTAATCCAGGGGTTGTCAACCTTTTGCACCTCAAGGCCCACTTGGGTTTGATCTCCACGGACCACGAAGTGGCGCTCGCAGCCCACCGGCTGGTCGCGACCCACCAGTTGAGAACGACGGTTTTAATCCGCCGCCACATTATCACTTGTGCGCGTGTGATTTTAACCGTTCGACTGCCGCTACCGCCCCACGCACGCACGCTTTGGCACGCGCGCACGCAGATGAACGAGCCCAACGGCTTCGGCAACACGGCGCTGCACGTGGCGTGCTACAACGGGCAGGCCGCCGTGGTGAGCGAGCTGCTGGACGCCGGCGCCGACGCGGCCCGGCGCAACGAGCGCGGCTTCACGGCGCTCCACTTCGCCGCCGCCTCCACGCAAGGCGCCATCTGCCTGGAGCTGCTCGTCAACCACCACGCCGACGTGAACGCGCAGGTAACGGGACGCGCAGCCCGCCGGGTCGTCGCGGCAGCCTCGCCGGCTGTGGTCGGCCGTTTCGTGGGATCGAGAGATCCGTCTAGCACGGGTCTTGTGGAGTTTTGGTTTCGCGGTTGTATGTGTAACTGTGTTGTGTGTTTGTGTTTACGTCATGCGTGTGGTAACTGTTGGATGCGTTGGCTTTGTTCTTATAGAGCCACGATGGGAAGAGCCCGCTGCACATGACTGCAATTCATGGACGATTCACAAGATCACAGACTCTCATTCAGAACGGTTCGTATGTTAACCATGTATTACATTTTCACGTATTACATGTTCACGTAATTTCTATTTTATTTATTTTCTCACTTAATTTTGGCAAATTTTTGGCGGTGAATATTAGAAACTTCTGTTTGTCGCGAGCCAAGCAGTTTTACAGTAGAGCGTGTGGAAACGTGCACCCCTATTGCATAGAGGAAACTCAACACACTCATCAATAACACCGTGTCCTTAAAAAAAATAACTTGCCATGTTTGGGGAAAGGACCCTTCTTCATGCTAGCAGATAGCACACGTATTCATTCGTTTATTGTGCACCACTGCCAACTCAGCGTCGCCAAATAAAGGTTGAAGAGGCCACTTGAAGGATTTTTCAGGAGCGATTTGAAAAATATCTTCCGTGTGTCTGTGTGTGACACAGGCGGTGAGATCGACTGCGGGGACAAGGAAGGGAACACGCCGCTGCACATCGCCGCACGCTACGGCCACGAGCTGCTCATCAACACGCTCATCTCCAACGGCGCCGACGCCGCCAGGCTAGTGCCACGTTTACCTTTGATTTTTCCTCTCGCACAAGCGAGCCTCGACGTAGCCAGTGCCGAGCCAGCCCGGTGTGGCTCAGGAGGCGCCGGGTTGTTTTTCCGCTACGGAAGCCGAGCGCGTGTAAGTGACGTTTACACATAATGAAGGCCACCGTTGGCGTTGCTCCCTTAGCCCTGCTTGGCCCCCGGTCAATGTCACGTGTTTTGTGAGCCCAGCAGCATAGCAAACGGATTGGTTCTGGCTCGGCTCAGCAACCAGCCAGTGGAAAACCACCTGTACCGTGAGGGCTCCGAACTGGGCTCGGCTCAGACGTTCTAGTGGGGAAAATGTGTATCAGTGTGCAACATGGAGCATCACTGTGTGCCTGTCTCCAGTTTAGACTTACTCTCTACAGCTTAAATCTGCTTGCCTCTCCACCCAGCATGGGGCACACACTGCTTTCGATCGGCAGGTGAAGTGTGCTGCCGTTAAGCATAGGTACTCCTACCTCTTCCAAGACATCTTGCCAGTATGTAAGCATAACCTCTAGAGCCACCATTGTCAACCGGTTGAGAATGGCCCAAGTGGGCTTAGCGGGCCTTGAGGTGCAAAAGGCCGAGAACCCCTGCTCTAGAGGGCCTCTCTAGAGCGCTCTTCAGTTGACGCCCTTCCACCAGCAGCGGCACGAACAGGATATTGCACGGCTGCATCTTTCCCTTTCGTTCAAGTAAAGTTTAGGATAAAATAACAGGATATCCAGGACTTCCTTGCAAAGGAGAAAATCGCACTGGGTGCTGACGTGGTTACTCGGGGAACGATGATTAAACGCGGAGTGATGTTTCCCTCCCCGGTGTTCTCGTTTTTGGCGTAGTTGATAAAAGGGTTCTGTTTGTATCTTTTTTTGTATGAGTAAGGAACATTAAGTTCCACTCACAAAGGACAACCACATGCTCTTTGGGTATTTTCACCCCCCCCCCCCACGAAATATTCAATACAGTAGTCGTTTGTTGTTTATGCAGTTAAAGGGATTTTTCGTTATGGTACAGCATTGGGATGTTTGAACAATTGTTGTTTTAAGTTGTGTTTTGTCAGCGTGTAACGGTTCAATGAAATGGCTATTTTTACTCTTACATTCGTTTTTATGCAGAAAAATATATTCAAGGAATTGCATGTAATGGGTTCACGGGACCCCTGCATCCACTAGAGATGTTCTACATTCATCAATGCATTAAAAATATATATTCTCGAATTGACTTTGTGACCCTGCATTGTAAATTCACCATGTTAGTGTTTGTGACCAATGTTCTCGTTGGCAATTGATTTTTGTGTCAGATGGCGCGAGTGAAATGTGTGGAATTGTTCCCTTTCAGGCCACACGGAGGTGGTGAAGATGTGGCTGGTCGAGGAGGATGTTCGACACACATTTGACTTATGTGGTCTGACCCAACAAAAATGTTTTATTAATCCTGAATTGTGTAGGTGACACGAGTGGCGTCAATTTGAACGATCGCTGTCGTCCGTGGGACCTTCCCGTTGACCCCGTCACAACCGGACGTCGTACCAATGTTTATTCTCCTCCTCCCCGTGCTCATCGGTAGTGCAGGAGGGGCAGCTACGGGATGTTCCCGCTGCACCTGGCGGCGCTGAGTGGTTTCTCCGACTGCTGCCGCAAGCTCCTCACGCCGGGTGAGTGCCCGCTTCACTTGTGGGCTGGTGGGCTCCTTCCTTTAAGCACAGGGTTGAGCAGGTATAGTCTGCCAGCCAATGCAAGTCGTCTCAAACCACGGACCCCACGGTAACATGACTGCCCGCTTGGAACATTCGCCGTCCACACGGAATTCACCGGGGCAACCTCGACATAGGCGTATGCATCGGTGAGTCGCCGTTAATCCGTTTTGCCGTCTGTCCCAAACCCGGCCCAGGCTTTGACGTGGACGCCGTGGATGAGTTTGGGCGAACCTGTCTGCACGCAGCTGCGGCCGGAGGGTAAACCACGCACCGCCAAACGGCGATCTCGGACCGATTTCACGATTGCACTCAACTTTCACCCGCCTCACCCCCTCATCTGACTCTGCTCCCCTCCACACACCCTCCTTCCTCTTCCCCCTCTCATCTCACCCTGCTCTCCTCCAAGCGCTCCGTTCCGAACAAACCAGGTTTACGTTTTGTTCCCCGCTAACTCGCGCGTTCGTTTGTGCACGGGTGCAGCAACGCCGAGTGCATCAACCTCCTGCTGTCCAGCGGCGCCGACCTGGCCAAGAAGGACCGCTATGGCAGGTGCGACGGATGCCGAGTGGAGGAACGCGCCGCGGTCGCACGCGGTTAGATCGGTGTGACGTGGGGGAGAGGTTGCATCGCGTGAAACGTGTGCGGGTGTTAAGGGTTGTACGATGGGAGGGGGTCAGGGAGCAGAATCGTAGGGAGTTCATAAGGCCACTTGCTCTACTCCCACCTGGTGGCCACTTTCCAGTTCGGCAGGCTAGGGAGTTGCGCACATCTCTGCATGATCTGCCAACCGTTGCCACCTAAGGGGGTTGCCACACATTGTAGGCGCGCGTCGCGACCGCTCGCTGTTCCCTGTTAGAGCGGTTCTATTGAGTCTCAAGACGCGTGTTTAGGAGTTTTACGCGCCAATTTGTATTATTTCAGCTGAAGTTAAAAAACAATTCTCACAACTACATTTAGAAAATTAGACGTAACCGTTTGCTCGAAACTGCATCGAGCATCTTCAGGACAAGCTGCAGGGGAGTCTGAGTGACCTCAGGAAGTCGCAGCGGCCACGGCACCTGACCCCGCATTCTTAAATCGGGCTCGTGACGTTGCTACGCCTGTCCCCCCCCCTCCCCCCTCCCCCCGCAGGACGGCGCTGCACTACGCGGCCGCCAGCTGCCACTACCTGTCGCTGGTGAAGCTGGTGCTGTCCGGGGCCGCGCCAAACGAGCTGGACGCGCGGGGGTGCAGCCCCCTGCACTACACCGCCGGCGCCGACCGCGACGCCAGGTACAGCGAACGGCGGGGGCGCGAGCTCGCGGCGCTCTGGCAGCGAGCGCGGAACCCCCGTGTAACACTCGTGTAACGATCGTGTGTTCGTCGGGCAGCTATGTCGATGTTTGTGCAGCGACACTCGTGTAACCCTCCTGCAAAGTACTTTGGCAACTCTGACATCATCACTCGGCCGACACTCAACACACGACTCCTTTGTAACCTTCGTGTAACCTTTGTGTATCGGCACCGCTCGCGCCCGGTGAAATGAACCTCGGCGCGTGTCCCTGTGCCGTTGAGTGTGTCACCCTCTGTATATCGTTCCCCCGTGAAGGAAGAACAATTTGTTGGAAAGTTGTGACGTGGATGAAGCCGGTAGTTCGCTTGACAAATTGCAGAAGGATGCACTGATGTAAGTGGTCATTGCTGTGAGGAGACAACCTCCTCCGCCTCCCGCTTCCCATGCTGCTTGTCCCTGTGCCCCTGTGCCGGTTCTGGCTTTGCGGGCTTCCTCCATCCTGTCCCATAATGCTCTGTGCTGCTTCCTTGCCATAGTTGCACTGGTGTTTGGGGCCATTCGCTCCCGCGAGGATTTGGGGGCAGCTTCTCTTCTGTCTCCTCTGCCGAGATGCTGGGATTAGATCGAGATTTTCAGTATTAACAAGGATTTATCGGTGGGAGGGGAAATCATATTTATGTTGTTATCGGTTTGGCCATTATAACATCGAAACTCTGTGAAATTGCCTTTCTCATAAACACGCGGTCAAGCCTCCGATTGTCCCGTATCATCAAGACATCACATGCGTCCGTCTTGACTGTTGGACCTGGGTGTCATATTTATTTTATTTGTATTCATTCTTATCTGCACGGCGTGCTATGGGGGATTAATTGTTCCGCACAGAGACGTCCGTGTCGCTTCCTTGCAGTCAGCTTTGTGTATTGTGAGTCGGTGTTACGTACACGTGGGGCCGGGTCGAACGTGCACCGGATCATTGCGCGCACCGCATTCCGTGCCGCGTCACCTGTGGTGTCGTGTCGCATGGCGGGGCGCGGTGTCGTGGCTTTGGTGCGGTGCGCTCTGCGGTGATGGCGCATGCTGTGGTTGTGTGTATTGTGCGTGGCATGGGGTGGCTGTGTGTGGTGTGGCCGTACCGGGCTTTTGGTGGTCGTGGTGTGGTGGAGTATGGCTGTGTGCGGTAACACAGTGGCTGTGTATCTCATTGGGTGGCTATGTGTGGCTGGGTTTGGTGTCATGGTGTAGCTTGGTGTTTCGCTGTGTTTCTGTGTGGCTATGTGTCGTCTTTATCTGCCGTGGTGTGAACGTGTGTGGAGTGGTATAGCGGTGTTTGGTCACGTGACATTGTGGTACTGGTGCTGTGTGGTGGTATACAGAATTGTGTTGTGTGGCTGTCTTATGTATAATGGCAGGGCTTGCGTGGTGTAGAGCTACGTGTGCGGTAGTACTTGGTGTAGAATAGTGTGGTGATGTGGTGTGTAGTGGTTCATGCTGTGGCATATTGTGGCCGTACAAGGCATCACGTGGCTATGTGTGGCATGTGTTTGTGCTTGCTGTGGATTTAGTCGTTGTATAGCATGCAAATATATGTATTTGCATTTCGGGAAGTGTGTGTGCTACGCTTAGGGTGGTGTGGCAGGGCTTGGTTTGGCATTTCATTAACTTTGCTGTGTGTCGTGGGGTGTGGCGGGCTTAGCTTCTTGTGGCAGTGCACACGGTGTGGTATATGTGTGTGTGGCAGTGCTGTAATGTGGCGTGGCATTGCGTTGGTGTGGGCCCCGGCGGATTAAACCTGTCCCGTGACGGCGGCACAGGTGCCTGGAGCACCTCCTGCAGAACGGAGCAGAGCCAGCACTGCGCGACAAGCAGGGCTACACAGCGGCACACTACGCCGCCGCCTTCGGGCACCGGCTGTGTCTCGAGCTGGTGAGCCGCGGCGACACCACACTCCACCACGGCACCACGCTATCACGAAACCAACATCGCTACTGCCCACTACCGCTCTACTCTCTACCAGCACCACCACCACTACCTGTCCATCCTCTACCACTAATACCACCACCCCCTATTGCTGTATCACCAACACCAGCATCTGTCACTTTACCCAATACCACAGACAATACCACCCTCTACTCTCTTCTTACCACTAACACCGTCGCTTTGTAAATTCTGCCGTTTATCACTCTGTTGTTTGACCCGCTGCCTGTCCCCGCCCCACCCTTCGTGTGCCTCTCCGCGTGTGACCCGTGGCCGCGTGTAGCTGCTGGACATGGCGGGAGCGGAGTTGCTTCGCGACCCCGACAGCCGCTCGCTCGTCAGCCCCCTGCACCTGGCCGTGAGTTCAGAGACACTGCACAATATTTATTAAAATCTACGAGCGTACGTGTTTGGGGTCAATCGGCTTCTGCTATTACGTCAGCAAAGCCGTTTTCCCCCTCCTGGCCGTAAAGTTTCACATGTTCCATCGTGCACAGGGTTTGTGTGGCTGTTAGAATCCCGGGTTAAGGTTGGGGACTTTTCACGACGTTATCGGGAATAAAATTATGCAAAACAATTACGCAAACGGTTACGATGCACCCGCTTCCTCCCCGCCGTCCACCCGCCCCGCCAGGCCTACCACGGGCACCACCAGGCGCTGGAGGTGCTGCTGCGCTTCGTGGGCGAGGCGGACCAGCGCGACGGGCACGGGCGCACGCCGCTCGAGCTGGCAGCCGCGCGGGGCCACACGGAGTGCGTCGAGACGCTGCTCGCCAACGGGGCCTGCGCCGGCACCAGCAGCGGCGCCGCCAAGCGCTGCCCGCTGCACTCCGCCGGTAGGTACCCGCCCGCAATGCGACACGTGACCCGCGCCCGCCACGGGGGTTGCCCGCGGCTCGTGCCGACGCGCGCTCGTCCTTGCGGGCGTATTTTTTTAAGTATCGTGAGAATTGTCATGATGGTGACCCTTTGCCCTAGGTAGACAGATGGACAGAGTGCTAATGTTTTGCTACGTTCAACCCTGGCCGGAATGCGCTAAAAGTCACGGGCTTAACGCCGCGTCTTCCCCTCCCCTTTCCCTGTCGTTCGTAGCGTTTAACGGCCATGCCGAGAGCCTCCGAGTTCTGCTGGAGTCCACGGAGGGGATCGCGGCGGTGGACTCGCCGGACTGCGAGGGCCAGTACGTTCCCAGCGCCGACACCGCCACGGCACAAACATAGCAACGGCACCCACACACTGCATAGGCATTGCCACGGTGTGTTCGCAAATACGTTCGTGGATGAAGTTAACATCAAATATTCCGCCGTTTCTCTCTCCCGGCGCGGCACCGGAAACAACGGTGCGATTTTCTAAAAAAAATCCCCACCTCCTACTTTTGTCCGCTCGACGGTAACAATCGATCACGTGTGGTGCGCTCCTGCGTGCCTACTCCCGACCTCTTGCAAGGCGTCTGGCCAGCGCGGAAGAGCTGCTACTAGAGCTCCCTCCAGTGGAGGCGCGTGTGCCGACAGTGGCACGCGCGAGCAATCGCAGAGCCGCGTTTTTGGCGTTCGTTCACCTCGTTGCGCCGCCGCCGCACGTGCACGCCGGCAGGACGCCGCTGATGCTGGCCGTCACCAACGGACACACGGACTGCGTGCTGCTGCTCATGGACAAGGGCGCCAACCCCGACGCCGTCGACCACCAGGAGCGATCCGCTCTGCACCGCGGGGTGAGGGGCCTGCGGAGGCGGTCGGGTCACCGCTGGCGGCTGACTACACAGGGCTGTCTCTGGCGTGGACCAATCAGTTTAAAGGACAATGCATATATTATCAAAGCATTTTGTTTGCATGTTTTTGCCACAAACATGCCCTGCAATGGACTTGCGTTCCATCCTGGGTATAGCCCTGTGTCTACCGGGATAGGCTCCGGCTCCCCGCCACCCTGTACAGGATTAAGCGGTTTCTGACAATGACATGAAATGAGATGTGTGGTGTCTTGAAAACTGTACCCTTTGTGAGAAAGTTTGCAAATGGTGTTTTTAACACTTATCTCATTGCCAGAAAAGGTAAAACCTTGTATATTTTTACATCACCTGTACACCAGCAGAATCGTACTCCGAGACGGTACATAACAGCATTTTCCGCGTGCCGCTCGGGGCCTGCCAGGCGGCGACGGGCCACGAGGAGTGCGTGGAGGCCGTGCTGCAGCATGAGGCGAGCGTGGCCCTCCGCGACGCTCAGGGCCGCACGCCGCTGCACCTGGCGTGTGCGTGCGGCCACGCGGGCGTGCTGGCGCAGCTGCTGCAGGCGCCGCGCAGCGCTTCCTCGGCCGCGCTGCGCGGCGCCGACAAGTGGGGCTACACGCCGCTCCACTGGGCCTCGCACCACGGTACGGTAACGACAGACGGTGGGGTGGGGGGGCGGCGGCCTCGGCACGGCGCGCGATGAGCGGGGGTGCTTTGCCGCGAGCTTGGAAGTGTGGTGCGGTGTGGGGTGAGACGGGAGAGGTGCGGTGAGCGGGGGTGCTGTGTGGTGAGACGTGGTGCTGTGCGGTGAGTGGGGAGCTGTGCAGTGAAACGGGGTGCTGTGCGTGAGCAAGGCTGCTTTGCCGTGAGCCTGGAGGTGTTGTGCGGTGAGTGGGGTGCTGTGCGGTGAGACGTGGCGTGGGCCGGTGTCGTGCAGGCCACGAGGCTTGCGTGGAGCTGCTGCTGGAGCACCTGTGCCAGAAGTTTGAGGGGAACCCCTTCAGTCCGCTGCACTGCGCCGTGTGAGTCCTCGCTCCGTGCACCTCCACCCCATCTCTCGCCGTGGATACTGTTCCTGTACAGTAAATCCCCGTCTTTTCCGAAGGGTTACGTTCCGAGGGTCCTCACGAACGGCGAATTTGCGAACGGTGTTTGTTGCTATCCTCACTGGTGTAGGTAAGCGGAGAGTGGCCGGGTGTGAAAGGCAAGGTTTTGCTGTATTCTAGTTTAAAGCGTCTTGGCTTTTGATATGATTTAGACGCAGTGTAAGTTGAAATTGTATTCTCCTCTGCAGTCTTCTTGCACCATCTAGAGTTGTTTTGTAATCACGGACAGTGTTTACGATTGCATGGTTATGATTGCACGGCACCACCAACGGGGAGGTCTTCATCTAGCCGTCGATTAACTTGATCTGTAATTGACTTGATTTGATTTGTGTTTTGTGTGTCTCGGGCAGAATGAAAGATAACGAGAGCTGTGCGGAGATGCTTATTGATGCCATGGGAGCCAAGATTGTGATGTGCCAGGACGGCAAGGGGCGGTACGTGTGAAGTGCACTTGAACTTCCCACCCAGCGGGTCCATTTGGCCCGTAGGTCAAACCCACGGACACATAACATCAGTTGACGTCGAAAGCAAATAGATTGTCATTGTGAAAACGAGCCGATTAACAAATTACCAGGAATGTGCCGCATCTCGTCAGATCTCGGGCTGGAAAGGGCTTGGAAGGGCAACCGCCATGCGTAACTGTTTGTTATCGGCTGCCTTTGGGCAAATGCCGGGCAGCTGAGGGCATTGCCTACCGTGTACCAGTTGTCCCGCTGCGTTGTACCCATTGACACTGCTGGGTGAACAGAGGCGGGGGGGTTAAGCGGCCTTAACTAGTACTCGGTGAATATGTGCAACCCCGTTATAAATTTTAATTATATTTATTTACGTTTTACCCGTGCTCGCTAACAGCACTCGCCCTGGCAGTCCTTTAACGGCCACGCGGTTGATCGGTGTCGGTCGGTATCTCCGCATTCGCGCGTGTGCAGGACGCCGCTTCACGCGGCCGCCTTCTCCGACAACGTGGAGTGCGCGCAGCTGCTGCTGAGCCACGGCGCGCGCGTCGACGCCGCCGACCGGCACGGCCGCACCGCGCTCATGACGGCGGCGCTGCACGGACAGTCCGGCATCGTGGGTGAGCGCCGCCGCGCCGCCGCGCCGCCGAGACGCCACACCGTAGCCGGGATCTGAACCCGAGGGTTGGCTCGCCGGAGGGTTGGCTTGCGGGTCGGAGCGCCGAGCCGGTGCCGCTGAGGTCCCGGGTTTAGATGCGTCTGTATAGGTCTTGTGTGTTGCGACCGCGAACCTGGCCAGGTGGCTCACGGGTCCGAGTGCCGAGCCAGCCGGATCAAGTTTAAAACCGCCAGCGATTAAACCAGGTCCCCCCCATCTCATGCATCGAGACTGGGCTTGCTCCCTTTCCATGGCTAGCGACGGGCAGATACGTGTGTTGTTGCTCGCGTAAAGCGTTGCGTGTCTTCTCGCTGCAGAGTACCTGGTGAACAACACGAAGGGCGACCTCTCGCTCACCGATGAAAAAAAGAACACGGCCCTGCACCTCGCCTGCGGGAAGGTGAGTTCCCAGTAACTGGCGACTTTTTATCGTTTGGCACAACACACGAGCGGGGCTAGAATCAAGGTTAGAATGGAATGGAAAAGGATAGGGAAAGGGAAGATAGATGAGGATAATTGGGAAATAAGAGGAAAAGTATGGAATGGGATTGGAAAAATGGGAGTGAATTGTCAAAAGGGATGAGGATGGGGAGGAACAGGCTGCATCAGGGCAAAGATGCTGTTACATCACCATCGCTTCGTTGCCAAATGGTGGTTGCTTTGGTTGTTGTTGCTCTTGTGTGTGCGTGCATTCCGGCCTCCCCGGGTGCTCGCTCACAGCGCTCGCCCCAAACATCTGTTGAAGCTGTGCGGGGGATCTCCGTCTTTGTTTACGTGTGCCAGGGCCACGAGACGTGCGCTCTCCTGCTGCTGGAGAAGGTGGAGGTCGTGGCGCTCATCGACTCCCCCAACCGCAACCAGCACACGTGAGTGTGGCTCACGCGACCGCCAGAACGTGCCGTGGCACACACCGTGTGGTCGCGTGTTTCACCGAGTGTGCGACTGACTCTGCTCGAGCGTCTGGGGTCGTGGGCATGCGTCTCGTCGAGAGACCTTGCGTCCATGTCTGTCGCCGAGAGCGTGACTGGTGGCCCTGTCGCTGCGAACGTTCACACCCTGAGCTGAGCGCAGCGGTTGTCAAGCTTGGCGCTAAAACCCCGCGACGTTTCTACACTCAGGCCGCTGCACTTGGCCGCACGCAACGGCCTCTCCACCGTGGTGCAGGACCTGCTGAGCAAGGGAGCGAGCGTGCTGGCTCTCGACGAAAACGGTACGCGTTTCGTCCTCGGGCGGCGTTTAAACCTGCGCGTGCGTGTGCCCTCTTGCGTTTTGCGTGTATCCGTATAACCGCGTGCGTACGTATGTACGTCCGGTAGTTTGGTAGCGCCAGCTTTAGTCGCGCCGAGTTAGTGACAGGTTTCACACCAGGCCAGAGAGAGGAGGCGACGAGAGAGAAGGGCGTTTGATTTTTAACGCTCGCTCGCATGCGGCCACTAGCACTGTGACCTTTATTCCCTTCTGCACCGTGGCAACGCTTAATTCACAGCCACGGATTGAACGGCGCCGTTATAATGTCCTCCGCGAGGGCGGGGGAGCGGGGGGCGGTGGGGGAGGGGGTGACGGGGTGGAGGGGGGGTCTCCCCTTCGCGCTTCGCTTGTGCCGCGCTTGTGTGCAGACGCATGCCACTGTGTCCCCGCAGCCTGCACTAACAAAATCCCGCAAGCACCCGCACCCGATGTTGTCGTTTTCAAAACCATTCCATGCTGGAGCTCCCCCGTGGGTTTTCCTTGCGAAGACTCGAGCCCTAGTCCACCTCCCGCCACAGTGTCGCCGTACAGTGGCAGTGAGGAAGAGGTCGCTGTGGAATGAGAGCCCTTGTTTGAGAGTTCCAGTTCGACTATAATAATAATCTACTTTTGTAACGCACGCATTTTCTCCGGGCGCGTTGCACGTTATTTATGATTCTCCAAAAGAGGTCGGGCTGGATGCAGTGGTTAGCATACTGCACTGTGAACCCGGTCATCTGTGTTTGAATTCCTAACCATGGCTAATATTAGTTACAAGTGATATCTGAACTTGTCCTGGATGCCGACCCCCCCCTTCACCAGTATACACTGTGAATCGCGTGGTTAAGTATGGTCAAACAGCTGTCGTGATCAACAGGACATCGAGAGACCTTCATCCAGCAGTGGAATGACAGCGCTGCGTGTTCCCTTCGATGTGGAATATAAATCATGAAACGAAACGCTAATCTCCCTGTTGATCACGGCACTGAACCTCAATCAATCAGACCCTTTTTTGTTTGACAAGGTGCGAGCCAAGTAACATGCGTATCAAATGTTCAAGCAGACTCCGTTCAATCGAAAATAAAACCCCGATTCGTTTTACACGGCCGCGATCAAAACACGGACCGTTAACGCGCGTGATTCCCTTAAATGGCATCATTTACCCCGTCGGTGCCGCTCCCCCGTTGCATCCGACGTTGATTCTGTGTCAAATTTCGCGCGATTTCACAACCGCCAGACGGTGGGGCGGGGGCTGCGCGGCACGTGTCCGTCCCTCTTCCCCGTGACTCCCGGCGTGGTCTCGGTTACGAACACTTCTCGCTTCCCTTGGTGGTTTGCACGCTTTCTCAATCGTGCGCCGTAATCGCGACGGTGTAATCACGCAGCCGTCCAAATCGTTAACCTCGCGCCTCGACGCGTTTCTCAAACCTGGGCCTCTGCATGTCTAACTCCTCTAACGCCTGCTTTTGGTGTCTGTGTGTTCCTCTCCCTGTCTCTCCCCCCGGCCCCCTGTTTGTCTCCCTCTATGCCTCCCGC
>JAZEWU010000020.1:7163150-7186738 GCA_036362915.1 Geotria australis | reverse complement strand
ATACGATGATGAGTGTTGTGGTGGTTGTGATGAATGGGTGTGGTGGTAGTGGTTGGTGCTGGCCACCCACCCCCTCGTGGGCCGTTCCGGCCTTCATAAGTGCTACACGCTAACAGCACTTGACCCTACAGTCTCTTAAAGCTACAAGGGGGATCTGTGTGGTCGCTGTCGTGGTGCCGTCTGGTAACGATGGATGTGTTGCAACCACGGGTGGACATTGAGATTGATGTATTGCTTGTCATAACGCGGATTGGTATAGTGTGGTGTTGTGGTGGCTTGTGGAGGAGGTTCGTGAAGGACGCTACTGGGGCAGTTGGAGGCAGTCGCCCTCCAACAACAACAGAGGGCGACGCTCACAACAGCGAGCCGAACGCCGGGCGGCTAAAACTCAGCAATCTGGCAGGGTGGGGAGCACAGGTAGTACCCCAGCCAGTCATCTCAGTCAGGCAGCCAATGGCACCTGGGTCTGTCCCATGACCTCCTGTCAGCGAGCATTCGACACTCAACATGGCCTCAAGGTGCACCTGGAATGGCACAGGCGCCGTGGTGATGTCACCGCCACTTAGTGGCGAACGGCGGTTGTTGTTTGGATGGGTGTTGGGATGGGTGTTGGGATGGTGTATTGTCGTGGTGGTGATTGTTGTTCTGTTGTGACTCCCGTGGTGGTTCTGATGGTGGCTGATGTTATCCAGTAAAGTTAGAGCGCTATTACCTCACATACCCCCCAACTTTCACAGCAAAATACAAAGGGGAAAGTGCGTCTTATAATCTGGATAATAATCAGTGAGGAGCATCTTGCAAACACACTTGGGCCCGTGATTGACAGCTCAGCTGCGAGTTGGTGTTGTGAACTGATGCGCGTTTGCTAGAGGCATTCCGGTAAGGCTCTCCCAACCAGACCCAAAGCCACAGTCTACACAGCCAAGCGAAAACCACAACCTCTGCCCAAAAGCTAGACAGAGGCAAAACAATCAGCTTTTGCTGGCAGTTACGGTTTAATATAGTTTGGTAGCTTACAGGGCGTTAACACAATTCTGAAATTAACAGAACTAAATCAATAGTGCCAATATTCTACTTTTAAGTGTTAAACATTTCCATTTCGTATTGCAACTTTATTTATTTTTTTACAGACTGCAATCTCCACAACCTATTTTCAACCCCCCTCCACTCTAGCGCGGAAATTGACTTTCCCAAATCCTTCCGCGTGTGCAGCTAGTTCCATCATTCACAACAGCAACAGCGTGGATAGGTCAAGTCCTGGGAGTGACCCCAGCGGTCAGGGAGTGGCTCCCAAGACGCGGCGTGCACCTCCCCTGCCCATCCCCCCGCCCCACACGTACAACCACATTCACTATCATCAATCATGCACACACAAACTATGGTTCCAGTTTGTGGTCAGCCAAACACAATATGCTGTCTATGTGTGTACCCAACCCGGCCCCGGCATGTGAATGTGGAATTTCCAGCACTGGCTCAGGGCTGTGAAAAGGGATGTTGGCACCGCCCTGCGCTCCCTTTAACAAGAAGATACTTGAACTTTGTTTGACTAAGTTTTATTTCTGTATGTGTGGCGGTTGTGGGTGCGTGTGTGTTTACCAAAGCGTTTTCTATCAACGGGCTGCGTTGAACGCCAGCGTCCAATTGGCTTTTAGCGTCACACTCTACGAGAGACTGGAGTCTTCAGACTCAGTGAGGATTCTCCAGGTAAATGTTGCAAAGAAGCCACATGAGGTGCAAGGCTGGAATCACACTGGGAGACTGAGAAGAAGCAGGTTGATCAGACACAGACGCAAGCAATCAGCAGCAGCATATTGACCGTGAAGGAGGAGGGTGAGAGGGGTTTGGCAGGACGCGTCGCGAGGCGAGCATGAGATGACGAGCACTGGACGAGACCGTGACGGAATGACAGCCAAAGGAGGGAACACGCCAGCCAGGACGCGTCCACCTGCTGACATGCAGGGGTGACATGATGACACTTAGGTGAGGTTTATTTCACCAGTAATCAGATCAATGCCGCCGAATCAACACTGACCATAAACTTTTCATTCACCTCCGAGCACTTCAGGGAGTTGGTACGCACCACCTTTGCCGTCGGAGCCTAACTGCGAGCACCTTCCTTAGAACACCTCCCCCCGTGCTGCTAGTTCAAATGGACTGCGCCAAAGTGAGCAGGCGGCGGAGGGATACAGAGCTCCTGTATAAAAGACCGCGTCCACAGCGCCTCCCTCAGAAGGCGTGTCCAGCTGCCACGCCTCGGCTTCCTTAGTGTTACTGCGTTCTCCCCTCGATCACCCCCCTGCTTCCCCCCCCCCCACTCCCACTTCGTCCTCAGATTTTACATTTTGTAAACAAACCCCTCGGACCGTCCCCATCCGAGTCCTACCGCCCGTGATGGGCGACACTTGCTCGCCCGGCAGAGCGACTGCCTGGGGAGAGGATTCGCATCAGTTCCATTGCCCCAGTGGTGGAGCGCCCTCGGGGCATCGCGCAATGGCAACAGCAGCGGTAGCTGCATCCGTAACGGCAACAGTCACAGCGGTGGCAGCAGCAGCAGCAGCAGGGGGCGAGTCTGGGCTGCAACCGATGCAGGCGGTCGGTGGTGACGGACGGCAGGCGGACGCGAAGCATTTGAGGAACAGGTTCCAACCGCAGCAGCAGCAGCAGCAGCATCACAAACGCCAGCAGCCTTCTCAACATCATCATCATCAGCAGCAGCATCCGCAACTTCGGCAGCAGCAGCAGCAGCAACTTGAGCGCCAGCAAAACACGCAGCAGGGATTCGAACATGATCAGCGAGGGGGTCAAGCTGCTCACCCTCTCGCCCTGGACTCGGATCCGCTCAAAATCCAAGGTCAAGACGTCGGAGGAGATTCTGCCCCGAAGCGGCAGCGGCACCATCGCCATGCGAATAATCAGGGGCGCGGTGGCGGCAAGCGGCACCGCAGGAAGCAGGCGAAGCAGAAGCGCCCTCGCCGCTGGAAGCCCTACACCAAGCTGTCGTGGGACGAAAAGCGGCAGCTCGAGGAGCGAGACGCGCGGCGCGCGGCGCGAATCCGCGCCGAGATGGAAGCCAAGGGTTTCCCCGTGGCGCCCTACAACACCACGCAGTTCCTCATGGAGGAACACTACCTCGGGGAGCCGGACCTGAAGCCGCCTCCGACGTGCCGCGGACACCGCCACTACCACCACGGCTACCACCGCCGCCGCCGCCGCCGCTCCTCGTCCTGCAAGACGGAGGACGAGAGCTCGGGAGACGCCGCGGCGCTCGGCAGCAGCAGCAGCAGCGGCGGATGCTCCGGGGACGAGGGGGCTGCCTGGGCCGGCGGCGATGACGCCCCCAACAGCGGGGCTTCGGACGGCGGGGGAGCAGGAGCAGGAGGAGGAGGAGACTTCTTGCTCAAGGACTTTTTCGAGACCTACGAGCGCTACCACACCGAGAGCCTGAACGCGATGAGCAAGCGCGAGCTGCTGCAGGAATACCTGGAGCTGGAGAAGTGCCTGTCGCGCCTGCAGGAGGAGAACGCGTTGCTCAGGCTGCGCGTGGAGGGCGTGCAGGACGGAGGAGCAGGAGGAGGTGGTGGTGGGGGAGCGCACGGTAGTGGTGGTGAGCTCGGCGGCAGAGGAGGCGGTCATGCCGAGGCCACCGCTGTTGCGTGTAAAGGTCCGATTGGTGGTGATGGAGGTGCTAGCGTTGACGGTGGTGGTGGTGGTGGTGCTAGCGACGTGAAGCAAGATGTCAGCGGTGCAGCGGATGGCAGCGGTGGCAGCGAAGACGCAGGGGGTGATGTTGGAGGTGGTGGTGGTGATAGAGACGACGGACATGCAGGGCGTGTTGAAGGTGACGCAGACGCCACCGAGGCAGGTGACGGTGGTGGACACGAGGGTCCCAGCAGCAGCAGCAGCAGCTTTCCCCAGCCGCAGGTCACCTGCTGGACCCCCCAGGGGTCATCAGAAGTCACCCGCATCGTGCAGCTGGAGAGCGAACTGCAAAGGCTGCGGGCGGACAACGCGAAACTCAACCGGCAACACGAGCTGCTGGTGCAACTCGCGAGCACGGGACTCGGAACCGAGGCCCAGATGGCCTAATAGCGGATTCGGGTCAATGGGGTGAGTCGGTCAAGATCGAGATGTTCATCGTGGCCAAAACTGACGCTAACCATCGCCGCACCTCGCCAACGCTCGTAGCTCCCCGTCATCGAGATGCTACCTACGGCTCTCTCGCTTTCCAAGATCTGCCACAGAAGTATCGCTCACCGCCCGGCCTTACGTATTTTCCCATTAAGGTCGGCGAACTTCGTGGAGACGTTTTGGGGGCAAGAGGTCAGTGGGTCACTGGATCGTGACCGCCCACGTGGCAAGAAGACCTGGTATGGCGGGATGGGGGGTGCGAGCGGAGGCGCTGGTTGTTGAATGGACGTTGCGGCGTGTGTCGCAATTTGTAAACAAATTAAGGTTTTTTTTTTTAATGTTTGTGTATACAAAAAAACGTTTTATATTTTCGTTCTGCACGTGCAGTGTATGTGTATACGGCGGGCGGGTGGTCAAAAAGTTTTGAGAATAGCATTTCTACAGTTTGAATGCAGAATTAAGGTCGCGCGCTAGGGTCTTAAATTGTCAACACGTGCCAATTGAGCAAGAGATTGCTGATGGTGTGTGCCGTATTCTCCGGATTATAAGACGCTCTGACACCGTCCCTGCCCTCTCCCTCTCCACCCATATATTTTAAAGCTAAAAGTTGTGGATCAGTCTTGTAATCCGTCCGTGTGTGTTTAACCAGATGTTTAATTTGCGATCGACACCGGGCGCAATGTTTGGCGTGCGTCTTATAATCCGAAAATGTGTCAATAATCCGGAGAATACGGTAAGAGTTGATTTAGCGTTGAGCGAGCGGTTTACACTTGGTGTCCGTGGCGTCTGATATCGATTACAATGTTTGATTGGCCCTCGAGTGTGTATAGTACACGTGTTATATATTCACGGCCCTCGGTCAATCCACTGCTGGATGGATGAATTGTTAACGCCGTGCAGATTGACTATACTTCACCACGCCGGTCAATCAGTACGTGGTGGGTGAAAAGGGCCGAGACGGGTGACGGCTCGAACCCGGTTCAGATATCACTTCGCCACTTATGTTCGCCTGTGATGGACTGGCGTCCCAGCCTGGGTATAGCCCTGCCAGGATATGCTCCGGCTCACCGCGACCTTGTACAGGATTAAGCGGTTTCTGACGATGGATGGACCGATGTTAGCGGTGGTCGTGTCTCGAACATAGATTACGGAGTTTATAGTGAAGTGGCGCTAATCACTGCGCCACCGCTCTACTGTGTCAGTGGGTGCATACATTGTGAAAACAGCCACGATTCCCCGATGTATCGCTTATTGGTCTTTAACGTAAATTCCACATTCCCACGGCGGGAATCTGCCCATAATTGGACAAACACTACGATGGATGAAATTGTACTTAGTTTATCGACCCCCCCGCCCGGTGAAGTATGATTAGTTGAGTCGTCCACCCATCATATACGCGTGTACTATCCACATTAGTATTTGCCATATACTGCCTTGCGCCCTGTGTCTGCCGGGATAGGCTCCGGCTCACCGCGACCCTGTATAGGATTAAGCGGTTTCTGAAAATGAATGAATGAATGAATGTTCTGTGTGCAGTATGTTGCGTTTCGTCTTCTCTGCGCCGTAGCGCAATACGCGTACATCACTTTTATCGATCCACTGCTGGATGGGGGCCTCCCCACACTGGGGTGGATCGTGTGGGGGGAGGCTTATTTAGTCATACTTCACCCTTGCTGGTCAGTGCGCGTTGGTGAAAGTGTGTGGGTTAGGGATGGGAGAGCAGACACAAAGGCGCATAGTACAATCCAACAGTGGAATAAGATGCACTGCCCTCTGTCGCCCACAGCCTCGGCCCACGCAGAAGCCGTGAGCCTACGTTAAGCTGTGGGTGGCTCGTAACTAAAATAAATTCCAGCCATTGTCAACGCACTGCTGGATGAGTGCCACGCCAGATGTCGCTCGTGGGTTTTTTTTTGTAACCATACTTCACCACGCTGGTCAGCGTGAGTTTTCAGAAAGTAGGGAGGGCAGCATTGTGTATCTAAGGTCATACGTTGCGTGTTGGGAGTCTTAAAACTACACGTGTACAGACATGACTTGTCGGGGTCGTGTGTGTGGTTTTTAAGATGGAGATGATGTGCGACGATTGTGTATGTGTTTACACAGTCCGGTGATCTGTGCAGCTGATTAAAACCCATACTGCCCCTCGCATCCCATCCCAAATTCTCGCGGTTCTTTCCCAAATAAAAAAAATGTGTGTGAATTCTGAACCCCCCCCTCCGTCGTGTGTCATGATCGATCCACTGGTGGCTGAAGACCGTCGTTGACAAGCCGTCGCCATCTCGCGGTTCTTTCCCAAATACAAAAAAATGTGTGTGAATTCTGAACACCTTCCGTCGTGTGTCATCATCGATCCACTGCTGGATGAAGACCGTCATTGACAAGCCGTCGCCATCTCGCACGGTCCTGGGATCCAACATTCAACAATGCACTCCGCAGGTGGTGGACTGGTTTTCCTACTCCGTCTCCTCGATAAATCTGCCCTAGGACGCGCACCACTCTGCCGCAGCTGTCAAGCGGTCATTAGTCTTGACCATTGGCCAACATCCCTTCCAGCCGCAACGCGTCTCATTTTTCTTCAGGCAGTAGGGGTACGTCTCCCAATGTGCGTGTTCACTAATCCATAGGGGGTCAAGGTAGAAAGCTGAAAGACAGCGATGTCCAGAAGCTAGCCATCGTGCTTCGAAGAATCGCAAAGAAGAAGACTAATCCATACGAGCCTCTGTCTCGGTGTAATTTGCATTGTGCATCGCTGTGTTTCGCAGGCTTTTCAATGTTGTGTTACTCGGTACAATATACGGACATACCCCTTTTCAACGAAGCCTCAGCTTACGAAATTTCGTTTAACGAACAAGAAAGAAATATTCACTACATCTATAATAGTAAGTATAGCATTTGCACTGCACTCCTGTGAACCATATTTTGTCTATAAACACGCTTAGGGTATTATTTTTACTATTATACTGCATTAGTATTCGTAGTCGTACATTATTATACTGTTTATTTAATAAATACTGTATAGCTATAATGACCTCTCGACCGATTTATCCCTTAGCGGCCAAGCCTCCAGAACGCATCCAATCCGTTAAGAGGTACGCCTGCATCTTTATGATTCCCAGGAGAGAAACATTGCGTTGCTTGAAAGTATAAGGATGACACCACAGTAACGTCATTACACGCTCTGTTAAGCGTGTAGCGTTATCCCCTCGTTATGCGCGGTGGGTGTTCTCCGGTTTCCTGCCACACGAAACCAAACTCGTCACGATGTTGGCCAAGCATCCCAACATAGCAGCACCCTCTTGAAAAACAGTCCCAAGACTCGGGCTATCCAAGGTAAGCAATCGACACCATTATTAAACGTCTGTCGAACCGTTATTGGTTAACCAGAGCTGACATTTCAAGGTAATATTTACATAATCCTGGCTTTAATAATAGCTCGCAGGCCCTTGAGGAATATAAATATACTGCCTAATATCCACAATCCTTTTTCAGTCCACTGCTGGATGAAAGCCTGCCGTTGTTTTGAGGGAGGGAGGCGGTACTGTGACTATATTTGAGCGGGCTGGCCGGTTTAGGCAGGTTCCTGCAGGACCGGTTCAGATGTCACTCATCACTGACCTTAACCGTTGCGAGGAATCAAACCCGAGAGGTCTGGGTTCGTAGCGCAGTGAGGGAACCCAGCCACCACCACTCACCTCCATCGGCGGGCCTGCACCAGTGGTGTACATTACACGTTCTTACGGCACGGTTCAGTATGTTTACTGGGCGCTTGGATTTCCACAGTGATAGATGTTTACTATTTCAGCACAAAATACCCAGTGCGCTTGCAAGATGTTTAGGGTATTTCTGCGACACAACACGCGAATTGACACAAAACATTTTTTTTATCAAAAATAAATAAATAGTCTTGACCTATACGGATAATAATCACAGGAATGTGCCCGATTTCATCAGATCTTGAAAGCTAAGCCGGTTTCAGCCTGGCTAGTGCGTGAATGTCCAAGCACAATGCGCGCAATAGTTGTTATAGGCTTCAGGGCGACGTGGTGGTCAGTGTCTTAACAAAATCTATTTCTCGACTGTATTTCTATGCTCACACGTCTGCTTTCTCTACATTGTCCGACTCGCACTGACTGCACGGTGTGGTGAAGTATGGTCAAACAACCCACAGGACCCGCACGCAGGGCGTCGTGGGGAGGGAGGTACCCATCCAGCAGTGGATTAACACAGGAATCCACGGGACATGGATCACCCGACACCCGACCAAAACTGAGCTCACCGGTGAAATTTGTACATTGCTGACATGAATAAGTGTAATGTCGAAATATATGTAATCTGTGCCATTGCGATAGTCAAAAAACACATTAGATCATCTTTACGTAAACGTGATAACATCATCAGTTCATCGTGTTTCAGGCAATTTTCAGGATTTTATAAATTGGTCAATGAAAAAACGATTTCATAAACATTGCCAAAACAAGTTTGGTGTTACCGCCAGTGTATGATCATTACCATGAGACGTGCTCGATCCACTGCTGTACGGAAGTGTCAGTACGGCATCACTTATATATCCATCCATCCATTTTCAGAAACCGCTTAATCCTGTATAGGGTCGCGGTGAGCCGGAGGCTATCCCGGCAGACACAGGGCGCAAGGTAGAGCTATACTCAGGATGAGACGGCAGTCCATCATAGGGCACCGCGGGAAATTTCTTGTCGGCAGGCCAATTAACCTATGCAGCAGCATGTCTTTGGATTGAAGGAGGAAACCGGAATTAGTGGTTGGAAATTCCACGTTGGTATGGCGGGGCCGAGTGATTCCATCGCGCGACTTCTGTTAACGTCCAACAGAGTGATACGTATTTTATCCATCACGGAGGCTTGATAAGCAAGTCAACATCGCGCATTCATAAACAGCGTGTGTAGTATCCCTAATCACCTAATGGTTGACCATTTAAAATCATGTGTAATTTTTTTTACTACAAAATAGTAGGCGCAATTTCACGGGGCCCGACTTAATAGTTTATTTTTTTTATGTATTGCAAATCAATATGCAATGTTAAAAACAAAAAAGAGAAGCATGCAATGTAAATAAATATAATTTGGTAAACAAAACATTGAAACCCAAGAATCCTAAAATGACCCAGGAGACATTTAAACCAAAACAGCCGGGCTGCCCACGTGATCACAAAACCTCTCACTCATTGGTTGAGGTGATCACACGGCTGTTTACGGGGACGTCGGCCGTAACATGCTATTTGTCCGCCATATGTGTAAGGGAAACGTCCAGGTTGATTCTTCTTCTTTGCGATTCTTCAAAGCGCGATGTTAAATTACAGTTTCCCATTTTCTTACACAGCCCCTTGCATTTTCATTGAAAACAATCAAGAGCTCCGTTGCGTAACAATATACTTTATAACAAAATGAGCAATCGGACGTATGTCTCCTTGACATATCTGCTGTTGTGTAACAGGATTCCCGTAAAGAACTTGCAAGCTCACTGGGTATTTTTCTGCTGTAATAATCAACAACTATCTACATAAAGCATACATGGTGTCTTTACATATAAGAACACCGTCCCCCAGGTTCGGGCATCTGGTCTTGATGCTCCCTGGGAGGCTCCCCCGGGAAGTCTACCAGGCACGGCCCACTGGGCGGAGACCTAGAGGCCGACCCAGGACACGCTTCACCAGAAACTGGCGGGGAGTGGAAGTTGAGCCCCCCAGTGAACCTTGTTTCCAATATTGGTCCGATAGATACACATCCTTACTCAGGACGCCTGAAGATGCCTCCAACATGGGAGGCGAAACGTCGCGAAAGAGAGAGCGCTCGACACTGCTATTGCGAAAGAACAGCTTTGGAAATCCATTCTCTTTGGTAACAACATCCATCCATTGTCAGAAATCGCTTAATCATGTCCAGGGTCGCGGTGAGCCGGAGCCTATTCCAGACACAGGGTGCAAGGCAGGGCTATTACCCATGATTGGACGCCAGTCCATCACAGGGCACCGGGGGCAATTTAGTCCGCAGGCCAACTAACCTACGCAACAGCATGCCTTTGGACTGTGTGAGGAAACCGGAGTGGCCGGCGAAAACCCACGCAGACAACAGCTCCAACCAAATGCCAACGTTGGGCCACCGTCGGCAGGTTGACTGAGGGGGGCGCTGTTTGCGGCAAACGTGACACATACACTCGTTACATGCGTGAGTCCCACGGTAAGATGGTTTCTGCCGAGTCTCGCTGAGCCCCCCCCCACCACACACACAACCCCGTCGTGGGAGACTAGGAGAAAGAGGAGGAGGAGGCGGCGGCTGTGTTTGGCCCACGAGAGGGGCCATGGCGGTGGGGCGAACGGCGCTACGGCTGCGCCTGGCGACAGCCGTGCTGGGTTTCCTCATGGGGCTGGCGGTCTTCTGCGTGTGGACCTTCGTCTACCAACAGATATGGACGGCCACGTTGGGTGGCTTCTCCGGTGAGACACCCGAGGGGAGGGGGAGAGTCGTGGTTGCCGGCATTACGGGTGCCGCCGGTCTTGGTTGGGGGGGACGAGGGGATACCGGCTGGGTAGAGAGCGAGCGAGGCGCGGGCGGGATCAGTGGCCCCGTGGGGTTGTGAAAATGGACGGCAAGCCAGGGGGTGAACAGGGGTTACAGGCTAAGGGCAGCGGTGTAACGTGTTTACGTGCTGCCCTGTTGTTGAGGCCCTTCTTGCCCGACGCCGTGTCGAGTCCTGGGGGTTTATGTTGACCAAAACTGCTCAGCGCGGATAAGTAAAGATATGGGGGAGCGTAGAAGTGTCATACAATATTGTTACCATTCTGCCCACCGCCTAGCCTTGTATGTGGACTTGGTATGGGTGTACGGGACATGGTCAGTTGTGTACTGGGCATGGAATGGCGGGAAGACACAGGGATGGTAATATGTGCCGTACACAGATGTGCGGCCAGTCGCGCAGGGATTGATAGGAACTAGGCCCGAAAATTGGCGCCGGCTAACCACCTGGCTGCCTGCTCTGGCTCTCTGTGGCTTCCTCGCGCTTCTGAGTATTTCCCGCGTTGAATGAATACCTTCGATACTGAATGAATACGTGCGCGTTATAAATACAGTTCATGATTATTATTAAATTCAGGGTCGGGGTGGAGATGGGCAGGCCCGGGCAGCAAAGGGCAAGGCGGGCAGTATAAATAACCCTCTGGGCAGCCTCAGTAGCCAATGGCCGTGGTTTACTGACAGAGGAGGCAGGGTTAAACGCAAGGTTAGAGTTAGGGCAGGAAAGCTTAACTGTGCCATCGGTCATAATTGTCAGGAACTCTGATGACCGTGTTTATGCAAGCCAATCGTGGAGACTTGGCGAGCACTAACAACTTGATAATCCACAAAACGTCCGTTGTCCACACGGTAGAGAGTTGTTGTGAGTAGGAGAATCAAAATAGACCGGTCTAACGCTCATGAAATGTCCATTTGTCCGGTCTCCGGGTCAGGTCATACCCTCTCAATAAACAACCTTTCTTATCAGAACATAGTGTGTTTACATGTTTTTGTCGGGGTGTGTCGTTATAGTGTTACTGTGGGATTTTAAGTTGAAATTTGGATTTTGGGTTGACAGATATATTTTAGTACTGTACATCAATAGTAACACGGTGATACGAGCGGCAGTATAGACCAGTACTGTACACTGTTCAGACTTTGATAAGGCTATATTTCAGTTTCTGGGGCCCATTTGAGCAAAGCAGCTGTTTTACAAGGACGACCACAGCCATTGACTTATGGACGTTGTTAAACTGTAGCTAACGTGAACCGGATAATATATTAAATACAGTACAGAATTATACCCTAACCTACAGTTTTGCCAAACAAAGTAAATGGGACCAGTTATTTTCTAAACCGGGACGCTCTTTATGTAATTATGACATTATCTTGTACATTCTTAAAAGTGGTGTTTTAAGCATTATACATTTTTGTTCCAAGGTTCCCCTAAAAAGGCAATATACCTATGGGCTTTCGGCTGAAAACTCCACTGCCCCTCTTATGTGTTTGTGTCTGTGCGACCACGTTGAGTCACGTTACCTTTGCCAGGTCTCGCAGTGTGAAACAATGGTTTTGTCAATAGACTCTCACATGGTTATAAATAAGCAATTTGATTTATCGAGTGCATGGCAGAGATGCCCTCCCTCCATGTGTAAATAGAAACCCTACCCACAAGCCTTCTCAGTTGAGCTCTGTACAGCTCATTTAACAGGCCAGCATGTCACCGTAGTTCGCGCCAGAGATTGCAGACTATAGGGATTTTGTTTACGTTTGTCCCATGCTGTAATTTATGAGCCAAGTAGATTGGGTGAAAATGCCACGTTGTTGACACGGTACAACCACCACGGTTTATTTTTTTGTGATAGAAACACACACACAGTCCAGACTCCTTCAATAAAATGTTTAATTTTAATATGGATTTTTCTAACCTCTGAAATCCCAAAACTACAGTGCCGATGTGGCAGTCATCCTGGCCAAAAGTGTCCAATTTGCGTATCAATTGTAACAGAATACTTCCGAGCTTTAACAGCTTGACCTTGTGCGACTCGTCAAATCATTACTGGATTCTTATAAATAAAATAAGAGACTCTGACCATTTCCAAGTCACTAATGGATGTCAGTCACGGGGTGTCTTTGACTATACTTTACATGAGTCAGTGCGGGTTGGTGAAATTATTGAGAGGGAATGACAGGACCTGTTCGGATATAACTCGCCACTGATGTAAGCCCTGGTTAGGAATCGAATTCGGGTCGCCGTGTTTTTAACACAGAACCATTCCACCTATAAAGAGGAGGTTTTTGTGCTGCGGATCTGAAAGAAAGGAAGAGTGAGCTTATAAGGAAGACCCAGCTATGTTTATAACAGGCAGGGGCCGCATGGGAACGGAATTGAAAGCCACTTTTTTGTAAATTCGTGAAGCGAAATAAACCATAGCCATAGTGTGATCATACTAAGCAGAAGCAGAAAGTAAATACAATCCTCTGTACGTGGGACTAAACCAGTTCCAACAACATCCTGTGCTTCCGCTGTATTCTCCCCCATTGTTGCTGATGGAGATGTCATCTGGTAAAGTCTTTTACAAAACAGTACGTAAGGTGAACGCACAGCCCTGGAGTTGATGTCTGGCACGTCGTGGTGCAGCTGTACAGTAAGTTAATTTCCGAAGTTAAAAGGGAAACTACAACTTCCGATCCATCAATAGTAACATAGTGATACGGACAACACTGCCAATCGACGCATACGATGTAACTGGTATGGCGAAAAACGTTGGTAAGCAAGTCTAATAATAACAATAATAAAGTAAAACAGTTAATAACTGTGTATCATACTATTACAAGCAAGGTCAACGTGGTTTCCTTCTCAAAGGAGCATTGAGGCATTGGCGCCCATCTCCTGTTTACAGGTCCGCAGAGCCAGTGGTGCAAATTCCGCTTCCCTATGTTGAGAGTGAGTCTATCCGTAGGACAACCACTGTTGACTTCCCCACAAAGTCGTCCTCCGGAGGGATGTTGGGCTGAGTCAACCCGCAACCAGGATTTGAACTGGAACGCCCCATTTCCGAGGCGTTCGCTTTGTCCACGTACTGTACGTTTGTCAATCCACTGCGGGATGAGCACCCCATCCACCGTGCAGGCAGTGACCATACTTCGCTAGTGGTGAAGAAAGCGTAGAATTGTAAAATGGAATTTGTTGTGCTGAAGCTTCTGGTGACTTTGGGTGCAATGTCCGTCCTTGGAAGTCTATTTTTTGTCTTAAGAGTTATAAACGAAATGACCGACAAACATCTTTGATTAAATTGACAACAGTTTGACGGTCATTATGGTGAATTTTGCAGAGTCTCAAGCTGGGCAAACGCACCTAGTTTCAGCGCCAGCGGAGCTGCACTCACCCTCTGCACCAAATTTAGTTCTTGACGGACCAACAACCCAGAGCATAGACCCTGCGGGGATGAATAGTGAGGGAACTGGGATTGGTGGGGGGAGGCAAAGGGGGTGGAGGTGGGGGCTTGTTGGCATGGAGACTTACTTAGGTTTAAATGTTTCTCCGTTTTTTTTCTCCCCCCTTTCCGACCCCGAGTAAATCCTACCCCGGTTCACTTTCAAAACATTCCGCTGTCCTACCGTAATTTCCCTATGTGCGCCTCTGGTCCGGACCCTGGCGTGTGTGAATGTGCTCACGTGCTGGTATGTGAGTGTGTGTTCGTGTGCCTAGTGTGTGCACGGGTGGAGCTGTGGCGCTTGGTTAGATGCCATGCATATAGGCTTTCACAGACTGTTGGGGCAAGTGTTGTTTGCAAGCACATATTAAGGCTGGCATGGTGCCATGAGGTGTGGTTAAGGCCTCTGCAACGTACAGCGAACTATATTTTCATCGTATATCTACGTGGACTGTTACGGGGATTTATGGCTCTGTGAGGTGGGTTAGTGCACTGTGCTAAGCACCCAGTGAACTGCGTTCGATTCCTAACCGCTGCCAACATCAGCGTCAGTTAACTGAATCGATCCTGAGCCTTTGCTAAGTCGACTCAGCCTGAATTGAGTGCCTGTTAGGATGGTGCAAACAGCAGCACTGGGGTGCCATCAACAAAGGTGGCCGGGAGTGGTGCTGGCCACCCACGCCCTCGTGCGCCGTGCCGGCCTTCATAGGTGCTTGCTAACAGCACTTTCCAAAACAGAGATTAAATGGCCATATGAGGAATCCTTGTCTTTGTCTATTAAAATATCCACGTGTGATGTGCTTTGAGATTCAGAACCAATGTGTTAGCCACCCCACCCTGGCTAAGCCCCAGAGGGTGGGCGGGTGCTAGCTAGTTGACCTGCGTGCCTGCGCTTGCTGTTGTGAGGTAACCTAAAACAAAGACAAAGATCCCCCGTATAGCCTTAACAGACTGTTGGGGCAAGTGCCGTTCGCGAGCACCTATGAAGGTCGACACGGCACACGAGGGGTGGGTGACCAGCACCACGCCCGGCCGCCTTTGTCTCTCTAGTGGCGATGTTTACACACCGCACTAGGTACTCATTTGAGGCTGAGTCGACCGAGGGGAGGCCCAGGACCTGTTCAGAAAATCGTCACTGGTGTTGGCCGTGAGCGGGATTCGAACTCGGGTGGCCAGACTCGGGGCCGAGTGCGCTAACCACTGGGCTACCGCTCCCCTACGCACACACATACGCACACACAGACAAATACAAAGTTACCCCGTGCAGTCCGCAAGAGACGATTGGGGGCGAGTGCTGTTAGTGAGCGTCTTTCACAGCCAGCACTCTGCAGGACGTGGAAGCGTGGCCAGCGCCACTCCTGGCCGACTCACTTTCTCTGCATAGTTTCTGATGTTCACCACTGCACCAGTATCGAACTAGGGGATGCCTAAGATCGGTTCCGATCATCGCCCCTGATCATAGCAAGTAGTCGATCACAATTCACAGTCGACTAATTTTCCCAACTCCGGTTCGTACCACCTCCTAACTCGTCCGCCATTCTAACCCTTAACAGGTGCTGTCTGACAAATCATCCACGCAACCTAAGCGTGGGAATCGCTGTCCTCCCGCTGTGTGTGTGTGCAGGCGTGCTGGCGCTGTGGGTGTGCATCACCCACACCATGTACCTGCAGGACTACTGGCGCAGCTGGCTGCGAGGCCTCCGCTACTTCATGGCAGGCGGACTGCTGGCGTCGGCGTTCGCGCTCACGGGCGGCATCGCGACGCTCGCGCTCGCCTGCAACAAGCAGCAGAGTAAGGCCGTCTGTCCACACCGCGCCGGCCACACCCCCACCGGCCACACCGAACGAGCCGCGTCGCTCCCAGCCACGACATTTATTTTCGATAACGGAGAGCCGGAGAAAACCCACCGTGCAGTGGTCCCTCGCTTTACGATATTACTCCGTTCCAGAACACGTATTGTAACGGGAAACCATCGCAAGGTGAGACTAATAATACCAGAGTACAGTAAGAGCAGCACACACATGTTTCAAACAAAGGAGAAGAAATGAGATGTAAACACTCCAAAGCGCTGCTTTTGGCTGAGAATCTACCCAAGCGGCATGCGGTTGCATCACTGATTGGCTGCCACGCCACCCACGCTCATGCATAGCCATATCGTAACGCGTATTGTAAAGTGAAATGTGATGGTAATGTGATACTAATGTTCTTATAGAGCGTATATCGTAAAGTGATTTCATCGTATTCTGAGGCCATTGTAAAGTGAGGGACCACTGTATAACGCTGGAAGCTCCACACAGACAACCACCTTCATATGCAAAGTTGACGATCCCCCATGTAACCTTTAACAGATTGTTAGGCAATTAGTGTTAGCATTTTAGGCTTAATTTACCTGGCGGAGGACAAGGACCGACTCGGATAGCAATCACTACCGATGTTAGTTCTGGTTGGCAATCTAATTCAGATCACCTGGTTTATAGCACAATACGCTAACTACTGCGCCTGCGCTCATCCGCTTTGTTTACATTATTTCGCTTTCATTTGTGCATTGCTCGTCCGTTAACGTAAAATCGTAAACAGCACTTCTTTTTTTTTTATAATCGTTGAATTGAAAAGTCTACCACAATTACGACTGTCTGTAAAGTAGCTCACCGACAGGGTGTGTGATATTTGTGGTAACACAGCTCATTAGGCATGAAACCCGAGCTGCTCCACATTGCCTATTCATAGCCCATCGGCAGTGTCAGGCATTCCGATTCAAAGGGAAAATATTATTTATTTTTCACTCCGTCAAGGGGCTCTTTGGGAATTGCTGACTTTTTTTTTATGATGTCTTTTGATGTGTTTATCTTTTTTTCTTCTTTTAACCGTATTCCATTTTGTTCTGTTGGTGTCGTGTGGCCACAGAGCAAACAGATTTTCAGTCGAACCCCCTGGCAGAAAGAATATGTAACGCGGCCCCGTTTTTAGCACAGCCTTTAGACGGTATCACATCAGAGATCTGCTTGTGAGGTCCATTCATTTATCCCTTATCCACAAGCGGTCCCGTGCCGTCTCGCCCACTCTGCTCTTTAAGAGTTATCTGTCTCGTGACAGACGGAATAGCTCGGTGGTACCGCTTGTTTTTAGTCGTGATGTCTGACGGTCCGCTCACGTGCTCAGAGATTTTTACAGGGACCGGGTTGAACGGTGCATTCTATTCTCCCGCGATTTGAGCTGCTCAACGTGGTTCCTGACGTAGCACGTGGAGCGAAACGTTGGACATCACGCCGAACAACACATTCTCCAAACCCGAACGCACACTGGAAAGCTATACATGCAACTTCACGTCAGAAATTGTATTTCAACGTTGGCGTGAGAGGAGTAACAGTGACGACGGCGTGGTTGCTCGACACACAGGAAAGTGAATGAGAGAGGAGGAACACTCGACACAGCTATCCCGAAAGAGCAGCTCTTGAGAGAAATTCTCAAACAGGAACGCTGTATCGTGGTCCATCGCCGAGCATTTTGCGGACGGGCGTGTGGCTCGGCGGTCGCTATCGCGAGTGTAACTCTCGTTTTTCAAAACCCTCCCTTCTGCGTGTCTTCCGGCAGCGATGTCTGACCCGCAGAGCCTGTACTGGAGCGCGCTGGCGAGCGCGCTGGCGCTGCTGTGGGCGCTGCTGCTGGCGGCCTTCTCCTTCTGCTACCGCCGCGAGTTCGCCGAGTTCAGCCTCCTCATGGACTTCTGAGACGCGGGGTCTCGACCTCCCGTCATCCCTCAAACCACCTCCCGACCCATCCCCCCATCCACCCCCTAAAATACAACCTCAGAGCACTGAGCTGGCACTGCTGAGATGCTGGGTTCAAATCCAGGATTCGGCCGCCTGTGAGTAAATCACGTTTTAAAGTTTAGACCGTTGATGGCCCAGTCACCAATGACTGCAACGATAAAAAAAGCAAATGCATTAAAATTTGGCTCTGCTCTTAATTTGATGCAGTTTCAGCACTGGGACCGTCGATATCAGTCTGACCATGAACGTGACGAACATGACTCTGATATGTAGAGCGCGTGGGGAAGGGTTCCCCCGTTTACATGTGGCCCCGAGGTCACCTGAAGAGATCCGAGATATCCAAATGGAATCATCGGTTCGTGACGCAATGCTGAGAGCACGATCGGCTTCAGTGAAAAAGGGAAAAAAACACAAGCTCAAGGCCGCCTTTGCTACCCGGCTTGGCAGGGGGAGATTGCAGGCTCGGTCGCTCGTGTGGGCAGTGCTGCTTGCCACCCAGTGGAGGCCGCGTGTCTCTGCAGCGGATCATCGGCAAACAAAGCGTAGGGTTTGCGGCGGGAGCGCTCGTACTTTTAAATATAAACGCTTGTGCGCAGGTTTTTCTATATATGCTTATATATATGGATACGGGTCGGTTTGTAGCAACAAAGTGCTGTCCGTCAGAAGAACCCATTTACAATATTTACAAAACATGCAACGGAACAAAGCAGTGATATTTTGGTACACAGGAAATATGTATCCCCCCCAACCCCACCCTTGCTGCTGTGCCATAGCTTTTTGAAATTCAAGTAATATGGCTGGCATTTCATCCCATGGCCTATCCAAAAGGCACAAAGAAATATCCCATCATCCCTTTAACTAGATAGATTTTATCATAATCCTTTTCATGATCGTGAAAAAGGGACCTTTGAAGTTTGTGCACTTTTCTTTGTGACCGCTAATTGTCTTGTGCTAAATGCAGCCACGCTCGCTGCACTATTTGGTAATTATTTATTCGCTGTTATTGTGACGTCTGTCGCCGAGAAATCTTTGTTTCCGTTACGCATTTTGTTCTTTTCTTGAAATGAAAAAGAAGGGCTTTGAGTGATTAGCCCTGGCGGGCGGCACAAAACGGGACGGTCGTCGCAATAGGGAGCTGTGAAGGTGGCGGCGGCACACACACGGCCAGGGCCCTAGGCCACCGCTTTAGGCCTAGAGGTGCTGTAGAGACGGACGATGATCGGCTGAGGGCTTTGCCGTCGAGACTGAACGTAAATGTGTGTTCTGGTGGTGATGTTAAAGCTATCCGATCGTGTGGAAGCATACGGCTTCGGACAATTACATGTACAGCCTGTTTTTCACTCCACTGACGGATGAGGGCACACCCACACCATGTAGGCAGTGAGGGTTATTTTATCTGAATTCGCCCCTGGTTGGTGAATGCAGGGAGAGTACAAAACAGATTTCTCTGCACTGCCATCTAGTGGACACAATGCAAAATACGCCTGCCTTTTGTGCGAGGAGGCGACTCATCTAAGCACTGTCCAGACTCACTCCTGCTTTGCGCTTAGCTTTCCGAGGCGCATTAAACTAGCTCAAAGTGTCATCATGCAAACTGGACAGCACTTAATTCTTATGTATGTAATTTGATACCTTACATATCTGTACCAGTATAACCGAACATGCATAGAATGTTTTGTATATAGCCTTGTGTATGTTATGCATTCAGGAGGGGGGTTGGAATGATTTGAGAACGAGGTATTGATTCGAGATCGGGAGGGTTTCAAGAAAGTTGGAATTTTAAGACACCAATCGAGTATCGTGCATATTTATCGAAACCATATTGGCAAAGAGTGTACATGTAAATAACCCGCTCTCAAACCATGGTGACCAGCCCCTCCTGTCAATACCTGTTACTTCTTAGGTTTTCGCGGTTGTGGTGTATATTGCTCTCCGCTTTGTTTTCGATTTGTGCAGAATGATGTCTGACGTTTTGCTGTACCTGTTGCGAGCGTCTTCAGTTACTTCTGTTCCTGAAGATGCTCCCAGCACGTGGGAGCATTCGTCAAGAGGCTCGCAGTACGTGGACCGAGACCTACCGCATTTTGCCGAATAACACCCGATGCAACCGGAAACCGTATCGGAGAGCCGTACCTTATGTTATTTGTTTATTTAAAGTGTGCTCGATTACAGCAAAAAATACATTCAACAAAGGGATTGAAAACAAACGAGTGCACAGGACTAAACAACTCCTGCATTCGTTTGTTCAAGATTGCACTTGATCGTACAAGGGGACTGGCTAACCCGATGGTGAGGTCACGACCCCAACGACGCTTTGGCGAGCGTTGTGAAGAGTGCTTCTCAAATGCAACAGTTTCCACGTGGGCTGTTAAACTGGTCCAGGACCAGTCTCCAAAAGAGAAATGAGATTCTGCTGTGGTTCTCGCTACTGGTCTCTTGCCTATCGGTTGCAATCGATTCCTGTGCTCGCGATACTTGCATTCATTTGTGCGCCTGTGAGAATACATTATTAATAATATCAGTAAATTACATGCTTTGTTATATTGAGGCTGGTGGAGCGTGAGACTACCAACCGGAAACACGACCAAACGAATCGAGTATTAACCCGAATCGTGATCCTGATTTGGGAAAATCCATCCAATCATCGGGGTGGGGGAGGGTGAATTGTTACATCCTTACGAGCGACACGGGTTTGAGTCCACACCATGAACACCGTTGTCAATTATTATCTGAATCTGATTTGCGCTTACTTTTTAAGATCATCAGGTCAAATTTTGAATAAGCATCACCGTTGAAAACGGATTCGCACCTAATTATTTTTTTTATCAACTCAACCATTGCTGTAAATTCCACCTTTGCATGGGGAGGTCCAATCAAAAGCAAAGGACACTAATACAGTTATACGAAAAATGAATTCTTGAATCAAACCATGACCGTGAACCATGACAATTCATAAAATTGTGAGACAAGCGGATTGCGACATCGCCTTGTGGTTAACATGAAAACCTCGTTAACGTCTCCTTGAAGGTCTCTCAGGTGGGGACTGTGACGGTGATGTCATCATTTAGGACTGACTGAACGTCCAAGGTGCTAAGGAGCTTGCAGAGGAAAAAAAATGTGCAATTTACTAAAAGGGATGACATTGTGGAATAATATAATCCTCCCACCCCGGTTCGTGACGGCTTAAATTCTAAAACGATGCGCACGTTACAAGCGTCGTTGAGTGTTTTACGCTTTACTCATTTAGTGCTAAATGTGTTTTTATTGTCTCGTGCGTTGTTTTTATTTCGTGCGGTGTTGTGACACGTTTAATCGGATTTTTATTATTATCTATTGCGTGCGGTAACGTGTCATCATTTATCGTTCGCCAGTGCGTATTAAAGATATTTTGGCTTCAGAGAGACTGCCAGTAGAATCAGGTGAGGACCGTTTCACTTAATCTGGAATGGCGACATGCGTTACACTAATTTACCCGTCTCTTGCGTAATTATAACTGAGGGCTGACGTGCGCGTCCTGGCAAATGCATGGGGCATCATCGGGCCACCTGTGGATCTGTGCGTGTTGTTGGCCATGCCTTTTGTATCGTTACATTTTTATTAATGGAGTGACCAACATTCTAATTAAAGCTTGCAATAAGAGCATGTTGGCGTACGTCTCTTCTTGATCCAGTGCAGGTGCACTCATGTCCTTCGCCAACAAAGTAATTGGTTCATCTAAGTGTAATATTGAGTTGGGTTACTTGTTGAGCGTTTCTTTGGACGAGCTTTCGCCACGCTACTGTTAGGCATTTTTGGCATGTGGCGAAAGGTTAAACTGCTTAAGATGCTCACAGTAGAGCATGGCAAAAGCCACACCCCGGATACAACACTTTGATTACGAATGACTGCGAGCGCCGATGTACTGAATAGTGACACGTTACTTGTGATTTAACATTTATTCCTCGGAACATATAAGTACAGGACCTTTTTAAAGGTTCCCTCCACCCTTACCCTAGTACTTTCCATCACGATACGACCAACCTTTATTAAAGTTGTCAAACAGTGCCTTCCCTTGTCTACATCATGGCCTTTCCCCCAACCTCTGGGGGATTCCATAATCCTCCGCTTCTGAAATTCTGCCCAGTCCACAGCTTATGTGTTCATTCGCTCCGATTAGACTTAACATTTGTTGAATCCGCTCTAGCACTGCCTCTTGTACAGGCAACTAACGCTGTACAACTGACATCTGAAAACCGTACAAGCAAACTTAACGCCTTTTTTTCTTGCATCACAACACTTCAAATCAGACCTGGGGTCATTACGAAAGCAATGTTGACTGATTTTGCAGTTGGTACTCCCACCTATTCTAAGAAATTTGGTGCAGTGGCGCAGTGGTAACGCTGGGTGTCCTCATGGCAAGAGACCTGCGATAGATGGCGGCATATGTGTGTAATGCGGTCACTGTGCGTGCAGCGTGGCGGGGGAGGGAGGCTGGTCGGGCTGCGAGGACCGACGGGAGAGCCTCTATTAAACAGAAGACCATAGGTTGCCGGACAACGCTGGGTTCATCTAGAAATATTATATAGATTATAGTTCTGTGTTGTGAACGACGTATACGCCCTTCGAGCAACATTAATATTAAGGAAACGCCGCGCGAGGCCTATGGCCGTGGAGCCATGACGTCGTTTCCTGGACTTCCTGCGGGATTCCGGTCACGTTCTCCGGCAGCGTGTTCAAGCTCCGCGGGGTAAGTGTTTACGGTGGAAAGTATAACCGATTTTGACCGTAATTGATACGTTACGACCCAGTAAATCAACTGTTGGATTAAGGCCTCCCCAAGCTGTGTAAATCGTAAGGGTTGCTTGACCATGGTTAAAGGTTGTGTACATGACTGGTACACATGTTACTCGCCATTAACGTGTGCCGTGGCTTGGAATCGGACTTAAGTATCATAGTTCGCACTGGCCAGAACCATTGTGGCCCTGCTAAGCCCCATTCCCTTAGTAACATCACAGTGTGCTCCTTTTTGTGTATCTTGTAGGCATACTTGCCTTATGAGCTGCTGTGGACTGTCAGCACTATTTAACACTGTATACCAATACTGACGTATCGTTCATAATTTATTTTCTCCGTACTGGAGGCCGAAATAGGACTCGCACATACCTCTGACGGTGCCACACATTAACTTAAACCTTAGCGTTATCCGATAATAACATAAACACAAACTGTGGTCCAGGTAGACAAGATCTTCTCTGCGGATTCTTCGAAGCGCGATGGTTAAATTACAGTTTCCCATTTTCTTACACAGCCGCTTGCAATTTCATTGAACTCCGCAAGGTCTTTTGAGCTGCAGAGGTTGTGTAGTAGAGCACAGACAAGGCAGTGTTCCATAGTATAATAATAATAATAATAGCATTTTATATAGCGCCTTTCACCCGAGGGTCACAAAGCGCTGCACAAGGGCCGCAGAGAGAACGGCATGTCAACAACGACAAAAAAAAACAACCAATAAAAAACCAAAGCAACGAAATACAATCCGGTTGCATTCATTATTAGATCATTGTCAGAAACCGCTTCATGGGGGTCAAGGTAGAAGCGTTCACGTTGCGATCCCTGTCAAGTAATACTTGGTATTACCTGCGAATTCTACCAAACACTTCGAGGCCGAGGAGCTGAAAGACAACGATGTCCAGAAGCTAGTATGGTCTGCTTCTCCACATTCACAGGTGGTTGGGCCGGTCTTGTA
>JAZEWU010000020.1:7116495-7133111 GCA_036362915.1 Geotria australis | reverse complement strand
CATCGTGCTTCGAAGAATCACAAAGAAGAAGAAGACCACGCACTAATTTGAAGCCGAGTCAATCTAGGGGAGGGCCAGAACTGGTTCTGAAAATCGTCACTGCTGTTGGTGAGGTACTGAGTGAGTGGGTTGAATGAGTGCACGGGTTAGTGCGTAAGCCAGTGGGTGAGGGATTTGGTGAGTGGTGTGCATGAGTGAGCGAGTGAATGAGTGAATGACTGAGCTAGCCGGTGAGTGACCGACTGATTGATTTTGTTCAGAGCGACACAACTCACAACCGTCACGCCGCTCGTCACAATCCCTACGTCGACTCGGCCAATCAGCCCTCACGTGGCCGATATAAAAAAAAAAACGAGTAATACCACATTGCGATCGTTACAAAAGAATACCCCGGGAAATATTTCGCCGAGTCTCAAGCCCTGCTTTAGCGAGGGTCCTGCCTTGTGATGCGTGACCAGTTCCGTGTTCCGAAACTGTCCTTAAGAGTCACTCTTTCGGGACAGCAGTGTCGAGCGTTCCTCCTCTCCCTTCGCGACGTTTCACCTCCGATGTTGGAAGCATCATAAGACTTCCAACGTGGGAGGCGAAACGTCGCGAGAGAAGGAGAACGCTCAGTGACACGGTTATCCCGAAAGAACAGCTCTGAAGAGCAACCATCATGAATCTCATCTCGTCTCATTGTCAGAAACCGCTTAATCCTGTACAGGCTTGCAGTGAGCAGGAGCCTATCCCGGCAGACACAGAACACAAGGCAGGTCTATACCCAAGATGGGACGCCAGTCCATCACAGGGCACCGGGAGGAAATTTTAGTCAGCAGGCCAATTAACCTATGCAGCAGCAGCATGTCTTTAGACTATGGAAAGAAACCGGAGTGCCCGGCGAAAACCCACGCGGACACGGGGAGAGGAACGCGCAAACTCCGCACAGAAATCGAGCCGTGAAAACCTACACATCACTACACGTTCTTGTTATTCCGCGAGTGTGCTGCTGCTGCGGGGTCTGTGCGGCGGGTGAGCCCATTGTCTCTAATCCGCTCCCTTCTTTGTCGATCGCCGCTGATCCCCAAGCATTTCCGTCGAACCCCCAAGGACCGTATCAGCTCTTAGAAGACGCAGAGACAGAAGAAAAAAACACTTACAACTTTTATCCCTACGTCAGCGGTAAACACACGCGCAGACGGCGCAATCGGTGTGTCCGTAACAGTCGGTTTGTAATTTAAGCCGCAGGAATAGATTGCCCCCCCCCCCCCCCCCCCCCCGATGGACTGGCGTCCCATCATGGGTGATAGCCCTGCCTTGCGCCCTGTGCCTTCCGGGATAGGCTGCGGCTCACCGCGAGCCCTGTACAGGATTAAGCCGATTCTGACAATAGATGGATGGATCATAACATACAGGACGCAGTGTCTGGCAAATGTTGGCGATGGCTGACTGCGTGGCCGCCCTTCTACCCCCGGCCTTCCCTGCGGTTTCCTCGCGGTGCCTCCGTATCCGCGTCTCGTCCGTGACCCGGCGTGGGAATTCGCGCGGCTCGCCGCGGGTCGCGTGATTATTATTACCGCATCAATGCGGCATTCCCTACCGCGGTGCCCGGGGGCCACCTATGAGTGGGTGAGACGCCTCTGCCCACGTGGCTTTGATCGGGGAGACGCGGAGACTCACCCGGGAGGCCCCTGCAGGAGACACCGCCCAGAATGCGGCTCAAGGGCTTTACCATAACCACGTGTCACATTTACTGTAGTGACTCAGTCGGTTTTGATTTAAGATGGAAGTTACGGTTGAGCCATGTAGCTCGTTTTAACTGTTGTCCAGCGCAGAATGGTAAGACACGTTACAACAGCTCAGGGAAACGCGGGACAAATTTAGTCAAGCTAATTAACCCAAGGCGCGTGTCTTTTTTCGATAGTGGGAGGAAACCGGAGTGCCCGGCGAAAACACCACGCGGACGCGGGTAGAACGTGCAAACTCCACGTAAAAAGACGGCACCCGAGCCGGGAATCTGACCCGGGAGTTCTTGCCGTGAGGCGGCAGCGGTACCCACTGCGCAACCGTGCCGCTCACCGTAATATAGCGAATTTTACGTTTGTATATCACAACGCAGTCGCCGATTACCCGTTTCCGTTATAGCGAATTTCCGTATACAGAGTCTCCGTATATCGAGGGACGTTCAAACAAACCGGCACTCGTGGGCAGCCGCTGTGTTTTGGGAGTCCGGGTTTGAGCCGCGCCGTCATTAAGCCGGGTTGTCCAGCGCGCCGCGGGGGTCACCAGCCACTGCACACAAACACGCCCCACACACCCGCATTTGCCTCCGTCACTTAATTTGACAAATTCCTCGGTTTGAGCTGAACAAACCCTCACCTTTCACGTCGGGGTGAGGAACACCTGTTGGGAGCTGGGCAGGCAAGCGGGGGACGCCGGCGAGCGAAGATTGAGTGGCCATGTCGGGCCGCTGTTTCGGGACAGCCGGGGCGAGTGTCCGTCTTCTCTCCTTCGCGACGTTCCACCTCCAACGTTGGGAGGCGTTTAGGAGCAATTCTCAACGGAAGGGAGCCTGGAAAGTGGTTCTGAAACATCGGAATTGGCCAGTCAGCCCAGGGGCCAGCCCCTCCTGCCAACAAGTCTTGAGACCCAGTGAGGGCTTTCCTGGATGAATGAAGAGCTTTGTTATTATTTGCGATTGCATCGAGAGACAGAAAGAGGAACACATGGCTTAGAGAAGAGAATGGTATCATTCAAACCGCAGGATTAACACGAGGCAGTGGCGGCTCGGGCATCACGCGTCGCTACAACGGATGCTGGCCAATGGTCGAGAATAGCGACAGAGTGGCAGCCCAAGACTGATGAAATCAGCTCGTGTGCAGGTTCCTGCATTCGTGGTCAGTGCCCCTGCTTATTGCTGTACGGAGTCGCGGGGGGCTGGAGGCTATTTCGGAACACAGGGCGCAAGGCAGGATTATACCCAGGATGAGACGCAAGTCCATCGCTGGGCGCAGCGGAATATTTAGTCAGCAGGCCAGATTTCTAGGCAGCAGCAGCAGCAGCAGCATTGGTCTGGAGTGTGGGAGGAAATCGCTGTCACCTCACAGCAAGGACCCCTGGTTCGATTCCCGGCTCGCGTGCCTTTCCGTGTGTCGCTTTCACGCTCAACGGTTCCTTCCAGTTTGGATAAAAAAAAAACACACAAACTCACCGACTTAACAAGTCACCGGCGCGGCAGAGCGAGCGATCGGGGGAGCGGGGGGCCCTCGCGACCCAAGGAAAGGCCCCGGAGGCCGCGATGAGAGGCGGCGCAGCGCGCTGCTCTAATCCGGCCAAAGCCGCCGCTGCTCGGGGCGCAACAAAGGCTCGGAAGTCGCCGGCTCAGGTCCGCGCACGGTCGGATTGTCCCCCCGTCTAAATTTGGCTCCCCGCAGGAACCCCGCCGGGCGCTGCGGCGGAGCCGCGTCGCGATGAATCCGGAGCACGCCCTGCCCTGGCAAAAACACCCGGCAGCCGGGGGACGCGGGGAGAGGGCGACGCGGCGAGAGGGGGGAACTAGAGAGCGCCGGGCGGATGGACAGACGGGTGGAGAGGTGGAGGGCCAGATCGGTGGAGAGATGGGCAGACACGCAGATGGGTGGAGAGATGGGGAGACAGGCAGACAGACAGAGACAGGCAGGTGGAAAGACAGGCAGGCTGGCAGCGATGCAGGAGGGCAGACAGAGGTAGGCAGGTAGCGATACAACCATGTAGGTAGACAGGTAATAATAATAGCATTTATAGAGCGCCTTTCACCCGAGGGTCACAAAGCGCTGCACAAGGCTGTTGAGTGAACGGCATGTCAATAACATCAAGGTAGTCAAGCAGACAGGCAGAGGGGTCGGCACACACACAAAAGGTACATAACTACACTAGCATATAGAAATGTACACAAACACATATTGACACCCACATAAATGAACTCACGCACACTTCACGTGTAAACAAATACGCACCCACGTGTATGGATACACAGTGGGTGTGTGCAGGTGTGCACGTGCCCGGCCTCTCGACACACACACCCGAGCCCCCACCACACCCTCCTCTCACGGACCGGAAAACCCCACGACAGCTGATTCAAGGGATGTGTCCCATCGCGTGATGTGGCACACAAATCGTTTAAAGTCCGACAACAATTAAGGGCTAGGGCTCCACAGCTTTAATATAAATGTGCATAGAGAGCCTGGCCGGGGCGGCACGGTGGCGCGGGTAGGAGCGCTGCCGCCTCACGGCGATGGAGCCTATCGCGGAAGACGCAGGGCGCGAGGCAAGGGCTACACCCAGGATGGGACGCCAGTACATCACACGGCAGCGGGGGCAATTTTAGTCAGCAGGCCAATTAAGCTATGCAGCACCGTGTCTTTGGACTGTGGGAGGAAACCGGCGTGCCCGACGAAAAGCCACGCGGACACGGGGAATAACGTGCAAACTCCACACAGAAAGGCACCTGAGCCGGGAATCGATCCCGGGAACCTTCTTGGTGCGAGGCGGCCGCGCTACTCACTGCGAGGTGGCAACCCTAGCACACGGTGAAGCCGCAACACACGCGGCCGAGTTGGCAAAACAACTGTTTATTTCACATTTGATAACGAAGACAAACAACTACGTCGATCAATTTAAACAAACAGCCGCATTTCCAAACGCACACCGCCGCCGCACACGCGTCAAGGTGGGTTCACGCGAGGTCGCGCCGCGAGGTCACGCCGAGGGGTCAACTCGTAGCGCCTCGTGGAGGCTGCGGGGTCAAGGCCACTGTGGCTGCACAGTAGCGGTAGTGGGCTCACAGCCCCGATGTGAGGACGCGCCGCTTCTGTGAAACCCCCTGCCCTCATCCGTGCAACTCACCGCGCAGCCAGCCCACACAGCGGTGGGGAGGTAAGCTCAAACGATCTCCGTGACCGACACCGTACGAGCGGGTAGATTGACGATTACGCGAACATGAATACTTTGCCACAGTGCCCGGTCACCGAATGAGGTAACGTATAACGACCCTTGAGATTCACCTCACGTTTTCAATCATCGATCTTGCACACGTAAAGCACGAAGCCACACGAACGCAACTTCAAATCACAAAATACACGTGCAGCGTCGGAAAATATCCCCAACATCAAACATCATCAACATCCAAACCAAGAATAGTTAATTTTTTTTTTTAAATTGCTATAAAATCCACGTAGGGTGTCGACGCAATAGTTTCATTGCTGTGTGTTTTTATGGCACCAAACCTCACAAAACGCTCAATTTCACTCCAGGCTCAAGAGCAGAAAAAAATGTAAATACTGGCCGACGGCACGACGGGGGCGGCCGCCGTTACTTCCTGAGACAAACGGTGACGACGAGACTCGGTGACGCGAAAACTCGGTGGCTCGGCGAGCGAGCGGGCGACGGAGGGAGGCGTTTCTCTTCCTGAACATAACCGCCACGGCCGCCGCCACCGCCACCGCCGCCGAGTGCTCGCCAAATTTCACAACCACACACGACAGCGGCCCTGTGTGGGCGACGGCGCCACGAGTCGCGTGATCGAACTTATCACGCGATGGCGCCAATCGCGCGATTATACGGGCGTGTATAAGTATAATCGTTCCAAAGTGAGAGAACGCCGGGTGCCCGACCAGGTCACGTTCCCTCGCGAATGCGGACACCCGCAAGCGGCTTACGATGTTGCACATCGCTCCGTAAATATTGCTTTAATTGGCTTCTCGGTAAATGCGTCAACGTTTGATCGCGGACGCGTCTTGTGCCAGAGCTGGTATTCCCCGCTCGGCGCGCGTGTAAACTCGGTGCCACCCCTGCCAGATGTAAGACTTTGCGGCGGGGGTAAAACGGAAATGTCGTCAACAGCACACCCGATTCGGTGCCAGTGCAGGTGGGAGCACCACGTACAAAAATGTGTCCACGCCGCGCGTGACACCACGCCGCGCGTGACACCACGCCACGCCGGTGGTCGCGATACCGCGCTGTCGTTCCCTCAGGGGGATAAGTCTACGGGCGCTTAAATTAGCCACGCGGCGGACCAGGCCCTAGTAGTACCATAGACGGCTCAACGGCAAAGCGGTTTAAACGTTGAGCCGGCACCGCTGCGGTTCCCCCAGGCAGCTGCCACCTGCAGTTAAACCCGCTTCTCAAGCGAGTCAATTGCGTGGCCCGATAGCTGAGGACCGCACGTGAAAAAAACGCGCCACATTCATTTGTGTTTTTACTCCATTTGGCTAAATTCCAGGCGCTGAGAATTCAAATATCAGTTTGACTGTCACCGAAACATTGGTTGACAAACATTACTCTCGCATGGCACGGCAGACGGGAAACTGCTGCTCTCTACGAAGCGAGCCGGAGGTCACTCGGTGGGATTTCAGAAGTAGTTCTGCGAAATATCCTTCCGCGAGCCGTTGTTCTAACGCAGGGCGACGTACAGCCGTGCCGGAGTTCCGACAGGGTACTTTGTCTCGTGACAATAAGACGCCTATAGAACGATCGGGATAGGATCGTTGCAAAATACAAAAACAAAAACCCAAGGATTTTTGGCCACCTCAGCCGGTAGTGACAAGCCACACATCTCAGTTTGGGAATATGGCTCAGATCCACATCGCTAAGAAGCAGCTGAAACACGTCACACCTTCGCGGCAGCCCGTCCTTCCGCTGTTCTTCGTCGGTAATCGCCGCGCGCTCTCGGCCGCCGAAAAACCCCAAACCTTGCGGGGGCCGCGCTCGCACGACACCGGCAATCGACGGACGGAAGCCGCCCTGACATCACTCGGAGCGGCGCGCTTGCAAACCCCCGCCGCCGGGCCGACGCGGCACGAGAAAAAAAAAATTACGCACGTAAATTAAAAAAGCACGGCCCGCGGGTGGAGCGGCGGCGGGGGCCGCGGCGGCAATACATAATCGTTAAGCGCGACGGCTTGCATCCTCAGCACCAGCGCACAGATATATCTATTCAAAGCATTCTTAGGCGAGCGCGCGGCGAACGGAGGCTAGCGAAGCAGGGGTCGGGGGGGGCGGGGNNNNGGGGGAAGCGGGGTGGCTCTGCGAAATCTCACACCGCCACCGCCGCCGCTGGTGGCGGTGGCGGTGGCCTGGGCGCGAGCGGGGCGACCGCCGAGCCGGGCGTCCCCCCCCCGGCTGGGCCGCAGGGCCTGCGACAGGCCCGATCGGCCGTACTGAATCACGTCAGTGTAAACACGAGGGCGCCCGGCCGTGACAGCGGCGGTGGCGGCGGTAGCAGGCCGCGGCGGGCGGCCCGACCTTCCAGTCGTCCCACGGGGTCAACCGCTAACCCCTGAGCAAGTGTCACCCGCCGACACAGGAAACGCGCGCTGGAATGAAATGTAAAAAAATATATATGTGCGTGCGTGTGCGCACGGCGCGTATAAATAATTACTTAAAAAGAACCGAAGGGAAGTAGACGAATGCAAAAAACCCCTATAATTCAGCACTATCTGGCGCATACCACGCGCTTGCATATTTGTGGACGCAGACAGTCAGTGGTCAGAGGTTTAAGGCAACACACACACACAAAAAAAGGGAAAAAATAATAAAAGGAAAAAAAAAAATCCCAAAACCACTGCGAGAGTAAACATGCCCCAGGGAGATGGAGCGCAGGCTGGGAGAGCGGAGCGCGACACAAACACTCCGCACCCACAAACAGGGCCCCGGGGAGCGCGCGCACACACGGTGGCCCCTACGGGAGCCCGCCCGGGCAGCAGACACCCCCCCACCACCACACCGGGCGCAGTGGCTCGCCCTGCCGGCAGCACCCACTGCCGTATTGCACCTTCTTGCAAGGTGCGGACGGCTACCTCGGACCGTACCACTTTTGCGTAGTAGGCGGGGGGGGAGAAAGTTCCTCGATGTAAGATGCGGTGGCCGGGCGCCGGCGAGTCGGAGGCGGCGATGTCGGGAGGCGAGGGGGCGACGCGACGACGAAGGGTTTTGAGCCGAGTCGTCAAGCGGAGTCGCCTACGCTCCCGGCCGCACGGAGGGCTCGGTGGGCGCCCGGGGTTTGCGAGAGCGCCAGCGAGCCGAGGCTGGATGTTATCCCGCACACCTGCGGCCCTGATGCAGGGACATTTTCCCGTTCCTCCGACTGCGTCGCAAAAGGCTTGGCCGCCCTGTCAACAAACGTCGGCCGGGCTTATCACAAACGGGAGACGACTCTCAGACAACTGGGGAGGCAGGCGGGGTTCAACCTACGGTCGGAACATCCGGTGTTAATTTCGTAAACGACAATAGTTACGAAAACATTCGTCAGCAAAGTGGTTTTTGACTTGAGGCGACGATGATTACGAGTAGACGGAAATCACGACGATGACTAAGGCTGCTCATAAAAGATCAAAGCGTGGCTAAGGAGACTTGACAGAGTTCACCGATGGACTGAGCTGACGATGTTTGGGGTGTGGGCGGTGGGAATTGCACACCCCTAACAACCGAGCGGACCACACGCTCGGGCTGCTGTCGGCGACTCGGCTGCGCGATTAAGAAAATCAAATTCACACGAGGCCTTCAGTGACGTTGCACAGGTTGTCGATGAAATGAGAAACCGTGGACTGAATAAACAGTGCGTCGACGTGAAGCCACTTGGGAAGCCACCGAGAAACAGTGGAGTGCCGCCGTTCGGAGGGGGTCGCTGACGAAACGACAAACCTCCCGAGTGAGTTACGGCTCTGTTTAGAAATTAGTCGCACTTCATCACAGCAGACGGCTCTTAAGAGATGTGACCCCGGCCCTAACCTCTCCCCCGAACCCCGACAACAAACCATAACCCTTAACAGACTGGAGTCGGCTACAACTGATGACCCAAACCCTAACTATAACCCTTAACCCTGACCACCAATCATTACCCTTAACAAACTTTACTCGGCTTTAACTGCAATGGCCCTAACCCTACCCACAAACTGCCATCCTGACCAGGCTTTGTGCTCAACTACAACTCACAACACAAGTCAGCGATCACTGATGTGACCCGAACCTTAGCCAAGGCTCATTGGCGGTCAGTCGCTTCCTTATCACTCTTGCAAATGAGCCTCATCCTGGTATCGTCGAGTTCTCACCTGGTTAAAGGGATAAATTTGACCAATTAGACTCTCATGCATCGCTCCTACTATTGTGACGGTGGCCCAGGTGCACTTGGCCTGGCACAGGCGCAGTGGTGACGTCACCGCCACTTAGTGGCGAACGGCGGTTGTTGTTATAGGCTACTGTGTGCCGGCGTCACGGTCCAAATCTGCCAGATTTGTAAAATCACCGGAAAATTACTGGGTTGGGTGATATGTAACAATCATCGCCCCCTACTGTGAAAACCTGGCAAGAGGCTCCTGATAATGAGTCATGAGACTCGGCCAGGCTTCCCTGGGTACACGACCACATTGCAAATAATAATAATAATAACAAAAACAACTCCCACGAACTTCGCTCCTCGATTCCTTCTCCCTGACCGTTTCGTCTCATCCACACCGTGTTCATCCACCACACTCACAACTTACTCACACACTCACTCATCCACCCATCCACTAACTTGCCCACCCACCCACTCGCCCTCCACACGACAGGTCACAAGGCTTCTCCGTCCGCCGGTTCCCTGGCGGTGCAGCGCGCTTTACGGAGGTGCGAGCGGCGAGCTCCGGGGGCGTCTCACCTGCAGGCTGCGTCGTCGGCGGCGGCGAAGGTCGCACGGGGTCGCGGCTCCGACCTCGCGCCAGGAGCCCACTGTGCGGCACGAGGGGAGGATGAGGAACGTAACGAGACTCAGAAGACCGCCGCCGCCACCGCAGCAGCCGCTACGACCACGGCTACCGGAGACGATGAGCATCCGCGCACATGCAGAGCCGCCTGCGTTCAGATACCACTCCCTATTGATGTTCACGTTAGGGATCGGCGGATTTATAGTGCAGTGAGCTAACTGCTGCGCCGACGCTCCCTCTTGTAATGTTCGTTAGTGGTCATTATCAGCAGCCGCTTAATCCTCTGAAGGTTTCACGAGGATGTGTTGCTTAACTACTTTGAAATCAACTCCACAACCACGCTATCACTACATCCACACCACCACCACGACCACACTGCCAGAATGACCACAACACCACCACCATGACTACAATCACACCACCACCAACTGCTTCCCGGAATCCCTGCCTATTTGATCAATCCTGTTAAATACAGGATTGAATTCAAGATCCTCCTTCTCACTTACAAGGCTCTCTCTGACACAGCTCCGACATACATTCGTGACCTTCTGCAGTCACCCTCTACAACACGACAACTACGATCCTCCAATACACGCTTGCTGTTTGTTCCCAGGTCGCGCCTCCATTCCATGGGTGACAGAGCCTTCTCACGCGTTGCCCCAAGACTCTGGAATGCTCTTCCACTGGAAATTCGTTTAGCGCAGTCCTTGAACATCTTCAAATCTAGTCCTAAGACTTATTTGTTCCGTAAAGCTTTTAAGCCGTCCTGTCAGGACTTCTGATGCGGCTCGGCGCTGTCGTGCCAGGTTGTTGGCTCTCTTCATACTTGCACCTTTTTGGGAGCATTCGTTCCTTCCTCTGGCACCTTTTGGGAAGCATTCGTTCCTTCCTCTGGCTTGGATTGTTGGAGTGGGTTATCGGTGCCGTGCCGAGATGTCGGCTCTCTCTCTCTCCTGATCTGTGTCTGCTACGGGACATTTGTTCCCTCCTTGCTTGTTGTAGAATTATTATTAGTTTCCCTGTTGCATTTTCTTTTGTCCTTTGTCTTATAATTCGTTGCTATCGCTTGACTCTCAGTTTTCTGTCTCACCGTTATTGTTGTGCCGTTCTCTCCACAGCTCGGATAAAAAAAAAAACCCAAAAAAAATTGTTGCTGATTTTCCGTGCTCTGTCGTTGTTGACATGTCGTTCTCTCTGCAGCTCTGTGCAGCGCTTTGTGACCCTCGGGTGAAAGGCGCTATATAAATGCTATTATTACTATTACTAACACCATGACCACACCACCACCATGACCACACCACCACCACCGTGACCACGACACAACGGCCACCACCGCGACCACACCATCAGCACCGCGACCACAATCACACCGTAACCACAATCACACCGTGACCACAATCACAGCACCGAGCAGCACACAGCTCCCGATCTCGACTCACGATGTGGACGGGGTCCTCGGTGGCGCCCATGTGAACGCCCTTCTTGCACAGTCGCTTCAGAAGATCCACGCCTGCTCGCCAACAACAAACACAACTCGTTATCGCCTTACTGCGGCGCTCTTCCGCTGCGACGCTGCCGCGGTGAAACCGCCAGCACTGAGGACTCGCAATCCGGAGGCCGCCGGATCGATTCCAATCCCACCACAGGGCCTCTGTGCACCCGCATTGAGCCAATAGGTAGTTAGTAACACCACCGTCAGTCGATCGGCAGGCTGCGTCTGCCGGTGTATAGCGTGGGTATCTCCCAGCTCTTCTACGTTGGGCGAGCGTGGAAGCGTAGGCCGAAAGATACCCTCTAGAGGGGCTCTCTAGCGCTCACTCTAAGCGCAGGCCCTTCCGCGAGCGGCAGCACGAGCGAGCGACTTCAGAACCGCTCGGACACGTGACAAACCCATTCATTAGTCCGCGTCAAGTGGTGGGGGCCGAGACGACACGGACGAGGGAGCGAGGGAGCACACCTGCCACGGAGCCGGGCGGGTGCGCCAGCGCCCAGCGGTGCAGCAGCAGGTCGTGGTAGCGCCGCTGCGCGAAGAAGTCGAGGTAGCGCGGGGAGGGCGACGGGAAGGCGCGTTCGAAGCGCCCGCGTCGCCGCAGCTCGTCCTCCGCCTCGGCCAGCGCCCGCACGTCGCCCGGCGTCAGCGTGTCCAGCGGCGAGCCGCGCTGCGTCGCCCGCCGACAATCACGAATTACGCGACCGAGATTACACGACATCGCCCCCTGCTGCAAAACCTTGGCCCGAATACAGTGGTTCCAAACGGTGACGCGGGGTGGACGTGGCGATGGCGGCACGGGAACGAGGTGGCGAGAGTGGAGCGGGAACACGCGGCCTTCCGGGAGGCGAAGGAAGAGATGTCTAACGAGGCGGTGCTTCTTCGTCGGCCGTTTCCTCACCTCGTCGTCGATGCCGCGCGGGGAGAGGTAGAACGCGTGCTTCCAGCGCTCGTTGGCGCTGACTTCGCTCGCGGTCCGGCCGCCATCGCCGGCGCCGCCCTGCTGCAAACTGGGAAAGCGCTCGCTCCGTATCACACCGCTCGCGCTAACCACACCGGCTCGTCGTCCTGGCGACAAATGTACGGCGGGCCCCTCGCTTTACGATACCAATGCGCTCACCGAACACGTATCGTAATGTGAAACCGTCGCAAAGCGAGACCAACAACGCCTTAGCAGCACGCACAAGTGTGAACACGCTCGCGCAAGTCCGTGCGCGTGGGCGAGTGAGCACGTGACTGTGGGTCAGCGCGTTTGCAAACACGTGGGTTGCGTCCACACGTGTGTTGCGTCCACCCACCTGGCGGGGATTTGGAAGCCGGCCAGGTTCAACAGGTCCTTGATCATCTGGCCCTTGATGGCGACGTCGAGCGGCGAGTTGGAGTGGAGGCTGCGTCGCAAACGGGCGCAAAACCGCTCGCGTCAACCGCCGCGCTCTCTCTCCCCCCCCCGCGCTCGCGGGTTTTCAATTCCACCCGTCGCCGAGGTTATTTTCGCGAGAGTTGGTCGAGAATCTCCTGAAAGAGCTACCGGCAGGCGGCGCAGCGTGCTTGTAGCAGAAGATTCGGCCTTACATTCACTCCCTACCACCCCACTTATGTTGCTTACATCAGAAGTTAGAATCTATGTGGTGCGCTTTCACCCGACTTCCACCGCGACGGTGCGAGAGAGCGGCGGGGCGCCTGCGGTGCTCACCTGGGTGAGATGTTGACCTCCAGCAGCCAGGGCTTGAGCCTCTCGTCCAGCATGATGTCGAAGCCAAAGAGCTCGTGGCAGGAGCGGCGGTTTCCCACGAACTGGGCGAGCAGGCTGCTCACGTACGCCTCAGAGCTGCACGACACGCGCGGCGACACGTACACACACAGACCCCCCCCCCCGGGTGTGTAAGGCTTTATTACCAGGAGTGCACAAATAATTTTTCACACCGGCCAGTTCTAGGTTAATTAAAGGGCCACAAACTGGTCACCGACTCCCGCTCCCATTCCGGATCCCCCCCCTTGCAGGCATACGTCATATTTACAGAAGGCAATAGTGGTATAGGCCTATGTCAAAATACGAGTGTATTTTAACATAGGCTAAACATCGATAAAGTTGATTATTCTTTACGGATAAAATGGATTGCTGGGTCGGGTTTGGTCCACGGGCCGTATGTTGTGCACCTTTGCTTTATACAGACTGCTGTGCCAAGAGCTGTAAGCGAGCAGCACCTACGAAGGCTGACAATGTGCACGGTAGGGTCGTGCGGCCAACTCCACGTCCGGCCACCTCGCTCCGCATCGATCCCACATCGCGTGCACGCCCCAAACGGGGACGCCAGCAGTTCTCATCGAAACACTCACGCGATGACGGTCTTGACTGCGATATCCTTGATCTGCTCCCATATCGGGCGCCAGTCGACTCCCTTCTCGCACAGGTAGCCCCACAGCGCTTTCAGGGCCCTGCCACGCGGCGGCACACAGCAAACGCGTTGCGTTGGCACCGCCGCCCGCTCTGTGGACATCAACGTTATGTCGTCGCCCGTCTTCACCGCGCTCCGATTGAAAGTGTCACCGTAACCGCTTCCCTCTAGTGCCCTCTTTCAGCTGACACTTATTACGTGCATGCATGCGCGTTAGTGGGTGGGCGAACTTTCCTCGCTACGCCTGACTGAATTCCTTCCGACATTGAATGACTATGTGCCACGCGTTTATAAATTAAAAATTATCATTAAGCGTGCGCGTGCGTGGAAGAAGACGTTGGCAAGTTGGACGCGACCGCCCCCCGCGTCCGGCGGGCACGGGAGGCCGCGTTCCCCGGGAGACCCGCGTGGCCGCCGCTCACCACTTGTGGCCTTCGCGCTGCGTGCAGTCGCCGTTGCTCTTGTAGGCGGCGTTGTTCTTGTTGACGCTGTAGTTCGTCAGGTGCATGAAGCGGTTGCCCAGAGTCTTTGCGGAGGAGGAGTACCTGCGTGCATGCGACACCGCAGCGGCAGCGCGTTAAAGTCCGCGAGGCTCTGCGAACCGTGGGAATCTGTGGACGCATTGGAAGCTACCAAACGTTGTGTAGAAGCACTTGCGTAAGAATTGCTTTCCAAAGCTGTTGTTTCGGGATAGCCGTGTCGAGCGCTCGCCTTCTCTCCTTCGAGAGAAAGAAAGCGCTCGATTCTCATACATTGTGACGAACCTACATCCGTGCAAACGCTTATATAATCAGCCAAAACCTACCTGGGCCACTCCCGCTGACAGTATGCACGGGGAGAGAGACACACAGGTGTAATTACGATGAAGCACGCGAACAAAACCCACACGCGTTGTCACAGTACCACACTGTCACTTCAACCTCAACACGAACCGTGGCAGACACAGGGCACAAGGCAGCGCTATACCAATGATAGGACAACAATCCATTGCAGGACACCGGGGTTTGTACAGTGGGAGAAAACCGAAGCACCAGCAAAAACCCGCGTGGAAATGAACAACCTAGGACGCGCCGGATCTCGTCGGATCTGTGAAGCTCAGCAGGGCCGAGCCCGGGCCGCCGCCCGGAACGCACCTGCAGCTGGCGAATCGCACGAGGCCGTCCTCAAACACGTAGATGCGCAGGGGGTCGTACGAGGTCACGTAGACGTACACGCGCAGGTCGAACTTGCTGCCGTCGATGAGGTACGGCTTGTGCAGGTACCTGCGGTCGCACGTGCCGACCCGCGCGTCAGTCGCCTCCTCGTCGCCCTCGTGTCGCCGCGACTGCCCGCGGTTGCTGCGCCCGGGATTTCACTCAAGAGTCCTCCGACCGTAAATTTAACACGAAGGCTTTCGTGACCAATGTTATCCATAGTCTAGCTCTTTTTTACGAGTCAGGTAACGTAAAAAATACAATTGCCGTGTTGAGGAATCTACCGCACTTCGTTGTCTCATGCGCGCCGTTCAAAACCACCACAAACGCAGGTTGCAACGACACACTGTTTCGCCCACTACACACTCAATAACAACAACAACTAAACGGCGGTGATGTCCCTACTGCGCTTGTCCCAACGGTTTCTCCGAGCGGACGTTATTTTTTTTGGGAAGTCAACGAAATGCCACTCCGACGAAGAACAGTTTCATCCTCGTCTATTTCAGCGACAAAACCAACGGCGTTCACCTCTGCACGAGCAGCGGCCTCTTCTTGGGCAGCTGGCTCCACTTGCTGATCACCTTGATCCCGATCCCCCGCGCCGACGCCGGCTGGAGGGACACACGCACCCGCAAAGTTACACCACCTCGTCAGAACCGGGGGGGGGGTGAGGGCGCTATCCCACGTGGCCCGAAAACCTCGTTGGAGAGAGGGGACCTCTATACCACGGGGGCCAGGGAACCTAAAAACTAACACGGCACAACCGCACAAGATACGCGATTCTGGCGCCATCGTCGCTGGCGCCGTCGTCGCTCCGGGGGGGATTCGCACCGGCTTCACGATCCAGCGCTGGCGGCCGGCGGTGCCGAGGGCGGCGGGGCCCCCCCCGTCCCACGCCAGCCGGAGTGCCCGCGTGTCCTGCGGCAAGACGAACGAGCGCGGCACAAAGCCAAAGTCGCGGCGGCCCCAGCGCGCCCGCAGCCGCGACAGGTTCCGCCACAGACGGTCCTTGCGCCCGATTTGGAAGGAGCCGGGGAAGTGGTTCAGCTGCGGGGTGGACAACGGAAGGGGAGGGGGCGAGTGAGAACGGAGCACAGGTCACCGGGTTCACGGCGCAGGGCACAAAGCACTCCAATAATAATAATAATAATAGCATTTTATAGAGCGCCTTTCACCCAAGGGTCACAAAGTGCTGCACAAGGGCCGCGGAGAGAATGGCAAGTCAACAACGAAAAAACTAATAAAAACCAAAGCAACAAAAATGTATTGATTAAGGCTTCCAATAGACTGAAAGGTCGTGAAAGAGGCAATCTTAAGAGCGGCAAAATATGCCAGCGTCCCCTAAGATGGCCGTCACTTCCTTAAAGACAAACACGGAGGGAGACAGGGAGGGAGGGTGAGCAACAGGGGAGACATAGGGACAGACATGAGGGGGAAACAACGCAAATCTAAATTAAACAATTAACACTGAAGCACAAGAACATGTACATAGACACACGCAACAGTAAAGAAAAACGCAGCAATTGATAACAATAAAACATAACTTTTACATAGAAACAAACTCGAGAGAAGAAGAACAGATGAAAAGTGATAAATATGTATAACAAATCAAAGTAAAATAAATACGCTTAACACAGGGATAAACGAGTCTCGCTCGAGTGACTGGGATGCCCAGGTTGTACGGTCAAAATAAACGAGGCTCGCTCGAGTGACTGTGTTGCCCAGGTTGTAAAGTCAAAACACATGAAGCTCGCTTGAGTGACTGGGTTGCACAGGTTGTAAATTATAAAAAAAAACGAGGCTCGCTCGAGTGACTGGGTTGCCCAGGTTGTAAATTATAAAA
>JAZEWU010000020.1:7090082-7100175 GCA_036362915.1 Geotria australis | reverse complement strand
GGCCATGAACAAGATCCGGGACGTGCTCGCGGACGACAAGCACGACTGGGAGCAGCGCGTGGCGGCCGTGAGTCCCCGGGCCACGCGCCCGGCAACCTCCCGTCAGACGTTCCGTAGGAATAGCGGCGTCGCCGCCGAGTGCACAGGCGGTCCAACTGCACTGCGCCGCGTGGGCCGTGGGGGCCCAGGCACAGAGTTACGATGAGGCGGTGGGGGAATCGGAGAGGGAGCGAGCTGGTAGATACATTCACACTGTGAATTCGCACCGTGAGAGTATCGCACTGTGAACGTATCGACTGTGTGTACACATCGCCACTGCGGAGACGAAAGCAATAGGGCACAGTGCTTGCAACACCACCTCCACGTGTGCCCTGCCAGCCTGCTGCTTGCTACCAGCACTTGACTCCTACATCCTGTTGCAGGCTATACGGAAATCTTTATCTGTGTGTGCTCAGCCGTGGGGAGCGGTGGCTCAGTGGTTAGCGCGCTGGGCTACAAACCCAGAGAACCGCTCACGGTCGACACCGATAACGATTTTCTCAACTGATCCTGGGCCTCAAATGAGTACCTAGTGCGGTGCCGGCCACCCACCCGCTCGTGTGCCGTGTTGAACGGCACTTGATCCGAGTCTGTCAAGGCTACACGGGGGATCCTTGTCTGTGTGTGTGGGCTCACCCGTGCCGGGCCCGTGCAGGTCAGGGAGGTGCGCTCGCTGCTCGTGGCCGGAGCCACCAAGCACGACAGCTTCCTGCAGCTGCTGCGGCTCATGGACCCGGCGCTCAAGCTGAGCGTGCGCGACCTGCGCTCACAGGTCGTGCGCGAGACCTGCATCACACTCGCGTGAGTCTCACCGTCAGCGGCGTCGTCATCACCGTCGCCATTGTTGTCATCACGAGCCTTACTATTGTCGATATCATCGACTTTAATGGTTGCCCTTCGGAGCTGTTCTTTCCGGATATCCGTGTCATTGAGCGATCTGCCCGTCTCCCCTCGCGACGTTTCGTCTCCCGCGTTAGAAGCGTCGTCAGGTGTTAATGTAGGAGGCGAAACGTCGCGAGGGAGATCGCTTAGTGACACGGCTATCCCGAATTAACAGCTCCGAAGAGCAACCATCCTGAATCGAGCCGTGAAAACCTATATCAGTACATCATCATCTTAATCGCCGTCATCTTCACTCTTATCGACGTCCCTGGCGTCGTCATCGCAATCGTACTCAACCGCAAAGTCAACGCTGCCATCGCCGCAGTTACAACCGTCATCATCCCCATCAATCACCGTCGATAATGCGACTTGGCCTCAAACGATTACCGGTGCGTGGCGTAATCATCAGCACTGAGTCGACAAGAGCACCCGGGCGCGATGCTGACCATCCACCCCTCAATTGCCATGACGGCCTCAACAGGCCGTCGCTAACGGCACCTGGCCCGAGTGGCACCTGGCCCGAGCGTCTGTGAGAGACTATACGGGGGATCTTTGTCTTTGCGCGGTGCGTGCGTGTGTTTGCGATACAGGCACCTGTCGGCGTTGCTGCGGAACAAGTTCGAGTTCACGGCGGAGGCCGTGCTGGCCGGGCTGTTTGCGCTCGTGCCGAACAGCGCCAAGGTGATGGCCACGTCCGGCCTCGTGGCCATCCGCCTCATCCTCAAGGTACGTCACCACGGCGCCTGTGCCAGGCCGGGTGCACCTTGAGGCCACGCGGAGCGGCGAAGGCTCGCCGACAGGAGGCCGGGTCCACCTTGAGGCCACGCAGAGCCATTGGCTGCCTGACTGAGATGACTGGCTGGGGCACGCAACACACAAAACCAAGGCGTCGGGCGTGACGGGTGGACACGTTATTGAACCGTGCCGACCACTGTGTGTGTGCGCACAGAACACGCACGCGCCGCGCCTCGCGCCCATCGTCTGCTCCAACGCCACCTCCAAGGCTGTGGCGGTGCGCAGGTGAGACGCACTGGCGACCGCTGGAGGCGACTCAAACGGCTTTAAAAAAAAATTAAGCTGGTAAGTCTAAAGCAGGGGCGGCACGGTGGCGTAGCGGTGAGTTAGCGCTGCCGTCTTACAGCAAGGTCCCCGGGTTCGTCTCCCGGCTCGGTTGCCTTTCTGTGCACAGTTTGCATGTTCTCCACGTGTCCGCGTGGGTTTTCGTCGGGCACTCCAGTTTCCTCCCACAGTCCAAAGACACGCTGCTGTATAGGTTAATTGGCCTGCCGACTAAATTCTCCTCGGTGCCCTGTGACGGACTGGCGTCCGATCCTGGGTATAGCCCTGTGTCTGCTGGGATAGGCTCTGGCTCACCACAACTCTGTACAGGATTAAGTGGTTTCTGATGATGACGATGATGATCATTGGCCGAAACAACCAACTACATGTTAAGCCTGTCTAGCCCGCTTGCTGGACATCACATTAGGCCTGCAGTCTCTTCATAACCGTAGTATAACTGATGAGCTACGATGATAATGATGACGATGACAGGTGAGGGAACGCTGTGTGAACGTTGGCCATGTCGCACCATCCAGACGCAGCTTCGAGTTCCTGGACCTCATGTTCCAGGAGTGGCAGACGGCCGCGCTGGAGAGGTGAGCGGGTACTGCCGGGCACTGTGGGTACTTTAAAGTATCAAGGGTAGCGCTGGCACTGACCCTGAACCACGACAATTATCGCGGACCCCTGCGCGACCGCGTTCGCCGCTCTGAAGCGACGGACCGCATCGCCACTCCGCCGCTCGGATGTCCCGCGCGTTCACACCGTGAGGCTGCGGCTGAAGTCGCCCACTGGCTCGCTCGTCGAAGCTGCACGTGAACACGTCGGAGTTTCTGAATGTCCACACGCACGGCCAAAAACGCGGGAACCGTCCACGCTTGTTTTCGTATGTGTGCTTCTGGCTGTCGCTTTTACGACAATGGCTTGTCGCGTCATTTACAGGACGCGATGAACTCAGCTGTCCGCCCGTATCTCACTCGCCCCCCCCCGGTCTGTCCGTGTGTCTGCAGACACATGACCCTGCTGGTGGAAACGGTGCGCAAGGGCATCACGGACGCAGACTCGGACGCGAGACTCGAGGCGCGGAAGTGAGTTGGATCGCGGGCCCCCTGGGTCGGGACCCCGAGTCTCGCCCCGAGTCTGGTCACGAAATACCTCACAAAGCCCCAGTTGACACAACAGCAACAACAGCTCACATTAGTAACGCAGCCAGGACGTTACAAACATCTTACGCTAACACATCTGCGCTCCACCCCGTGCCGGGTCGCAGGGCCTACTGGGGGCTCCAGAGCCACGCGCCCGGCGCGGCCAAGGCCCTGCTGACGTCGCTGGAGCCGTCGTACCAGCGCGCGGTGACGGCGCAGCGTGGCGGCGGCCACCCCAACGGCTCGGGCCTCCTGCAGCCCCACTCGGACCGCTCCTCCAGCAGCTCCCAGGAGAGCCTCAAGTAAGGGCCGCGGATAATCACGGGTCGTCACGGGTCATCACATGCGGGGCTTATCACGTGCCGATGACCCCGTCGTAAGTCGAATTGGTAGCAAGTCGAAAATACCCTTTTAACAGATTGTAAACGGAACACAACCAGCTGCTAGACACCCAAACACAGACTGAGACCCAGACGATACAAATATGGCGCTCATAAGTCGAGGAGAGACTGTACAAACGGGTACTCATGACGATGATGATGACAATGACGAACACCACTAGAAGTCAACAGTGCACTAACCCGTGCTCACCTCTCTCCCCGACCCGATGCCGTCAACCTCCCGTGCCGTCGCCGCTCCAACAACAGCCGCCACCTCGGCAAGCGGGGAATTCCGCACAACCTTCACACGGCAACGACGACCAAAGGTGGGCGCGGGTCGGGCGGCGGCGCGAATGCTGAGCCTGCATCGCCGAGAGGCTGGGTTCCAGTCCGGGTTGCAGCCTCTACCCGTGATTAAACCGGGTTTGCAAGAGCAGCGAGTTGGTCGTCTCAGCCCGGCCGCCAGCGACTGCGTAAAAACTAACATCGTGTTAGGTTTGACGAATTATCGCGTGTACAGTGGTCCCTCGCATTTATGATGGCCTCACAATATGATGTTACTATATGGCTGCGCGTGAACGTGGGTGGCGCGGCAGCCAATCGGCGATGCAAACGCATGCCGCTTGGGTAGCTTCTCGGCCAATAGCAACTTTTTTTAGTGTTTACATCTCAACGTCCAAGGTCTTGGAACGAATCACCGTAAAACAACAAAGCGAGGGCCTGCTGTACTGATTTCGGTTTTTCGCGGCTTGACAATATGAGAACTGCTCGTACATCCGGCCTCCATGGAGTACCCTGACCCCGCCGCCGCCCTCTGCCAGTGCCGGCGGGCGCCCGCAAGCCGCCGCCGTGCGCCCCGGGCGCCATGCAGCGCTCGCGCAGCGACGTGGACGTGGGCGCCGCACACAGCGCCAAGACGCGCATGGCGGCCGGCTCGGGGGTCGCCGCGGGGGCCGGCTCGGGGGTCGCGCTGGGTCGAGAGCGGCCTCCGACGGCGCCGGCGCGCCACCACGTCCAGAGCAGCGGATACGGTGAGCGGCGCTGCGGCGTCGACCACGATGTCGACGATGGCGACGATCGGGGCCGTTCGCTCGCTCGCGGCATCGACGCGTAATTGAATTTTGGGCTAGGTCACGTGACGGGCTAGGTCGTGTAACGATCTAATCCACTCACGCGTTAAGTTGGTGTACTTGCCGTTGCTGTCGTCATCGTCATTATCGGGAGCAGCAGCAGCAGCAATCACGTCATCGTTGACGAGCAAGGAAACCACAGCGAGGCTGTGAGATCGTAAATATGAACAGCAATAGCTGCATCATGATCGCCATCAGCAGCAGAGTGGTCATCGTCGTTAGGAGCATAAACGGCACCAACACCACTAACAGCATCATAACCATATGCGGCAGAGCATCATCATTACCATCACCCGTAGCAGTAATAGTGGCACCATTACTAGCAGTAGCAGCTGTAGGAAGGGTGATGTCACACCACCATTTGTGGCATCTTCAGAAGATGAAAGAGCATTAGGAATAGCAACTCCCTCATCGTCATCACCGTCGCGTCACCATCGCCGCCGTGTCCCCCAGGCATCCAGCACAAGTCGGGAGGCGCGGGCGCTCTGGGCTCTCCCGGGGAGCGGCACGGACGCCCGGCGGCGAAATCCGTCTATCAGAACCAGCGTGAGCCGCGCGCCCGCCTGCACTAGCGCCAACGCGCCAACACACTAACCCGGCAACACACCAACACGCCAACGACAAATACACGCAGACACAGCGGATAACACAGACACGGCAACCGGCAACCGCCACCTAGTGGAGGTGACGTCAGGCCAGGTGCACCCTGAGGTTGTCACGCACAGTGTGAATGGCTCGCTGACAGGAGGTCACGGGACAGACCCAGTTGTCATGGGTTAACTGACTGAGATGACTGGCTGGGGCAGCACCTCAGCTCCCTACCGCGCCAGATTGCTGCATATTTTAAGCAAACAACAACAAACAACCGTCTTTCGCCACTAAGTGGCGGTGACGTCACCACGTCGCCTGTGCCAGGCCACATGCACCCCGAGGCCACGTGAAGTGTCGAAGGCTCGTCGACAGGAGGTCACAGGACAGACCCAGGTGTCATGGGCTGCCAGACTGAGATGACCGGCAGATGCTCCACATACAGACACAGACAGACGGGTACGATCGGCAGCCAGTGACCCAGTCATCGCCAAGCGGGGGCATCGAGCGTTTCCACCACTCACGTCTCCCGTCCCGTCCCCCGCTTCCCCGCTCCAGGCAGCCGCTCCAGCTCCCCGGGCCGCTTCCTCGCGGGGATCGGAACGCGGGTGTCGCGTGGGTCGCGACCCCCGATCCCCGCGCCGGCCTGCGCCCTCCCCGCACCCCCGCTTCAATCGCAGGCCCCCGCGGTGGGGGCGGCGGGGGCGGCGGGCCCCTCGGGCCAGAGGGCTAGCCGCATCCCACGCAGCCTCGGGGGCAGCCGCGACTCCAGCCCCGCCAGGGTCGGGCCCTCCGGTACGGGATTTACCTCCAGGCCTCAGCCTGTCATTAAGCTAGGTTCTCTAAGCGGAGCTGATGGTCTGCGCGTGCATCTGTGCGTACGCGCGCGAGTCCGCGCGCGTGCCCTGTGACGGACTGGTGTCCCATCCTGGGTATAGCGCTGCCTTCCACCCCGTGTCTGCCGGCATAGGCTCAGGATTAAGCAATTTCTGACAATGTATGGATGGATGGGATTTTACATAGCGGCAGTAATTACCCTTTACTGGAAGACTCATACCCCGGGGTCGCTCTTTCTGTAATGCCCTCGAATTGACCAGTAGTTCGGGGGGGCCGACTTTGAGTGTCCACCACGCGAGGAGTCCACCGGCGGAGGGCTAATTGAGGCGCCGTGGAGTCTGGAAAGCAAATGATCAACGGACAGTTGAGACTTGCTCCGCGTGTGCTGTTGACTCAAGAGATTAGCTGGGGAAGGGCTCCATTGTCTTAGGTTTAGCCGAAGATTGGAGATAGGATAACACGCTGCCTTGGAGGAAGGGGGAGATCGGTTTGCGTGATAAGTCAAAGGATAAAGAGACTGCGCCTTGCCATGCAGAGGGAGAGGAGATTCAGACAGAGACGACATTCAGATTCAGAGGAGATTCGATTGAGAGACGCTTTCCTGGGTGAAGTTTTGATTTGTTAGTCCGGCTGGGGCCGTGCTTTGCACGGCCCCCGGCCAGCGTGTTCGGTGAGCTGAGGTGTTAGCGTGGTGTGCGTGCTGCGGCGCTCCACTGCTAGATAGTAACCAGCCAGCGCGTACCTTTGAGCTGAGGAGTTAGCGCGGTGCGCGCGCTGCGGCGCTCCACTGCTGGATAGTAACCAAAAGTCGTGCCATCGAGCCGAGGAGCTCGATGAGTGAGCAAGCTGAGCAAACGAGCGGTCATACTGATGGACTGCTGCGTCGTTGCGGGAAGTCTTGTGTTGGTAACGGAACGTCACTCCGTGTTTGGTGAAAATTGGACGACTCTGCTTTGGTGAAATAAACGACCTGGCTCAACCTCTTGCAACTGCCGCGCCTCGCCCTTCATCTGTTCTGCGAGAGGGTGGCCCTGGGCCGCACCGACCACCGTGTGCTCTGGTGTCCGAGGCGTTCGTCTTACATCTTAGAACGTGGTAAAGGACCCGCGACGGCCCATCTCGACAAAACAGAATAACGGCCAACTTTACATTTCAAATGAGCTTCATCTCTTGCGTTCTCATCCGGTTCAGCGACATTATCCCGCGGCGTGAATCTCCGTGTGTAATCTGCGCGCTTATGTCATTGTCGCCCCGGCACGCGCGCAGTTCGCGAGAGCCGCATCCCGCGCGTCAGCCTGAGCCAGGGATGCAGCCGCGACACGAGCCGCGACAGCAGCCGCGACCCCAGCCCCGTGCGAGCATTCACGGCGCTCTGTGAGTGACGGCTCACTCACCCGCTCGCTCGCTCAGCACTCTCTCACACCAGTGACGATTATCCAAACCGATCCAGGATCTCCGCTAAGTCGACTCGGCCTTAAATAAGTACCTGGTGCGGTGCGTAAACATCACCGCTAGGGAGAGAAGGTTGGCCGGGCGTGGGTGCTGGTCACCCGCTCGCGAACAGCACTTGCCCCAGCGGTGCGTGGAGGCTATACGAGGGATCTTTGTCTGTGTATGCATGTGTGAGCAGCGCGCGGGAGCCGCATCCCGCGCGTCAGCCTGAGCCAGGGCTGCAGCCGCGACACGAGCCGCGACAGCAGCCGCGACCCCAGCCCCGTGCGAGCATTCACGGCCATCTGTGGGTGACCGCACTCGCTCACTTGCTCACCCACTCGCTCACTCACTAAGCACTCTTTGAGAGGGCTCGCTCACTCACCCGCTCGCTCACTCACACGCCCGCTCACTCACTCGCACAGCGCCCTGTGAGAGCACAGGCTCACTAATCCACACACCCGCTCGCTCACCCGCCCAGCCCTCTGTGTGAGCGAGAGCACTTGCTCACCCGTACACGCGTGCACGTACGCTGCCGGATATACAGCCGGTTCCCAGGTCGCACTGCATCCTCGCCTCTTGAGGTCTCACCTGGTTTCAGTGTGTTCAAGCTCATCTCCACCTCTTCCTCCTCCTCCTCCCTCCAGCCACGCGGCAGCAGTCTCGCTCCACCAGCGCCCTCACCAATAGCTTCGTGCCTTCAGGTGAGGGGACGCGCCGACACGCACGCCGGGTCAGGTCAGAGGCGCGACCGCGTTGCGTGCGTAGCGCCCCGGCTAGCGTGTGTGTGCTGTGCGGGTGTGTGCTGGGTGTTGTGCGTGTAATATGTGTTGTGTGCTGTGTGTGCGTGTGTGCGTGTAGACCCGTACTCGCTGATACAGAGCCGGGGAATCTCGTCGTCGGTGAACGCGATGCGATTCCTCGACCCAGGCTCCGACGTCGAGGCGGCCGTGGCGGACGCGCTGGTGACACACGGGGGGCCACGGGGACATACGGGGACATACACACAGATGGACACACGGGGAGACACACGGGGAGACACAGTGACACAGGAAGAAATGGGAACATGAGGCACGGACAACAACCGCCGACGCCGCCAAGTGGCGGTGACGTCACCACGACAGTTGTGCCAGGTGCAGCTTGAGGCCACGTGAAATGTCGAAGGCCCATTGGCAGGAGGTCTTCGGACAGGTGTCACGGCTTGACCGAGATGACCGGCATAATCACCACCTGTGCTCCCCACCGTGCCAACGTGCACACACGTACAACAACCGCCGTTCGCACACACGCACAAACATGCACACAGACACCATGAGCCACAGACGCAAGTCCCCGTGTCTCACTTCTTCCTTGGCCCCCCGTCTCTCTCCCCATCGCTCCCGCTGTCCCCGAAGACCGGGAGCACCAGAGCTAAGGTGAGGCCGCGAGTCTGGTCAACACGGCGCCTAGCGACGCGGCGTGGAAGGTGTTGGGCGACTATGGTTGTGGTGGAGGGTGACGGTGAAGCGACCTGAGCATTGTTCCGCTAGCAGGCACCGTCTTTGCCCAATCCTGGCCAGCCCGCTCAAAACGTGATAAAGGAAAACTGAATAAATTACATTAAAACAAATGACGATTCCACTGGCTATTGCTGCTGTTGATAGCACTGATGTAGGTTTGTCACAGCTCGATGCCTAAGAATTGCTTTCCAAAGCTGTTCTTTCGGGATAGCCGTGTCGAGTGCATGTGGACGCCTCCAACGTGGGAGTCGAAACGTCGCGAAGGAGAGCGACAGAGCGCTCGACACGGCTATCCCGACAGAACAGCTCCGAAGAGCAATCACGGTGACGACAGCGTCAGTGACATCAGCGCGCCCGCCCGCCCCTCTGCCCGTCGCTCCCCCGCGGCAGCGCAAGCCGGCGCGGCGCCGCTACGACGCCTACGGGATGACGTCGGACGACGACGCGATGAGCGACGCGTCCAGCGCCTGCTCCGAGCGCTCGTGCGGGTCGCGGGGGTCGCGGGGGGCTCACGGGGCCCCCATGGCGCCGGGCCCGCCGGGCCCCTACGCGCTGCGCCAGGCCGAGGACGTGGCCGACATCCTGAACCGCTGCGCCAGCTCCAACTGGGCGGAGCGGCGCGACGGCCTGCTCGCGCTGCAGGCGCTGCTCCGCGCGCAGCGCACGCTCAGGTGCGGCGACTCTCACACACCACCACCACGATGATGACGATAATGACAACGATAATGATGACGATGATCACAACGACAAAGACGATGATAACGATGATAATAATGACAATGATGCTGAGGATTGTACTTCTGCTACCGCCTCTTCCTCCTCCTGCTGCACCTGCCGCTGCTGCTGGTTCCCCTCCTCCGGTGACCCCTTCTCCTCCTGTTGCGCCTACTCCCCTATGCTTGGCCGCCTCCTGCTGTTCCCACTGCTGCTACGCTGATTATGATGATGATAACGCTACCACCTCATCCTGCTCCATCTGCTCCCAATGATGATGATAGTAGTAACGATACCACCTTCTCATCCTCCGTCTCCATATTCTCCTCCTGCTCTTCTTCTTTGCGATTCTTCGAAGCACGATGGCTAGCCTCTGGACATGGTCGTCC
>JAZEWU010000020.1:6955634-6983560 GCA_036362915.1 Geotria australis | reverse complement strand
CGCGCGCCGGGCGTGGACGCTTTCTGTTAATTAGCGACGGACAATTAAACCAGCTCTTGAAATTTATTTTCTATTTAAAATCCGGGAGAAATGAAAATGTGTCGCTTGATCCGGCGGTTTGTCGAGAGGGGAGGGACGCGGGCAACGGCGCAGACGCTCGACGCGAAGAAACGAGGGACGCGGAAGCGCCGTGATTATTTCGCGGCGAGCACGCGGTGTCCGATGATGTCAGGTTTGTCAGCGCTAATTGGTTTTTTTTTTACCTTTTTTTTTAAACAACAAAAAAAAGCCAGAAGACATTTTTTTCCCCGAGTCATCAGCGGGCTCTTGGCCGCTCGCGGAATGCGCCGCCCGTTAGAAATGTGCGGAGTGCGTGTTATTTTTTTTTTGGCACAGTTTGGATGAAAATACAACGGCAAAATATTGCCCGTACAGCCGTTCGTCAGACTGTTGGAGCGAGTGGCACCTGTTAAGGCCGGAACGGCACGCCAGGGGGGTCGAGCGGCCCGACGTAGCTTGTACCGGCTCGTGACGCGTGAGAATTGCTCTCTGCAGCCGGTCCTTTCAGGATAGCCGCGCCGAGCGTTCCTCCTCTCTCACTCGCGACGTTCCGCCTGCCGCGTCGGAGAACGCGGGAGGCGAGGGGTTGACAGGGAGGGGGAACGGAGGGGAGAGCGAGAAGGTCGAACGCTCGACACGGCCTCCCCCGAAAGACCAGTTTATCGTTGTCTTCGTCTGTCGGCGCGCGTCCGTCTTTTTCAGACGCGGGCGGCCGCGCTGACGCCGAGGTGTCGCGCGCCGACTCGCCGGGGTTCTGCGGCTGCCTGTCGCGCGTCGAGTTCAACGGCGCCGCCCCGCTCAAGGCGGCCCTGCGCGCCAGCCCGCCGCCCTGGGTGGCCGTGAGCGGGCGCCTCCTGCAGTCGGGCTGCGGCGCCGTGCCCCTCACCCTGCCGCCCGCCTCCAGCAGCACCCAGCCGTGGGCACACAGCCTCGGTGAGCCGCCCGAGACGGCGCGGCGGCCCGGTGTCGGAGACGCAACTGCGGCGGTGGACCGCGCGGATCGGAACCGCCGGCCGGTGGATCGTGAGCTGTGTCACATGGAGGCTAGCGCTCCTGCTAGGGTCTCCCTTGGTGAACAGGTCTGGAGTCCAGCACTCCTACTAGGCCTTGATTCGTCGGGGTTCCCTGGTTTCCTCCTACAACTAAAAGATAAAAAAAAAAACTCATTAATTAATTGGCCGATAGCGTAATAATATTTATGACGCAGTGTCTGGCGAATGTTGGCGCCGGCTAACCGCATGGCTGCATTCCCCCCTCACCGCCTCTCTGCGATTTCCTCGCCGCGTCTCTGAGTCGTTCTCTGTCTTCGACAATTGAACGAATATGCGCGGTGGCGCGTTACAAACTGTGATTCTCATTATTAATATTAGGTGCTCGCTAACCGTGCTTGTGCACGCTCTATCTGCTGCTGCTGCTGCGGTGTGCAGACGGGATTGACGGAGGCGACGGTGGGGAGCGCGTGTCCAAGGGGAGCAGCACCAGCTCGGCAATTATCGGAGGTGAGTTAGATTAGACGGATAGAGCGACGTTTATTATTCACAGCGGAGAACAACCCGGTGAGCTCGCAAAGCTCTTTACGGTATTGCTGCGACGAGACAAACACGCGAAGTAAAAATCACAAATTAGCCATCCATCCGTCCGTTTTCTAAACCGCTTGTCCTGGTGAGGGTCGCGGTGACACCAAATTAGCCAAACAACAAAAAACGTTTACAGCTTTTTTTTTTGCACATAAGGTACGTCACCACGGCGCCTGTGCCAGGTTATATGCACCTTGAGGCCACGTGAAGTGTCGAAGGCTCTCTGGCAGGAGGTCCGTTTTCCCATGTTAGCCTATGGGCATTCCGTTTCCCCGTGTTACTCCAATGGGATTTCCATCTCCCCACGTTACCCGACGGGCATTCCATCTTGCCCTTGTTGAGGTACGGGTATCCCGCTTTCCCCCACGTCAGCCTGCGGGCATTCCATTCTCACCCGCGTTATCTAACAGGCTCACGGAACGTCGTCTTAAGCACGTGGCGGGCACGCTTTTCACGTGGCCCTGTGCCAACCCCCGCCGCCCGTCCTGCCCTCGGCGCCGCGCTTCGGCGATTGGCTCCGTTCGAATTCGATTCTTCGAAGCGTGATGGTTATATGACAGTTGTTTCCCATTACAACAAGTTCTTCTTTAGTTGCAGACAGCCCTTCAACATTTACAGATATAATAGTCAGTGCGGGCCTTAAAGGCGGCGGGCATTAGCCTCTCTTCTTGCTCCAGACTGAGGGGGCTTCTGGCATCTGTTGCGCTTCCGGACATCGTTGTCTTTCAGCTCCTCGGCTTCGAAGTGTTCGGTAGAATTTGCAGGTAATGCCAAGTAATTACTTGAGAGGGATCGCGACGTGAACGCTTCAACCTTGAACCCCATCGCCTGCGTTATTTTGGGCCGGAGCTCCTCTCCTGCCCGTCCGGTCTCGTTAGAGAAACGCGCGTTTTATTTCGCGCAACAAACCTTCCCCCGGTGGGATTTATCGGGGATGGCGCGGCTAGGCGCCCGGGACCCGCAGGCGATTCGAGACAAGGCCCCCCGTCCCTGTGTGGAGAAGCGAGAGTGCGGGTGGTGCGGTGACGGTGGGCAACGCTCCCGTTTTCGTGTGCTCCTCAACGACGCGCGCTCTTGATTGCAGCGCCCACCGGGGAGGGGAGAGAGTGCGAAACGGTGGGGGAAGAAAGGCGCTGGAGGAGGTCGGTGGGGAGGACTAGCTCTGGAGAGATTGGGGGCAGAGGAAAGGTGACGAATATCAGAACCAATCCTAGGCTTCCCTTAGATCGACTCGGCATTAAATTAGTACACACACACACAAGTGTGCGCGCGGTTAATTTGCACCCTACCTGTTTGATTTGAGATGACTGGGTGCGTGTGTGTTTGTGCGTGTGTGTTTGTGTGTGTGTGGTGGGGAACGGTGGTCTGCTGCATTGATGTAGTTTATCACAGCTCCATGTATGAGAGCTGCTCTTTCGGGATAGCCGCGTCGAGCGTTCCACGCGACTATCCCCAAAGAGTAGCTCTCGGGTAGTCTGGTGCGGTTAGCGTACTGCGCCGCGAACCCCCGCGACCCGAGTTCGATACCCGCTCACGGCCAACATCGGTGACGAATATCAGATCCTTAAATTAGTACCCGGAGCAGTGTGTGAAACACCAGCCATGGTCGATCATCATCATCATTATTCGAAACCGCTTAATCCTGTACAGGGTTGCGGTGAGCCGCAGCCTATCCCGGAAGACACAGGGCGCAAGGCAGGGCTATACCCTGGATGGGACGCCAGTCCATCACAGGGCCATAGGAGGTGTTTATTGATGTTTATTAGTGCACGCTGGCAGATTTTTGCCGCTCTTAAGATTGCCAGTTTCACGACATTTCGGTGTGTTCGAAGCAGCCTTAATCGTAAATTTTTTGTCGCTTTGCTTTTTATTGGTTGTTTTTCTGTCGTTGACATGCCCTTCTCTCCGCGGCCCTTGTGCAGCACTTTGTGACCCTCGGGTGAAAGGCGTTCTATAAAATGCTATTATTATCATTATTACAGCATAAAAATACCCAGTGAGACAAAGGTGACCGGGCATGTTGCTAGCCACCCACCCACCCACCCCCGTCGCGCGCCGTAAAAACCTTCTGCTAAGAGCACTTGGCCCAACAGTCAATTCATGTCCGTGCGGGGGATCTTTATCTTTATACCAAGCTTGGCACTGCTCCAAATCTGTAGTGTTGTGGGCACGTAGTAGTAGTAGGAGGAAGCGGGTGTGTGTGGGGGGGGGGACACACAAGTTCATTAAACCTGGAGCTCGCGTGGAAATTAACGAGCCAGTCGTGTTTTTTTTTTCATTCCCCGACGCGCTCTAAATGAAACACGCGGCATCAGCAAGGTTACATTGTATCCGGCGATTGGAAATGAGAAACTTCTCAACAATTTACAGGTTTGCACAGGCCGTCGGGGAACTCGAGTGCGCCCGCCCGCGTTCCTTAACCCCGACGCTGGCACATTACCAATAAGTAAACAATGGCTTTCAGCCCTCACACCGCCGTCGTTAACACACCGCCGCCCGATAACGGGAACATTATAAAGATTGCTCTTCGGTGCTGTTCTTTCGGGGCGGCCGTGTCTCCTCCGCGACGTTCTGCCTTACGCGTTGCGACGCCAGTCCATCACAGGGCACCGGGGGGAATTTAATCAGCAGTCCAATTAAGCTACGCAGGCAGCATGTCTTTGGACTGTCGGGGAGGAAAACCGGAGTGCCCGGCGAAAACCCACGCGGACACGGGAGGGAACACGCAAACTCCACACAGAGAGGCACCCGAGCCGGGATTCTAACCCAGGGTCTTCTTGCCGTGAGGCGGCAGCGCTACGCACCGCCCCACGTCGTGCCAACCTCCATCGGTCTAATTGCGGCGCGGAAAATATTCAGCGCGAAATGAAACCCCGATCACCGTTAATGTAATTCGTGTTGATTAAAAAAAAACGATGCCGCCGCCGCTATGAGGAGTTGGCGGCCATTACTGACGTTGTGGTTACCTTCGCTGCTAGTTGGCGTTCCACTGCTGCCGCGCGTGTAACTTGCTGCTAGTTCCCGGGCACGTGCGCATCCATTGCCGGCGCCGCTCTCTGACCCCCCCGCCCGCCCGCTCGCGAGCAGGGGTCATCGCGGTGGTGTGCTTCGTGCTGCTGGTGCTGCTGGTGCTGCTGGCGCGGTACCTGCTGCGGCACAAGGGCACGTACCACACGCACGAGGTGAAGGGCTCGGACACCGCCGACCACGTCGACTCGGCCATCATGGACCACGACCCGGCCTTCTCGGAGCCCATCGAGGAGAGCAAGAAGGAGTGGTTCATATGAGCGTCTCTGTCCCGTCTCTCACCCACCCCCAACACCACCCCCCGTCCCCCCCCCACTTCCGTTCCCCTTATGGGTGGAGAACGGGAAGGTGGGGGATCAGTTTTTTTTGTTCAGACAGCGGGAGCGGGGAGGGAAGAGTGGAGACGGAGCGCCGGCGCGTGACGTTTTAAACGACGCGCGATGGATGCGCGGTTCCGATTTGACGCGATTCTAACGTGCCGTGCAAGCCGAGTACTAAATTGTGAATCGTAGGCACGTCGTGCGCTCAAAGAGGGATTCGTATTCCGACAGGAGCGGGCACCCGGGTTGGCGGCGGAGTGGCGGTGGCGACGCTCGCGCGCCGCGGCGACGAGAGCCTGGGTTTGATTCCCGACTCGGGTGCTGTTCGTTCTCCACCCTGTTCTGCATGGGTTTCCTCTCAATTCAAATTACACAGAGCAGCAACGTCCCCCCGTTACTGGGAAAAAACCTGGCAGAACCCTCCAGAAGGAGAGTCTTGAGACTCATGAGAGGCTTCCCTGGGTAAACAAAGGTTTATTAACACGATAAAAATATCTAAGTACGAAGGATATGTTTTGTATATGATTACCGTTGAACAAGAGACGGTGGTGCACAGAGTGGGGTTCTGGCCTCTCCGTTTGAGTCCTATCCCCTAGTACGCATGGGTATTCTCCGGGTTCTCCGGTTTTCCTCACGCGTAAACAGATATATAAATTAAAGGGAACCGGCGAAACATCTGTGGCAGGACCCTCCTGGTGAGAGAGGCTTGCGCGAGGCTCCCCTGAAACAGGCGAAGCATCCTTAACAGCATCGTCGGCGAGAGTGTTACGTTCAGGAATAGAGATGTGCTCCGGTTTTTGTATTTTCGCGGAAAATTCTGCAAACTGGGACCTAGGTACGTACATTTTTTTTGGCTAGTCAGAACATTGTTTTGTTTCGGCGTGATCTGAAAGAATGGCGTCACGGGAAATTACGTAAGATTAACACAAGAGTGGATCTTTTCTGCTGTTGATCGTGCTCGTGCACCGCTGCCAATTGGGCGGCAGCATCGCCACATTCCAATTCGATTCGAAGCGTGATAGTTACATGACAGTTTCCCATTGCAACAAGTTCTTCTTTAGTTGCAGACAGCCCTTCAATATTTAGAGGTAAAATAGTCAGTGCTGGCCTTAAAGGCGGGCATTGTGGCCTCTCTTCTTGCTCCAAACTGAGGGGCTTCTGGCAACTGTTGAGCTTCTGGACATCGTTGTCCTCCAGCTCAGCTTCGAAGTGTTTGGTAGAATTTGCAGGTAATACCACGTATTACTTGACAGGGATCGCGACGTAAACGCTTCTACCTTGATCCCCATCGCCAAATAATCCATCGCATACTTACGTCACTCCTTTGCTTTGGCCCGCGAAAGCTAGTGCGGCGCGGCATTGCGCGGCGGCACTTTTGTGAGCGAGGACGACGCGTTACGTTATCACGCAACGCGAACCATCGCGAAATCTCAAAAAAAAAAAAAACCATGGATCCGATTTCGGCCCAGAAAATTTAGGAAATCAGAATCTCTCAACCATTTCAAACCCGAAACTTGTCCCTATCCAGCAAGGCAACCGTGGGCGAGGTGGCAGCAGGGCTGTCCGGACGGTGAAGAGCAACAGGGACCTTTGACCCCAGGCCTCACACGAAAGAGGGCCCCCACAATGGATATGTGGCTGGTGGAATTATTTGGGCCCCAAAGTCATATTTTGCACCTGGCCTCTACTGGGGGTGGCCCTGGGTGGGCAGGCAGCATGGCCTTTAGACTCTGCGCGTGCTCGCTAAAGGGCAGCGATTTTTATTTTTTATTAATTTTGCACGCGACTTATTTATTTATCTATTTATCTACTTATCGATGTATTGACTTATTTTTATACCTGAATCCCCGGCTGATCATTTCCACAGGGAGAGGAGCGGGGGGGTGGGGGGGGAGAGTGTGTGAGTCGAGAGATCGGCACAACCGAAGCCCTTCGTTGCTGTGTTTGTCGCGATTAATTCTCGCTTGGGGCATTACCGTTACCGGGCTTATAATTGGTTCATCGTTGATGTAATTTTCCGCAGCTGTGAGTGCGGGTGTGCGCGTGGCAGGAGAATGGATGTCGTTGTGTCTCTGGCGAGTGTTCCGCTTTGTTCCGGTTTGTCCCGCGTGCTGTTCGGCTCGACGTCCGAAGGGCTTCGTTCGGCGAACCCGAATCGGGGTTCAGGAGCCGATTCGGGCACGCGGGGAGAAACGTCGGGCGCCGTCTTGGCCGAACGAGCGAACGCGCCGCGCGACCGAGAAAACGCACGCGGAGCGGCACACACATAGCGCGACCGCGAAAAACCTACTCGGTTTTGTAGCCAAGGTCACGCGGTGGTTAGCCAAGGTCACGCCGACCTTGACAAGAGACGGTGACGCTGCTTGCGTGGACACACCGCCTGTCGAACGACGCAGTGGCGCCTGTGGTCAGCAGTGCAGGCAGTAGGTTTATCCGTTGCAGGTACGTGCGGCGGAGTTGGACGGTTCCGTTGTCGCTCGTGCGGGCATTTTGCGATTTGCGGTTTCTTCCCACGCGGCGAAAGAAAAAGCGACAAGACGCAAGGGTAGGAATTTTAACGACTTGCCAATCGTTTGACGCTCGTGGGAAAAGGGAGGCTTGAGATTCGGCAAAGGGCCTTTCTGGCTAAAATCAAGCTCTGGCTCGTATCATTAAACCGACTCAGAATGAGGTAGATGGCTTGCAACCGCGTAGCCGAAATGACAAAGACGCGATTTTTAAAACCACTTCGAACAAAACTATAAATTCCGAGTGCCAAATTTAGGGGGTTAATCTCACCGACGTACGTGCGTTTTTTCTCTCTCTCACGTTGTTAACGACAGTTTACAGAAGTAAGTCCCATCATCACCATCGATGCTGCTTTCATGTGGAATATATGTGGCTGATGGGGTGTGCGGGGGTGTAAGGGAAACAGGAGGTGATCAAAGTCTGTGCCCCGCGGTAGAAATTAGAGAAGCCTCTGATGGTGGAATAATAGCACACGGAATAGAAACATACGCAAATTCGGGATATCGGTTTGACAACAGTGACCGTAGCTGCTGCCACCGGTGTTAGGTGCCAACCCATAATGGCTTTTGGCAAAAACGTCCCTCCAAGCACTGCCTGGCACACAGAGAGGGCGCGGCGCCTCCTTCCACAAGATCACAGCTACATTCCAAGAATGGTCTAATGGTGTTTTCTTTTCAGCTATGTGTGAAATATTGAATTATTATAAAAGTAAATAGGTTTGGGGCAGGACGTGTCAAAACCTGGGAGGGATGATGGCCAGTGGTCGAGACTAATGATAAATTGGCAGCAAAGGGAGGAACCCCCGCCCCTTGAGAGGGCCATCCATCCCGCGAGATGGGAGATGGAGCGTTGAAATCGGCGTTCGCCCGGATGACGGATGGATTTGTTTTCATCGCGGGAGAGTGAGGGATGGAGACGTCTTGTTGATGAGGCCTCTGGCAATGGATTTATCACGGCTGATTATGAGGCTATGAGAGTGATAGTTGTTTTACACGTGCTGGGGCCACGTGGAGATAATCGTGGTGGCCGTGTGGTGGCGGTGCGGTTTGTGAGTTCACAAACTAATCCGTGCGGACTTTTCAGTGTTATCCGTCCTAGGTGTGGTGGGTTTTCTCCGGGTACTTCCAGTTTTTTTTTCTCCCACGCGAAGCGAAGCACTCTTCATCTAAAGTTCTAAACAATTATTTTGCCAAACATTCCAATGAATTGGGGACCTTCCTGGAATCCTGGAAAAGAGTCTTGAGACGCGGCGTGGCTTTCACGGCTTAACAAAGCACATTTGTTCATTTGTTTACTTCCATAGAATTTTGCTCTAGCCCAGGTGTCGACGCTACATTTAACTTGGTCTGTCCCAGAATTTTCACGAAAGTTAAACTCATTCAGAGCTTAATTTCTCACGGTGTATTTTACCGGAGCCGTCCAACCGTCCAGACCACGCTACCCCCTCCTCCCCCCCTCATCTTGACAGTGGGCGAATGGGAGTGCGGTATCGGGGAAACGTTTTCTGGAGCTAATCCCCGGACAGCTCCGAATGAAATTAAGAAATTAAGCCCTGGCGTCAACCTCCTTCGTCCGCGCGCCTACAGGAATAGTTTACAGGTGTCTATAACCCGGGCAGTGTGTTGTGTGCTGTAACTCGCTGTACATAATTAAACAACAACAAATGTGTTTAATAATACTGTAATATTATTACTGTAATTGGTAACGGTGGTGATGACGACGGTGATGGCAACAATAACAATACCGGTGCGGTGTGTGGAGTTTGTCGCTGTCCGCGTGTTTAATCGACGTGATTTGGGGGCTGGGGAGGTGAAATGACGTGATTAAAAGTGCGCCGCAGATCGCTGTGGCTGTCCAGTCGTACCGCCGACTCCCGGCCTGAGTTTATCTTCTCGCCGCGTACGCGATGTTGTCACTCGATTGTAAACAACGACTAAGTGGTGGCGGCGACCGGGCACTCCGGTTTCCTCCCACAGTCCGAAGACATGCTGCTTCTGCATAGGTTCATTGGCCTGCGGACTAAATTGCCCACGGTGCACTGTGATGGACTGGCGTCCTACCTTGCGCCCTGTGTCTGCCGGGATAGGTTCCGGCTCACCGCAACCCTGTACAGGTTTAAGCGGTTTCTGACAATAACGATGAAAATGATACGTGGCGGAGACGTCACCACGGTGTTCGCACCAGGCCAGGTGCACCTTGAGGCCACGTGAAATGTCGAAGGCTCGCTGACGGGAGGTCACGGGACACACCCAGGCAGTCTGTTGAGCCTCACGAAATGTCCCGGGTTTTGTGTCTCCCGGGTGGCAACCTTGGCTCGAACAGATGCTGAGCGATGGCAGCCGAAGGAGGGAACGTGCTGGGGATAATGTCCACCACAGTTTGAGATGATGCGCCAGTAACTCACGTACTTCAGTCGAGATTTGAAAGTGCTGTGAGTGGGGTTTGGACTGGGGGTCGGGGGGCAAACCACAAAGGTTGAGAACCACTCACAAGCGCAGTGTTGAGAAATCTGAGCCCTCCCGTCTAACGAGTCCCTTGTTGATGTTTTGTGAGCCTAGTGCGCCCTCTGGCGGAAATGCAACAATAGCCGCGCGGTAAATAAACAAGACAAAACGCCACCTGGCTAACTCTGTACATATGTCCATCCATTCTCAGAAACCGCTTAAGCCTGTACAGGGTCGCGGTGGGCCGGAGCCTATCCCGGCAGACACAGCAAGCAAGGCAGGGGTATACCCAGGAATCACAGGGCACCGGGGGGCAATTTAGTCCGCAGGCTAATTAACCTTTGCAGCAGCGTGTCTTTGGACTGTGGGAGGAAACCGGAGTGCACGGCGAAAAGCCACGATAACCAACACAAACAATATATAGAATCAGAAGGGAATACAAATCATCGACAGCATTACATTCTGCAAGGGTAAGGGTAGGTAATCATAACGTAATGTCAGCGATCGGCCAATTTTGAGCGTGACAATAATTATGTCATTCCCTCGATCAATTTAATGCAGCGCTTTGTGACCCTCGGGGGAAAGGCGCTATATAAATTGAATTATTATTATTATTATTAGACCTTTGGAGCAAACCATTCCTTGGATACGCGGGAGGGAGATACGAAACCTCGAAGGGAATGAAGGCAAGCTCAAACGAGGAAGAAGTCCAAAATGAACGCATTGGTATATACTATAACTACATTTCGAAGATGTTTTCATAATAGCTATTGAGCCGAAGCAATATTTCGTTGACACGGAGTATCATTGAGCAACGCCTCCCCCCTAAGGTTAAGGTTATTTTTAGCCGCACCGACTCGCCTATTTAAGGGGTGACGAGTGGCCCGGTCGCAACTCGCCGCTCCGAACACTAATGGAGACGTGTTGTTTTCGGAAAGTCGTCTTTGAAGAAGACTTCCAGTAATCTACAGGGAACAACCGGGCGCAACGGAGGGGTTGAGGCAGAACCCCGGGGTTTAAACTCGACTACAGGTTTCTCCACCGAGATCGCGATACGTCACCGTCTTCGCCGGTCTCGCCTAGAAGTCACTACCGGGAAAGGTGAGGGATAACCCGGCAAGCTCGTATAGGCCGCGGCAGGTGACGGCCCGTAGTCCCGCCCGAATGCACGGTCTGTATCGTTACGATGGAGGCTACGCTTGATTCATGTTTACTCTCATTGTTGTGGTGGGGGGTGTTGTCGTCGTCGTTGTTGTTTCTATGTTGGTGTCTTTGATTTACGCCGATCATATACACGATAAATATAGAGTTGTAGGAGAGTCGCCCACTTGCTGGTATCGTGTTTGTGCGTCTTACAGTGAACGGCTCTTAATTATACCTGTACAATGATCTGTTCTTTAACGAGAATACGCGGTGTATATTGAAGTTACCATCGTTTGTGGACGGACAAATGTATACGTCCCTTAATTACGTAATTGAAGGTCGTGATATGGTTAATTGCCCTGACTAAAGTGTCCCCGGTGCCCTGAGATGTAACTTGCTTACCCCTCCCCGCTGGACAGCTGCTAAGAGCTACATAGCGCCAGGGTTCCTTCAAGCTTCAATACAAGCTGACTGATGTATGTTTCGTGTACTTGTACGTACACATACAGTGGCTTTGTCAGTTCACTGCTGGATGAAGGAGTGCGCGTAGTCGGGTCTTGGACCATCATACTTCACTATGCTGGTCAGTGTTGCGGGTTGGTGCAGCTGGGGAGCATAGACGTGGGAGCGTAGAAGTACAGGACTGGATTTTGCTGCACTGCCCCGACTGCTCAATACGGCGCTCCACATCACTATGGCAACCTGTTTGTGCACACGTACGGTAAATTTATTCCGTGTATAATTTGCATATTGATGGTTGCTCTTCGGAGCTGTTCTTTCGGGATCGCCGTGTCACTGGGCGCTCTCCCTCTCTACCTCGCGACGTTTCGTCTTCCAACGTTGGAAGCATCCTCGGGCGCTCAGTGACACGGCTATCCCGAAAGAACAGCTTTTAAGAGCAACCATCATGAATTGTGAAAACCGACATCAGTAATTTGCATATTCTTCCTGTATCCGCCTGGGTTTTCGCCGGACACTTCAGTTTCCTCCCACTGTCCAAAGACACGCTGCCTAGGTTAATTGGCATGCTGACTAAATTTCCCCGGTGCCCTACGATGGACTTGCATCCCATCCTCAGTATAGCCCTGCCTTGCGTCCTGTGTCTACCGGGATAGTGCTCCGTCCGGCTCGCTGCGTACAGCCCAGTAAATGGGATAGCCGAGATATGCTTTGCATATGTAAAGTGGAGTAACGACTTACCCATCCAAACTGCTATTTTTAGTTAATACACATTATCGTCTTTATGGCTATTGGAAACCCATTGGCTCTAGCCACTGGCTATGACGGTGATGCTGTTTCGGGAGTGGAGAGTGGAATTGCTCGTCACCCATCGTCAGGCGAACACAAAGGGGAATGTCGTCATTCTTTATAAGGTGTGTCATCTCACGAGCATCATCAGCCCTTTAGAAAAGGGCTACAGTCCTACCCGTATTGTCATCAATATATACACGCACTGCTCGACGATGATTTGCCCACTGGGCCAGTTTTATAAAACATCTGAAATTAAATATTCTTTATATTGATTGCATTTTGAATTTGAAATGTGTGTTTTGTGCACTGATAACCTCGTTGTATTTTGTAAAGGGGACCTTTTCGGACATTAAGACACACGTAATGATCAGGTGGTTTACATGAGAAGCTTCATACAGCAATACATTGTCAAAATAGGCAACCTATAGATCATCCTAACGCTGAACTGAATCTATTAATACAATGTTAAATGAGTAAGGATCTGGAAATTTTGGATGCGTTTAGATATGGTTCTCATTATAGTAAAGTAGTTTGCTGTATACAAGAACTTGTTTACGTCCGACGTTTCGCTCCATGTGCCGTAGCAAGGAACCGCAGAAGCTTCCAACACGTGGAGCGAAACACATCGCGCCAAACAACGAACAGTACAAACTGCTGATAACACTTGAGAGCCATCCTGTCGTTCCTGTTTAGTTCCTGGTTCAACCAGCATCGCCTCCACCAGCCATTCATTGTCTAGTGCGTTGTTTTTGTCTATTTTAAATAACCTCTCACCCTCTGCTTATCGTTATCGGTTATCAACGATGCATTTTGTATTTCACTACCTGTTCTCCCACCACTTTAGTCTCTGCGCAGATGCGAAACGTCCTGATGTTTAATTTTGAAGATCTATATTTAACTGATTTAGGTTTTCACGTGTGAACAAACCATGCCCCGAGTCGGGCGTTTGGGGCATGGTTCATCCGCACTCCCCACGTATCTGTAATTCATACACATCGTTGGTAACCGTGTTAAAATCCCCCGCTGCGGCGCCGTTTCCAACAGCGCCCCGTTCGTCAGGAGCGCGTCCCCAGCACCCGCGCGGGGGTATACCCGTACTTTTGTTCACCGTCTTTCCCTGTGCCGCTCGGTCCCTCAGGCGAGCGCTCGGCGGCCCGCCGGCAATGATGGCAGCGGGCTCGGTGCCCAACGAGAACCTCCCCACCTACAAGCTGGTGGTGGTGGGCGACGGCGGCGTGGGCAAGAGCGCCCTCACCATCCAGTTCTTCCAGAAGATCTTCGTGGCCGACTACGACCCGACCATCGAGGACTCGTACCTCAAGCACACGGAGATCGACGGCCAGTGGGCCATCCTCGACGGTACGGCCGCTCGCTCTCTCCCGGCCCGCTCGACGGCGTTCGAATCCCTTTTCCTAACGAGCGGGTGAATAATAATAACTTTCGTTGATTGCTCGCCGTAGCTGTTTTTCCGGATAGTCGTGTCGAGCGTCGCTTTGCTCTCCTTCGCGACGATTCGCCTCCCACGTTGGAGGCGTAATCGGGCGTTCGGTCTGAGCGGCTCGGCCGAAAGGTGCCGTGTCGTTCATCTGCGGCGCGTCGAAACAGCGCCCTGCGAGCTCCTCTTCCTCCGACGTCAGAAGTCGGAGAGGATGTGCGGAGATCGACGTCGCAGGAGTGTGGGAGAAACGTCGCGAAGGAGAGAAGGAATACTCGACACGGCTATCCCGTGAGGACCGCTCTGGAGAGCATTTCTCTGACATCGAGCCGTGACAAACCTACATCGGTGTATAATGGACGAAAGAAAATCTGGGCAGCTGCCTGCAACATTAAGTCGACGATTTATCTTTCTAGAGCAGCATTAACGTTGGTGGTGCAGAGTTCATTTATTATTTACACTCCAGGACTCAAATACGCAGCTGGTGAGATTCCAAACCGCTGAGGTTTGCAGCCAAGGGGGGCTGTAACGATTCATTACCTCTCGGCGATTCGGTAAATCGTCGCCGATTCGGCGTGCGCAGTTTTATTCGGAGAGTAAATATTTCAGAAGATCAGGTCGAAAGGCGATCACGCGCGAACGCAGCGCGTGGGACGCGTGCGGATTGAAAAACGTCGCTCGTTCGCGCGCCGCGTTCGTTGCACGCGTGGTGACGTTGATTGATTAACTGACTTAATTGAGGCACTTTTTGCACCCTAGTCATCCGCGCCGTCATTCCGCAAGGCGATCGAGTCCACGGTGCGAATCCGCCGGCGCGTGACGGGAAAGCGGTTCGTCGGTTTGAAGCGATTTACGTCGCTCACGACACTTGCGTAGAATCACGCCGGCACCGATTAGATTCTCATTGATGGTCGCTCTTCAGAACTGTTCTTTAGGGATAGCTATTTCGGGATAACCGTGTCGAGCAATCTCCATCTCTCCCGAATACACGCGGTATTTATTTGTTCGCTATCGAAGGTATTTGTTCGAAGAGAGAGCGACGACTCGGAGGCGTAGGCGAGGTGTCATCGGTCAATTACCGAGTGTATTTTAGTCACGGGAGGAAACCGATGCCGAACGTGGAGAAAACACGGACAATCCGCACAGAACGGCTCCAGAGGCGGGAATCAAACCGCCTCGGGCAGGACCTTCTTTCAGTCCGTCGCGGATATTACCGCTGCATAGACACCCTGCCGCCCAGGCTGAGGCTGTGCCGTGGCGACTGTCCAACTCTTACAGAGGTTCTGGGTTAAAATCCTGGGCGCGCGTCCAGGACCACATTATGTTGTCAAGTGCGGCGAAGTTTATGGCCTCCGTGTTGTCGCCAATGGCCGCGCCAACAAAAGCCGGTGGCACACGTTCGGATTTAATTATTTCGGAGCCAGCCCGGCTCTTGGGCGTAAATTTCCGCGCGCGCGTTGAGTAAATACGTAACGATTGATTTGTTTCGAATCAATTACGCGGCTCGTGACGCGCAGCGTTGAAACGTCGTCTTCTTTGTCGGTGCGATGCGTTAACCGCTCGGGCCTGGACTCCCCTCCGTCTTCTCCATCCCTCCTCTGTCCTTTGCTCTGCTCTTAATTTCCGTTGCAACGCGGGCGATTTCAAATAGTTGGTTATTTTTTTGCGTTGCCGTAAACTGGTTACCGGTTTACCGCGCGTGTAGGTTGCGTGTGTCCGGCGTGATGAGCGGAACACAGTTGAGGTCTTTCCCCCAGCAGTGGCTTGAGGAAGCCGTTGGAGGGCTGCACCTTTACCTGTAATCGGTAATCGATTTCAGGACAAGTCAGTGATTCTGAAGACGGGATATACTGGTTTGCTGGGTATCGTTCAACATCCAGACCGAAGCGTGCGCGTGACCTGCCCCTTGTCTGAAATCCACCCTCTTCCTGTACAATGTCTTGACGTTGGCATTGTGCTTAGACGCTATTAAAGTCTACATTGCTGAGTGTTGCATTGATGCGACACCTGGAGATTCGGAACGAGCGCAATCGGCACTCGCGCAGTGACCCGTATCCTCGCTCGCAGACCCATACGCCCCCTTAGAGACCCATACGCTTGCACACAGCCATATATCCACCAAAAAAAAAGCCCCGCGGACTCATTTAGATACCTACGCCCCCACAGAGACCTATAGACTCGCATTGAGACGTACGACTGTCTAGAAACTAAACGTACCCGCCGTTTGCGCTCGGCGTCCTTTGCGGCGCTGCAGCGCCTGGCGGCTACATAAATCCGCGTTGCAACGTGCTCGAGCGCGCGCGAGCTACCTTCTGGTTTGTTCCCCTTCCCCTGCGGTCCCGTGCGTCTGTCGCGGCCGCGCTTAGTTAAACGTTGGCGGCGCGAGATCCGTTTTTCATTGTCCGGACCCCACGCGGCGAGTGGCCTCGGGCTCCGCTCGCCGACGATAAACATTTTCGCGCCGCGATCGCGCCCACGGAGGGGGGTCGCGCTGTAACGAGAAACTACGGCTTGGAAAGTGGTAAATAGATAAAGTACCGGGAACCACCGAGGTCGCGGTGAAGCGAGAGCGGTCGATGCTTTCGTTATGCGTTTACGAATAGCCGTCGGATGTGTGTTTTTTGTTCGAGCTGTGCCGTGCGTTGGTTCGCATCGTGTCCGACGTTTCGTTTCGCCCCCACGTGCCAGGAGCTTCTTAAGGAGCACGGAGATCTACGGAGCTGCCGCGAAAAACCTCTGCAGGACCTTATTTCGTGTGATTTATTAAACAAAATTTGACGCGAAGCAAGGTGCGCTTTATCGGCTGAAAGCAAGTCGCTCTGATCGTCGGATAGCTGTCAGCCCGACCGCTGCGATCCTTGGTTTGATTCTGGATTCTGGATTTCATCTGCCTGTCGGGTCACGAACCACCGATAACTTTTCAAGGTCTCTCCCGTGCAATGTCGAAGAAACGAGATTTTGAAATCGCTCCTACCGTTACGGCTTCATCACAGCGTCTTGACACGGGGTGCGGTAACTTAAACACGGGGGCCGTCACCCTCTGTCAATCAACCGCTGGATGAAGGCCTCTAGCACAGTTGTCGGTTTCGGGTAGTTGTTTGATCGCGTTTCACCGCGCTGACCGGTGCCGGTCGGTTAAGGGCGTGCCGCGGCACCCGCTCAGATCGCGCGCCGTTCATTGATGACCGGGCCGTCGGGTCCATAGTGCAGCGCGTGAAACGCACCGAGTCCCCCGTGTCGCCTCAATGGACCGTAGGGTCAAGTCAGCGAGCAGCAGCTATGAAGGCCGGTACTGCGCGCGAGGGAGTGGCTGGCCAGCACCACGCCCGGCCGCCTTCGTCTCCCTCGCGGCGATGTTCACACGCACCAGATACTCGTTTGAAGCCGAGTCGACCTAGGGGAAGAACAGTGCCACCCACGGTGCCCGAGGGTCGTCAAATAAGGGAGTGTTCGCGCGTGTTAACACTAAAACGCCTCGAGCCTTTGGGCGTCGCTCGAAGAAAGTCTCGTTGGGAAAGCCGTCGCTACTACATCGTTATTATTATTACAAGCGGCCGCTCTTGAGAGACGGCGCTGTTTCCGTCGCAGGACTTGACCTTGCAGCGGGATTTAAAAACCGGTCTCGACAATAGCCTGCGCTTGCCGAGCGTGCCCCGCGCCGGTTTATATTGTCCTGGAGCGCGCTCGCACCGAATCTTTACAACCGCCGCCGCGCCGGCTCTTATCGTCGCCGAGCTCCCGCCCCGCGGTGGAATGCGTCGCACTTGCGAACGACCCGCTGCCGTTCAGTCGCCGAACATCGACCCCTGCGATCGAAACCGCGGTTCACCCAGAACCCGCGGGACAAGTGGAGCCGGCACCGTCGAGGCCGCTGGTGCCGGCCCGTGTGCCGCCTCTCGGTTGGCGGCACCGCGTGGTGCCCCGCGGGGAAACGATGGGGATTTTTACGCCGTCACCGGTCACTCGAGAACCCGGTTTAATCAACGATGGCCACGTGCCTGGATTTGAACCCAGGTGGTGTCAGCTCCGCGCTCTGACCTCTTCCGAGCCACGTGCTTAGTCGCGCACGCCGTAATTTTTTTTTGACGTCTCGTCACGACAGCTCGAGGCTCGCACCGAACAGATCGGGAACGCGCGGCCTAGATACGCGTGTCCGTGACGAGGTCTCCTCTCTTGTTTAAGTCGCGTCGCATCGTTCTCGGCAGCGACAGAAATTGACGGGCGCCGTCAAGCGCTGCGCTCGATGTTCGCCGCTGGATTATAAATAATAAAATGCAACAAACACTCTAATGGAGGAGCCGCGTGGCGGTCGGACGCCCGGTTATTAAATGTGCGCTCTCGCCGGCAGCCGTCAGATGCGCTGGGTTGGGTCGCCCCTTAATGGCTTCTCCGGGGGTTGCAAGGTCGTTTCTTTTTTTTTTGTCCCGATTTGGCAAAATGATTGCCGGCCGTGCGAGGCTGCGTCGACGATGCGGTAATGGCCTCTTTTATCCGCTGCCGTTCTTTAGGCCGCGCGCTGGCGAGTTGACGTTGGACGTTGGTACACCGTTGTATCGGTGGGCTTTTACAAGATCCAGATCGGGAAGATATCTTTAGACTCGTGGAAAGAAAGCCTAATGAAGCTGGTTGCAATTACGGGCGAAATGTCACACTCGGTTGTAAATGTTGTGGGTTTGGTCTCGAACGCTCCGGTGTGCTGCTGTCTAATGAACCGCCGTGCTGCTGAAGTAGTAATAAATTGGCACACTTTATTCACGTGGCGAAAACCTTAATAATTGGCCGTGTCAATTAGTAAGGTTTTGTACGTGACCTAACCCAAAACAATGTATTATTAACAATGTGCTTTCATGAGGGTCGCGCTTCAGAGCTGTTCTTTCGGGATAGCCGTGTCACTGAGCGATCTCCAGCTCTCTCTTGTGACGTTTCGCCCCTGAAGACGAGCATGTGCTTTCATGTCCATGCGCAGCGCCTCTGCCATTCCTCTGATGGATGAGTGACACCTCAGTCGTCGGGGTTATTTGACCGTAATTTTGCACACTGGTCATGAATAGGTTCTCGCTGACAGCACTTGTCCCCAGGAGTCTGTTAAACCTTGCGCGAGGAATCTCCGTCGTTTCGGCTCTCTTAACCGGGATCGAAAGCGTTAATACATTCATTAGCTGCGTGTAACACGGGGTTATGATATAAGTCCCCTGATAGCATCCAAAATGAACATAAATTTAGAGTCAAGTTGGGGCTTACCCTGTAGAAAAACTTTCAGGAGTGCCGTAAAGAGCTCGCAAGCTCCCTGGGTATTTGTTCTGCTGTAATAATAAGCACCCATCCTATCTATCTATATCTCAAGGCTGTCCGGGGTGCGGCGGGGGTCTCTTTGCGTTTGTTGGTCACCGCAGTCCTGGACACGGCCGGCCAGGAGGAGTTCAGCGCGATGCGGGAGCAGTACATGCGCACGGGCGACGGCTTCCTGATCGTCTACTCCGTCACCGACCGCACCAGCTTCGAGCACATCGACAAGTTCCACCAGCTCATCCTGCGCGTCAAGGACAAGTGAGCGTTCGGCGCGAGCGGTGTGTCGGAAACGATCGGATCCATCGATCGGATTCATGGATCGGATCGATCGGATGTGTAGATCGGATCGATCGGATGTGTAGATCGGATCGATCGGATGCGTAGATCGGATCGATTGGATGCACGGATCGGATCCATGGATCGGATCGATCGGATGCATGGATCAGATTCATGGATCGGATCGATCGGGTCCATGGATCGGGTATTAATAAAGCTGCTAAAATGTAAATAGGATTATCATTGACAGTAAAAAAATATGAGTGGCGCACAGATCCGTAAATAAGAGTGAATAAGTTAACTCTTAGCACGCCAATTCCAAAAGGTTACCGACCACCCGCTTAAATCGGTCGTTAAGAGCAGCGACTTGACCCGTGTGTGGTGTGTGTGTGTGTGCGCGCGTCTCACCGCGCGTCTCACCACGCATCTCGCCGCCGTGTCCTCTCCCCCAGGGACTCGTTCCCCATGGTGCTGGTGGCCAACAAGGTGGACCTGCTGCACCTTCGCAAGATCTCGTCCGAGCAGGGCCGCGACATGGCGGCCAAGTACAACGTAAGGAGGACATCGGTTGTGACGCTCGGGCTGACGTCGGTTGCCGCCCGCGGCACAAGTTGCTTAATAATCCGGCGCATTCGATATCTGCGCCGCCGTCGCGAATGAAGAAGGTGCCGCTGTGTTTTTTTTACATTTTGAAGTTAACGGTTGCTCTTCAGAGCTGTGTCGAGCACGCTCCCTCTCTCCCCCGCGGCTAACCCGAAAGAACGGCTCTGAAGAGCAACCCTCATAAATCGAGCCGCGAAAACCTACGTCAGTACGTTTTTCAGAGTTGTTCACTGGAGCCGCCACGCGCAGCACTGGCTCCTGTACGAATCACGTCACGGGATCTTTAACGATCGACGCGTGTCATACGGTTAAGACCCACGACCGGGGTATTAACTAGGGTGGCCAGCCGGGTTTGAGCGGCGAACCTCCTCAACAAGCGGCGAGCGCGCTTCCGCCGGGCCCTGCTCGCGGAGAATTGTCATGTGGCCGTTGTGCTGCTGTGTCGGAGTAATTTTTGACCCCCGTAGAAGTCTGACACTAGGGTCACAAGATAATTATAATATTCTGACCCCCTCCTGCCAGTATTCCGATCCCAGAACCCCAGGGTCAGAATATGAATATTGTTATAAGCCCCCCCACCCAACCTCTTGTGGTAGTTTAACCAATTTAGTTTGTTCTCGTTTCTCATTGCTGTAATTCTGTCGCTAATCAGCCCATTAGCATCGCGCCTTAACACGCACAAAAAGCCAAATTGAACAGTCCTTCAAGAAACCTTGGGCAGATGCCCTGACCCTACGTAGCATTGTGACCCCTGCTCGGGTAGCGGGGTAAGAGTCCTGTCGCCTTAATAGAACTTGTAACCAATTGACATGTGTAGAATTCCTTAGAATTCTGCAGGATTCAGAATCGTACGAGGCCGCGACGCCGTCTCGCGCCGCTCACGGCGCCGCCTCCGCTTGTCGCGCAGATCCCGTACATGGAGACGAGCGCCAAGGACCCGCCGCTCAACGTCGACCAGGCCTTCCACGAGCTTGTGCGCGTCATTAGGTGAGCGGCCGCCGATCCCTCGCAAATGTCCCCGTGTTAACATTTTTTAGTTTTTTTGTGCGTTGCCGTTAACTTGAAATAGGAAATGTGCGCAGGTTTGAGACTTGCTCTTAAGGGCTGCTCTTTCGGGATAGCCGTGGCGAGCGTTCCTGCTCTCCACGGTTATCCCAGACGAGTGGCTCTTAACAGAAATTTTCGTTTGTCGAGCCGTGAAAACCCTATGTCACGATGTCGGTTACCGGTTTTGAGTAAAGCATGAGTGGAGATAATGTACGGGTAAGACCACCTGTCTTGTGACGCCCGGTCAGAGCATTTGCGGCGTGACCAAGCAATTGCAGGGCTGTGTCGTGCCATCGGCGTGGCGTCGTGAGATTAAGTTTACCGCCTCCACCTTAATCGGCCCTCCCTGCTCGTGGCACTTGCCCTCGCAGTCTGTCGAGGCCACACGGGTGATCGCCTCTTTGTCTGTGTGCCGTGCAGGGAGCAGGTTCCAGAGAAGAAGAACAAGAAGAGGGAGAAGTGGCGGAGAGAGAGGACCCCGAGCGTGCAGTGCCACTGCATGCTCATGTGACGCCCTCATTCCTCCGCGCGCACACACGAGTGTGTGTGTGTTTGTGTGTGCGGCGTTGTGGTCGGCATTGTCAGGACTAAATATCCCATCATCCCCCCCGCCCCTGTTGAGGCCAATGTCGCCTACAATACCAAACCTCTCCCTTCCATTACGGTACACTACGTACCTGGCGATGAGACCGGGAAGCCGCGGATTAGCTTCGGCGGGTTTTACGGAACGTGAGCGGGCGGGCGCGCGGGAGGTGCGGCGATGGCGCCGGCACGTGGGTTGCGGCGCGAGCGACGCTTCCTCGGCGGAGTCGGAGGCGTGATCGGCGAGCGGACGAAACCCGCGGAACGGCGAAAGCGTTCGCAGTCGGCGCCCGGTTCTGGGGGTTGCGGGGTTTGGGAGACGTGCGGCGTAGCTAGCCGGTTTGCGGACGGTGCATCTGCAGCCGGGGGTCGACGGATCAGACGCCTAGGCGGCGGGCTGCGTGGAAGGAACGTTTAATTTCCCGCAGCGGAGCCCTTGCCGACTACGATAGGCGACTAGCGGGAGATGCATCTGCCTCCCCTCCTCCCCCGTTAACTTATCGTTTTAAATGTCGTAAGGAATTGTACTTTTATCATTGCAAGCATTTTAACCGTGAGCAGCACTTTCATGTTGTTATTTGGTGCCATAGTAATGTGTCACGTCGGAAGCGTGCAGAAAACCGCAGTGGCGTCAAACGGTTGTTTTGAGAATCGTTTTGTAAAATGTTATTGCGTTGTATTTGTTTTATAGTTGAATTATCCTTTTACATGAACAACACTAAACAGTGCCTCCGAAAAGAGCTGCTTAACCAATAGTACACTAACGACCAGTGTGGTGTTCAGACTCAAGGTATTGAGAGTTAAAAAAATTGCAGCTCAATATTTGCCAAGTTCAATTTTTGTGGAAAACCTTTTCTTTGCCAAAGGTTGTGTGGGTAGCCAGGTGGGGCAAAGCAGGTGTTAAAGATCATGTGATGCCTTGTGTAAGTAAATACCATTGTGTTTCAATATCACGGCACGAATGCCATCGTTTGGGAACAGTGGTGGCGCAGTGGTTAGTGGATATTGCTACAAGCCCAACAACCATAGTTAATTTCCTGGCCACGGCTCGCATCGGATGTGAATGATAATACAACCGTTCCTGGGCTGCCTGTTTCACGAGCCCACACTAACTAGTGTTATATAGTACAGTATGTTCAAACAATGCTCATGACCAACACAATGTGGGGGAGGCCTCATCCAGCAGTGGATTGTCAAAGGTCTCCAAAAATATATATATGAAAAATTGAAAATTCTGAGCTTGATTCCTGGCCACAGCTGATTAGTCAGACGGTAGTGGCCTGCAATCTGCGGACGCAAGGGTTTGCTGTTCGCACAAATGTTGTGAAACTGTGGGCGTCTAGGTGTTAGCGTTCACGTCGCGATCCCTGTCAGGTAGTACTTGGTATTGCCTGCGAATTCTACCAAACACTTCGAAGCCAAGCTGAAAGACGACCATGTCCAGAAGCTGGCCATCGTGCTTCGAAGAATCGCAAAGAAGAAGAAGACCGTGGCTTGCCAGGAGGCCTCGCCATAGCAAACACGTTGACTCCACGTGTTGCGTCTGCCTTAGCGAGTGTTTCCACCCACACGTAAACACTCATGAATTGGCCAATAAGGCGTCAATATATAGAGAACCGCAGAGCGTGGGCAATTGTTGTGGCCTTCTCTCCACGCGGCTGCCTTCTCGCTTGCAGTTCCTCGAGCTTCGGAGTCGTTCTCTCTCCGAGCGTGAGCAAATACTGCGTGCGGTATAAGTTGAAATTAACATAACTTATTATAATATCCGTGGCCAGTGATATCTGAACCGGTTCTGGGCCTCCTTGGCCCCGCACGAAAAAGCACGGTGAAGTACGGTCAAACAATTCCCATAGTCGACGTGGCGCGGGGAGGTTTTTGTGCAGTGGAATTGATGAAAAGCTGTAAAAAATATATATACACAGGAGCCGCGTACTGATGTAGGTTTTCACAGCTCAATGTATGAGAATTGCTTTTCAAAGCTGTTATTTCGAGATGGCCGTGTCAAGCGCTCGCCCATCCTCAGAACGCCAGAGGATGCCTCCAACGTGGGAGGCGAAACGTCGCGATAGAGACCCGTGTGGAGCGCTCTCCCTTTCACGAAAGAACAGCTTTGCAAAGCAATTCTCAAACAAAATAGCGGTCTATTTAAAGTTTGGTTAGTCNNNNCCCCCCCCCCCAGTTCTCCGTATAAGTGAAGGACTTTTACTTTGAATGTAAATGTTTATGAGAGCAGCTGTGCGGGTCTGTGTCCCCAAGCAGTTTCACTCCCATGCGTGTAACCACTGCAGCCTTGGCACCGTTGAACACAGGTCGGTCGGCTTTTGGCCATAATCACTACTTGCAGGGCAAATGCATTTGCTGTCTAGGAATTTTAACAATAAATGAACGCTAAATTTGTCTCCTCGCGTTGTGGTAGTTTGTTGTTTGTCCAAGATGCGTTACTGATCTTGCGTGCGACTTTAGAGATGCGTTGTCGGCCCGGTCCACTTATATTTGTATGCTGGGTGAGTCACGGGTCGCGGACCAGCTTATTGTGACCACACTGGGTAAGGGTGGTTGGTCTTTATTTTATAGATAGGCCACCACAAGCGTTTCCACCGAGCCGTGCGGCTTTATACAGTGAGTAAATAAATGTGGAATGTACCCAAACAACTCTAGAAATTACGACCGAACGGCACACTAAACCAATATTGTCTCGACCACCAGTCGACACCAAGGCTGGTTTTGCATAGGGGTTTTAGATTTGGGGGGAAGTCTCCACTGGCCGTTAAAGTGATTCGGATTCCACCGGGGTCTCGCGATTGTGATTGTTACCCCCACGTTTGGTGACTCTTGGCTTCTGGAGATCAATGTGTATCGCTCGGGCCCACTCACCACTACTCCCCTCCAAAACAGCTGCTACACCAGGGGTTCTCAACCTTTTACACCTCAAATCCCACTTGGCCTATTTGGCTCTGGTCTCCAAGGACCACTTGGTGGCGCTCGCGGCCCACTGATGGGTCGCAACCCCACCGGTTGAGAATGTCGGCTCTAGACTACAGGACCTCGGCTCATCAGGACATTGCTTCACACGCCACCTGAGCAATCCGCTCAATGACACTCCACACCGCCTCGACAACTCGGTGCTATGCCAGACACCGTCCAGCAAAGCATCCATCCATTTTCAGAAAACGTTTAATCCTGTATAGGGTCGCAATGAGCCGGAGCCTATCCCGGCAGACACAGGGCGCGAGGCATGGGAACACCGAGGATGGGACGCCAGTTCATCGCAGGTCACCTGGGGAAATTTAGTTAGGACGCCAATTAACCTGGCAGCATGTATTTGGACGGTGGGAGGAAACCGGAGTGCCCGGCGAAAATCCACGTGCACACGGGGAGGACATGCAAACTCCACACAGAAAGGCACCCGAGCCGAGATTCGAACCCGGAACCTTCTTGCTGTGAGGCGGCAGCGATACTTGTAGCAGGTGGGGCCAATGCGAAGAAGGACTGCACCGTCTCCAACCCTAATGCAGACACCATAGCAGTGGACACGAGGTGGCGCTGTCTTCTAAGACAGCGTTGAAGTACGATATATCGTAGGACACATGGTCCGCGATTATCGTTATCGTTCGATTTTTTTTTTGCCCGTCCATCCACTCTGCGGCCTATGAGAGAACTCTCATCTCCACCCACTCTCCGGCAGAGTAGCACAGTTAATCCCTCCACTCTATACGAGTAAATAATTATAATCAAGAGGTTCTCAACCTTTTACACCGCCGGGCCCACTTGTGTCCGGTCCCCCACAGAGACCAACCACTAAGTTGTAATTCCCTCCATCTGCTCGCTCCCGCTCAAAAGTAACTTCTCTAAATAATCGGAGAAATATTTAACTGCGTGATGCCTTGCGCCCTGTGTCTACCGGGGTAGGCTCCGGCTCGCCGCGACCCCGTACACTCGTTCAGGATTAAGCCGTTTTTCTAACAATTGATTGGATGGATAAATTGTCTGCTCTCTGCCATTGCTACGAGTGAACCGTCTTGTTCTCTGTGTGTGCACTTTCTCCCGCTTGCGAGTGAGCAGTCTAGGTCGCCACCGCGCCGTCCTCCCAACCACACGTGACCTGGCCCTCGCCATATTCGCCTGTGGGGCGAGGGACTAGGTCGCTCAGTGTGTTACTCAGCTACTTAGTCACTCAGCCTGGTACTCAGCTACTCAGTCACTCGGCCGGGTATTCAGTCAACCGGGTACTCAGTCACTCAGCAGTGTATTCAGCCACTTAGTCGGGTACTCAGCCGGGTACTCGGTCACTCAGCTAGGGACTCGGTCACGCAGTTGGATACTCAGTCGGGTCCTCGGCCACTCAGCCTTGTGCTCAGTCAGGTAACTTGTGAGTCAGGTACTTTAGTGGTTCATCGTGCCGGGCAGTGAGACAGGCTGCTAGGGTAGTCGGTGGAGCGTGTGAGGCACGGAGTCACTCCACGCAAGTCCGGTTACTCAATAATAATAATAGCATTTATAGAGCGCCTTTCACCCGAGGATCACAAAGCGCTGTACAGGGCTGCGGAGAGAACGGCACGCCAACAACGACAGAGAACGGAAAATCAGGAACAAGGTCCGACGTCTACTGGGTTAGACGGGACATTGGCCCGGTCACTACAGCAGCCAGGCTCCGTGGCGTTCAGTCACTCAGGGCTGTCGGGCACTCGGAGCCAGCAGACAAAGGCAGTGCGGTTCGTCGGCCAGTCACTCAGTTCCACACCGAGTCCAGGAACTCGGCCAGGCGGTCAGTGAGCCAAGTCGGTGGGCTGACTGACGGACGTGTTCCCGATAAGTGCCTCAGAAGATTCGCCGAATCAAGCGGCGGAGTCTGTTAACCAAGGCGGGTTCGGCCCAGCCCTGCGAGGTGAGTGGCGCTGACTTAACCCGTGCCCCACCCGTGCCCTACCCCACCCGTGGCGTATCCGTGCCTGCCTTGCAGTCACTCTGTGTGTGACTTGGTTATCTCCCTGCGCCTGCCTGTATCAGTGGTCTAGTTCTCTGGTCACCTACCAGCGTGTGTTTAGCTTGGCATGTGGCACGGTAGGGAGCACAGGCGGTGCCCCAAAGATCCCCTATATAGCCTTAACAGACTGTAGGCTCACTGACCGCCTGTCAGTGAGCCTCGGGGTGCACCTGGCCTCGGGGTGCACCTGGCCTGGCACAGGTGCCGTGGTGACGTTGTTGTCAGTCAGGGGAGCGGTGGCTCAGCGGTTAGCGCGCTGGCCTACACACTTTGGCGACCCGAGTTCGAATCCCGCTCACGGCCACCAACACGAGTGACGATTTTCTGAACCGGTCAAGGGCCTCCCCCTAGGTCGACTCGGCCTCAAATTAGCACCTAGTGCGGTGTGTAAACGTTGCTTGTCACCCACCCCCTCGTGTGCCGTGTCGACCTTCGTAGGTCGCTAACGGCACTTGACCCTACAGTCTGTGAAGCCTATGTGGGGGGGGTCTTTGTCTTGCTTTAGTCAGTCTGCTTCTCTATGTATACCTACTAGTATCTGTGTACCTACCCGTTGTCTGCCAGTCCACCTGTCTACCTTCGAGTATCTAGGTCAGCTTACCTTTCTACATATCAGTGGCAATATACAAGGGTTAAACCTTGTATATTCTCACCACCGATCCGAATCGAGAGTTTAATCGAGCGTACTGACGTTTACCCGTAAAAATATACTTTTTGTTTCTGTATTTGGTCACTTACGTGCAATGCCGTGTAAATGGGGATGTTTTGATTTAGTGTGTTATTTTATATTTGTGTCAATTCGCGTGTTTGTATCGATTCCCAACATCGATTCCCTCAACCTTTTGGGTCTGTACGCGAATCGGTTCCCCCCCTGCTGGGAATCGATCCACGCGGCAGTCGATTCCACGACAGATTCGAATCGAGCGTTTAATCGAACGTACTGCTTTTTACGTGTAAAAATATAATTTTTAAATTTTGTCCTCGGTCACTTACGTACAACGCGGTGTAAATGGTGGTGTTTTGATTTAGTTTGCATAGTTTTTTAGTTTGTATTTTTGTCAATTCGCGTGTTTGTTGTGTCGCAGGAATCCCGTCGAGAGTTTTAAAAATGAATGGGTATTTTTTCTTTATTAAAAATATGCATCTATCTGGCAGCAAAAGCTCCATTATTAAATGAGTCGCTAGGCGAGCGATTCCAAAATATCGATTCTAAAAATCGATTCCCAGTACCGACTCCTCAACGTGATTCCGGGTCTGTAGTGGAACCGGATCCCACCACGCAGCTTAAGCGGAACCGGATCCCACCACGACTATCCCAGCAAAATACTCACCGGCAATAAAAAGCAACAATCATGAATCTAGCCGTGAAAACCTACATCG